>BJFM01001504.1:3690-15362 GCA_016586285.1 Arothron firmamentum
TCTTTATGGTATTCATTCAAATATTTATATATTTTGTGAGTGCGCTTCCGCTCCCCGGCTTGCCTCTGTGTGCCTTCAATCGTGCGTGCATGCGTGTGTGTGTGTGTGTGTGTGTGTGTGTGTAGCCGTTGAAGCGCGGCAGCGTGTGCAGCCATGTGTGATTATGTACAAGTATCTTTCCTCCGTCCGCCCGAGCACATCTTCATTTTAAAATTTGGTCTTGGTCGGGAAGTTTTGTACGAACGCTTTCAATAAATGATTTAAAGGCACAGTCCAGGTCTCCACTTTGGAACAGAAATAACAGAGAATCATAGGAAGACAGTGGCTTCATTTCGCTTGATAATCAACCACTTTTGATGGTAATCCGCAACACGTAATCTGCGTAACGGTGATAATGTGATGCATTGATTATTATGAGAGTCAGTAGATAAATACAAGCGACGTGCAGCAGCGTGTTCTCTGGCAGGACAAAGAGTATCTCACTTTGAATTGCAAAAAGGTGTAAACAGATTATTAGCATAAGGATCAAAGCGAGGAACAATGCGCAGCGGAGGAGATACCCGTGTCGAGGACAATCTGAGGTCCTTTGGGCTGGCGAAAAAAGTGAATGCAAAAACATTGATGTGGCCTGCAAATAATGCTGTTTTTGGATTCAAATGCGAGATCCTCCTCCTCTCTCCTTCTCTTTACTTGTGTATCTCCTATTAGCAGCAAAACGGCCATTCCCATATCACGAGTGGAGGCCTTGTTGGCTCATGCGATACGGTAACCAAACAGCCTTGTTCACAGAAAATAAATAATAAATAATTTCAGCTTGCTTTTTTGGTGCTGTGCTGCTCCACTCAGCAACAGTGGAAAAGAAGAAGAAGAAAAAAAAAAAAACAGGTTGTTTTTTTTTCCTGCCAGCTGTGAAGGGAAGTTGCATACAGATGCATAAATGTCCCGTAGCTGCAGCATTGATCCAGAACCCTTAGTAACACAAGGATTTAGAATAATGTAGCACATTTATTTTTATGAAATAACTTCCCATCAGATGTTTTACTTTTTCAAAGCAAGCACCGAAGCAAAAATCCACCCTGTATCCAGGGAGTGGAGTTTGGAGTATTTATTTATTTTTGGTTTATTTAGTATAGTAAGCAGAAGGAAGCAGAGGGTTTACGCAGATAAAACAAAGAGAGGAGACAAGTCGACAAGTGAAGGATGTGAGGGTGATGAGCAGACGTAAGAGGAGGGAAAGGGGAACAGAGAGCAGGCCAGATGCAAGTGTCTTCTCTGCGGGAGGGAACCAGAACAAAGATAATTTCAGTGCACGCACAGGGCAGCCCGAGCCCGGCTCCGGCTGCAGCATCTTCCTGCCTGGGGACTGTTGCTAACCAGTGCATCGCTGCAGCACCCTCGAGGATTGACATTTCATCGCACCGTCATACCACCCGACACAAGAGCCGAAAGCTGACAACGTGGCAGGGAGTGAAAAGACGAGTCAATTCGTAAACGTGACTGTCACATCATCAGGCCAGTTAAGCAGCCATCGAGACAGGAACTTCATTCCTGATTCGATTTTCCGCCTTTGCGGCGTAGGATTGTCTGAAAGTTCCACCTTTACCTCCAAAGGACGGCGGCGGGTTTGTTGACCCCGCATGGTGACATGCCTTTCTCTATAATTCACTGGCATTTTCTTTTGGCAGTCGCACGTGGTGTTTCTTCACCTTCCGCCATCGCTGCAGTCACGCCGGGGCAGACCTCATATTTGCTCTGTTTAAGTGGGATTTTCACAGCACGCTGGGTTTGCGGCATGTCTGTTTGCACAACTGCACAATCACAGCGAAGGGGGAGGGGGTGGGGGATGTCAGCCAGGGGTGACACACCAGATTAGACGGACCGTGTGTAAATAAATCGGATTGAGACTGTCGGCAAAGCAGGGGTCCGACTTCCGATAATACATCTGGCCTTTTCTACGTCTCTGATAATATCACACAGTAGCTGACATTCAAATAAAGAGGTGGAGGAATACTCATATCTTTTACACCTGCAGTCCCATAGATACAGCACACACACACACACACACACACACACACACACACACACACACACACACACACACACACACACACACACACACACACACACACACATACAAACATAAAGGCAGCTATCGGATTGCTGTGAATTCCTCATTCTGCAGACTTCCACAGTTGCATAGTGAGGCCACAGCACAGCAGGGAGGCTGGACGTGTCAATTTTTCAATTTCAGTTCACTTTTTATAGCTTGATTGTTGCAATCAAGATTACCTCTAGGTGCTTTACAGAATCCCTACCCTGGAGATGTTCCAGTTTTCCAGTTTTTGTTTTCCTGATTGACTTTGTTTAATCAAGATGGCTCGCTGGCGGCTGGCAGCTGTCCTTCCAATCTTATCCAGTTCTCATTGCAGGAAAGAGTTTGGGCACACTTATAATGATTTTGATGCTACATTTCTGTTGAGCATCCAGTGTCCTTTGCCTCCAAGTAATTTCCAGGAGGTTAGGTTTTTCTCTTTTCCGCTAATCCGTTAACATGTTTGTCCCATCTCTGCAATGGCTCACGCACACACATACACACAGACACACACAGACACAAAAAAGGAACTATTTACACAATAGGCAGATCTGGTTCTCTGGAGTATGTTCCTGTTGTCAGGTTTCCATTCTGTGCTGTTTACATAGCTCAGAGCTGCAGACGTTGTAACAAGCGCGAGAGATGGACATGACAACGTTTTGGTTGGGAGCCAAAAGAAAGAAATAATTGTAAATTCTGTTTATTCCACCATATTTTCAATGACCATTGCTCATTACATCCCCAAGGCACCTTTATGCTCCGCGGCTGGTTGATGCTGTGGAGCAGGTATCGGGATTTCACTGCCTTGCTAACTGTGATCTGACCTGCAAAAAAACATGGCTGATGAATGAAGATGAAGCCAGCACTGACAACCATCCAAGGCCTTCTTCACAGCAGAATTTGGAACAAATGGTCACTTGCAGTTGTTGCAGTTGAAGTATAAAGCAACTTGTTCACTTATATGTTTAAAGTTGTCCAAAAACATTGCCCATATTTAGTGGTCATCATTGTGTATATGTGACTTTTTTTCCCATCTTCCATCCAAAAATCAGGACAGCATTGTTGACTTTTACCTCTGAAGGATAACAGACCTTTTTTTTTTTTAAACCGCCGCTACCTTCCGAGCAACTCGAATCGCTCAAGAACCTTTGACATCCTCGAAGATCGCTCATGGTGTTTTGTTTGGAGCAGCAAGACATGTTGCCTCAGTCGCGGTGGGAGCGTACCACTTTGTCCAGAAGTTCCCCTGTTCCAGTGCAGGGGAAGGGGCAGACCGTCACGTTATAAATAACCTTTGTAGCGTTAAGCAAAACACAGAGAAGCAGCTGGACGTCGTGAGAGTAATGTCATTTAAATGTTGCACAGGAACCAGAGACACACTTGAAGTGCGCAGTGTCACCTCAGCGAGGTAAACAAACGGCCGCGACGTCTCTGCGGCTGAGTGTGACGGATAGTTTTACTGTGGCAACAGGAACTGGTGCTATATGTGTCTGAAAAGCAGAAGTTTATTCAAGAAGACAACTTAAACATGAGGCTGTAAAATGTACTGCACAAAATCAATAATAGATTTAATGAAGTTCAAACAGAAAGTTCTGTCATGTTTTGCAGCACTTAGATGTTGGCACGGACAGACTTGAAGTATTCATAAAAGCCACACATGTGACTTTTTAAGAGTCTTAAGTCATTTCAAAAGCTAGTCACTTTTGCTTGTATGGTACCCACAGTATTGCAAGTAATTAATATTTGTTCTCTTCCTGTTGATGTACAGTCACTTATTTACGGTGAGGAAAACAACTTTTAACAGGAAGAAGCCTTGACCAGGACCTGGCTCACATGAGGGGAAACCCTCCTGCCGAAGGAAAAGAAAAAAGAAAGGGGAATATGTCAGGTGAGATGGACAAAAAGGGAAGAAAAATCACTGCAAATTGTAATTGTACCTCGGATTTAACAATGATTCAGTACAAATTTTAACTTAACTCACCAATATTCCCGTGTTGTAACATGCTGATCTATGGATAAAAAAAAAACCTGGTTAACCCTTTATTATTGCTGTATTATAACTCACATCAGCATGAACGATGGGGCCTCATCAGTATATGGAAACGCCAATGTCAACTTGTGGTCAGACATTGAACTCAATGTCAGAAAATCAACAAAGATATTGAAGATAAAAGAAAATGATGAAGATATTATACTATATATTATTATATTTATATATATTATATGTATTTATATTATATTTACCTTTTAAATTAATGATTTTCCATACAACCGTGTACACCTTCTGTCTCCCCCTACTGGCAGGGATACTAATTACATAAACACGATGTGTGTAAGCGTGTTTATGTCCTATTTCTGATTAAATTAACACAAACAGAGAGTTTAGCTTGAAGTCCGTTAGCTGTTACTTAGTTTCTGTTCAAAAAGTGGGTAAACAGCGTGGAAATAGAGACAACATTTTTGGACCGTGTGTTTAGTTTTCAATTCTTTTTAAAATTCTCCTTTTATTACAACATGAAATTTGTAGACCAGTAGAAAGTAATTGGTCATTTTAGATCCATATATTAATTTTGCGCCAGTTTCTGTGACAATTATTTTTGATTTTACGGCAAGGGCACACACCCCACACACGCATATCCTTGTGTTTCTATCTCTTTGAGGACTTTAACAGACATAGTGCATTGCCCAGTTTTTTACCCTAACCCTAACCATCCCATTTAACTTCCTGACACTGATCCTAACCCTATCCTCAATCCAGTTCTAACCCCAAACCCTAGGTCTTCACCTTCAGGCAGGCCTGAAGTTGTGAGGACCAGCCAAAATGCCCTCATGTCCCAAAATGTCTTCCATTTGCTAGCAGAATGAGCCTTTTGGTTCTCAGTATGTAGCAAGTACAAGAACACACACGCACACACGCTCAAGTACACAGCATCCAGTCATCCACAGGCTAAAACACAAAGCAGACTTATTTACATTGGAGCATAAACATAAAGCATCAAAGTGTGATAGTGCAAACAAGCACCCGAGAGCCAAATATTAAATATCCACAAGCATCCAGCTCTTTTAAGCGCTTCACAGTGATGGATAACACTCTTGCAACACTTCCTAAGTACAACTGGGAGAGTGTGTCTGGACAACGTCTCTGATGGTGGGATTCAAAGACGGCTGATATTAACAACCCGTGATTTACGGCCTGTTTCTGTCGATGTGAAGCGGCGCCATGCATCACCGCTGCATTTCGAGTCAATTAGCAGCCATTTTAAAGGGATGACAAACTCTGAGATATATGATGTTACAGAGTCCTTCAACATTCATCCTCAACAGAAGCAAATACAAATTAGTTTTGATGGTTAAGATTAGCAGAACAAAAGGAGAGAGGAAAAATGATAAGCAAGAATGAGGCTAATTGCTGACACTGAGTGTAACCCTTCCAGAAAAACCGTTCGGACACGATGCGATGAAAATAAAATGACATTTTTCTTGTTCCTGCAGAGTATTGGTGTGCAATAGACATGACGGCAAAGCATTGTGTTCTTGTCCATGTTTGAATTACTGCAGAAAGGGCTCGCTGGAGCTTAAAGGCCGTGGCGGTGCACCCCGATAAATCCTCTCATAAAAATGTAGGGCAAACAGGTGAAGGCTTTCCACCGTTGGGTCTGGGCCGGCCAGCCACGCAGCAGTCAGGGGATGATGCGATTTAGCATTTTAATCCAGAAAACAAATCATTTGCAGCAAGACGATTATTGCTACAACTAGATTTTGCTCTTTGTTGTTGTGGGATTGTCCTTTTCATTTGGGATTCATTTAGTTTTTTTGATGTTGGTGGACATCCTTGAAAAATAGCTGTGGACATTCTGTCCCGCGGCTGCTTCAGGTGACTCTATTGATGTAGGATGATTCTGTCAGGATGTGCTCTCGTTGCCTGTTTACACTGCAGGACACCACTGCACTAATATCATCAATAACCTTCATTTTCTGGATCGATCTTTGAGGACAAGCAAGGAAATCTTTGTATGGACACAACACGCTGTCCTCGTGACCCGAGCCCCGTCCACTGGTGCTGAAGCTGCCAGAACGAGCCAAAACAGAGGAAAGCAGGGAATGCTGATGGACGAATCACAGGAGCAAGACAAACAGGGGATGGTGGCCAGTGAGAGGAGAGAAAGAGAGAGGCAGAGAGAGAGAGAGAGGGGGGGGAGGGAGGACGTGGCCTGGATGGGATGGCTGAAGCGTCATAGGGTGTTTTCTGCTTCACGAGTTGTCTTCCAGGGACACACATGGTCACCGCCAATGTAAGAAAGTCACCAACCACACAAGTTGAAACTCAAACTCCGTGATCAACATCGCCTAAGCGATTCACGCTGCACACCATAACCTGCCGGCGTCGCTCACGCGTGTTCGGTGTCAGCGATCATGGGAACGTCACCCTGACCACACACGCGCGACATTTTGACCCGAGAGAGCTCAAGTAAAAGTTCGGGTTCCTCGGATGGTCCCCGCAGGGTCACGGTAATGTTCCTGGAGGCAGACGGCGACCGGGGCTCATCGGGACGCGCTCATGACACACGCCCTCGGGCGGCGTCGGAGCGCAGCGGCGACGTGAAGACATGTGTCACCCCGTTGTGCCAAGACGCAGGGAGCCAGTCGCGGCTGAGACTCGCCGTGACATGGACTTGCCGAGCTGTGTCGTCTGTGATTTGCGTCGCCTCCGTCTCTGTTACTCTCGCTCTGCTGCTCAGATCGGTCGACTGGGATGCATGCAGCAGCAGCAGCAGCAGCAGCAGCAGCAGTGGAAATAGCACCGACTTCGACGGCTCTGTATTACATTTTGCGTCGTCCCGCGCGCTGGATGTGTTTTTCACAGCGTGCTACTGCGCTTCCCCAGTTGTCATCCTCGTATGTGCCTTTCTCTGCGTCGGACTCCATCTGATTCGCTCCGGGGTGCTCCCCCGTACCGCGCTCCTCCTGCTGCTGGGGTGTCACTTGGGCGAAGCCGCGGCGCAGTCCCTCCTGCGCGGGACAGAGGAGGAGCAGCTGCTGTCCCTCGCCGCCACCCTGGTTGTCCTCGGCTGCCTGGGCAGCGGGGCTCTGCTGGTCGTCCAGCTGCGTCAGGGAGTGTCCCTCCTCGTCTCCGTTGGCGTCATCAGGTCCGTCTCGCTCGTCTCTTTCGTCAGAGTGCGAGCCAGTTGGAGACCCTACCTGGCCTACCTGCTGGGTCTGCTGGGGGTTTTGCTTGCGCGGTATGCTGACCGGCTCTTGCCGGCCCCAGGGACCAGCGGGACGGGGTGCTGTGGCTCTGTGACCGGGGCGAAGGAGGAGGACATCCCTGTCTTCAAAAGGAGACGGAGATCCAGCTCCATAGCGGCCTCGGAAATGATGGCTCACGCTCAGAGCAACAGCAAGTCCCACCGCAGGACTTCGCTGCCTTGCATTCCGCGGGATCAGGTAAGGCGCCTTCATATTCGGTCCCTGAAAGAATGTTCTGATTCTGTCTGCTTATGACCTTCCGACCGCTGGACACTCAGCGCGTCATGAAGCCGTCCACCGTTGGCATGCGTGACAGCTTTACGCGCACGGCGGCTCGAATGGGACGCCAAAAGATGCTCGGTGACGGTAACGTCAACATTTTCTGGCTGTCCCGTGAGCCCCACTTCCACTTCCACTCGTCTTTAGTCGACGTGGTTTCACGAATCGTCTCACATAGCGGTCCGAGCACCACATTCTTGAGTTTACAGCCGTTCGTTGGGTCATCGTCATGTGCTGCGCTGCTGATAAGCAAATGGATGGAGCACTTAGCATGCCAAGTTAGTGCGTGCCCGCCAGTGCCAGTGCGTGTGCGCGCGCATGCATAGGTGTGAGGTCACAGCTAAATATTTTGAGTGCTTCAGTTTATCACGGATGGCAGCCAGTAGCGGTGCACAGATACGTTTAATAATGAGTGAAAAACAAGAAAAAAATAACTTGCTTGGTAATCGTGTTTTAAAAAAAAACAAAACAAAAAAAAAACACGTGTTATTATTATGATTATTATTATTAACGTATGCGCACCAAATGGGTGCGCATACATGGAAATATTTTGAGAATGACCCGCTGCGTATTGATCGGATGTGGACACAAATCCATGAATGAATGAGGCGTTCAAGGACCGCCGTATAAAACTGCTTCAGCGAGCTTTACTTGCGCCTCGTAATCGCGTCCGTGTTTATTCAGCTGTGCTGCTCATTCCCCGAAATAGCGCCGATTCCTGCTTCTGATGGCGGATCGTGTCGGTTTATTTCTTCAATGAAAATGTTTATTTTCGGCATGTGCGAGTCTTCCGCATGAATCAGCACCTCACACCTCGATTCATGTTTCAGTGTGTTGCCGCGAATGTTTACTGAGGAAGCTTTTTTTTTATATATATAAAATCCGTCAACTCCATTTGGATCTGTGGGGGGGGGGACGATATTCTAAAAGGTTTTGACTCCTCCTGAGTAAATAAACCCATGCTATAAAGAATTATTTATGCTGAATTACCGATCTGTACACTATAGGATAATATTTTTAACAATAGATTTAAATACGCATATAATGTACAGGTTTTCAATCCACGTAACCTGTTTCCTAATATTTTAAAGGGCTTTCTGAAGCACTCTAAATAAATTCAACAGTGTAACATTGGGAATGAAAGCCAATGAATCTCTTTAAAATGTTATATATGTGGTTAGCAACATATAGTAAATTAGTTTTTTCTTATCTTACCTAATTTAATGCTTCATTTATTAGATTCCTTGAGATAGTGAGTCTACCACAGATGTCATTTGGTTACAGATGCCCCACTTTGTCGACTATTACGCTTCATTTTGATTTTTCTGACCTCAGGTCATCTCCAAACAGGAGGAATGATGAAAAAGAAAGGTATCCTGCATAAATTAGCATATGTATGAGATTACATACGAACATGCTATGTTTGTATAATATTATTCTAAAATGCTGGCCATTAGCATTACATTCATACACAGAATTTGTTCCCCTGTCTCCCGATAGAGATAGATAGCAGGACTGCATCTGCTAACATTGAATGATAACACCTGCATACAACAAAAGAGGCAACATGATGGGCCTTACCCACCGGCTGGTATCTGCGCTTGTGTAATTTATGTTGTCGGCAGGTGAACCCGTGCCGTACGCTTGTTTTTTCTGGACAATGTTTATGAGCATAATAATGCCGTGTCCCATAGAGAGCACCGACATGTCTAGACTCACAACTTTGGCAGCCTGGTTCTGGTCCAGTCTTTTATACTTTCCTGTGGTGACTGTGTTTGAGAGTAGCGTAACTAGGTAAACTGTGATCTATCCTGGTGCCTGCTGGTGGATATCTTGTTATAACCCCTTATTGTCTGTGCTCATTGCTAATCCAGGTGGATAGTCAATCACCGATGCTGTATCCCTGATATTAATTTCCATATTAATTTCCATTATACGCCAAAAAGGCAAAGGCATACCCAAAGTAAATAGTAGTAGATCCAAAGTATCCAAAGTAAAATTCTGAAAACAAGATGAAAAAGTCCAGCAATCAGTAGAAACAACATCTTCTGTCCTCTGAGGTAGCATCCTAATTTCATTTCATTTTTAATTTTAATGTTGGAGCTGATCCCAAATCAGCTTTGCAGCTCTCGGTGCCCAGTCGTTCACATGCTAATTGGTATCCAGGGAACGTTGAGTTAGTGGACTATCTGTTCTATTAGACGAGCTCCATTACCCATCCTCCTATGTCGTGTCGAAAGGCAAAATGAACTTTGAAACTTAAATAAAATAGAATGTCTAAACTGACCAGATGCTCAGGGCAGCATGTCCTCATAGGGTTTGCCCCATTGTAATCAGTGAAACTGGTGAACGATTGAGTGTGTGTGTGTGTGTGTGTGTGTGTGTGTGTGTGTGTGTGTGTGCGTGCGTGTGCATGTGTGTGTGTGTGTGTGAGAGAGAGAGAGAGAGAGGATTAGATTAAAACTTTCAAATCATTTCTACAATTGTAGTAAAGTTATAGTCAAAAAATGAAAAATACATGAATATAAAAAGTTACAAATATAACTGAAAGAGGGATAAAGCTAACATTTGTAAACTGGAGATAAGAACTGACAGTTTTGTAAGATGTTCTTTTTTGTGTTTTTTCCTCCACTCCACTTTAACAACTTTTTAAAGAATTGGATTTTATTCCTGCATGACCGCTGGGTTTGGTAAAAGAAAAAAAAGAACGAAAGAACAAATGTTGCGTAAAGAAACAGAAAACAGTGTTTTCCCCCATCCACATGCAACATGCAACCCCGTGGGACAGAAACAGGGAGGCGAGGCATGCAAGCATGCACTGCTAATCATACTCAGCTAGCTGGTGATGAAACTGTCGTGTTTTCTTCTCTACATTAGCGGTGACATCTGGAGGCAGATTATCACCAAAGCAGCCGTGTGAGGGTGAAAACGAAGAACGCCACAAACTTTTACTTTCAAAAGGACTGGATCTGCTCTAAACATTTGAGTGACGCAGAAGAATAGGGGACATTAAATACGCAGGAAGGAGTCTGTTTGTTTCTGAATCCCATATGAAAATGAACACCAGAGACATGTTTGACTTAGAGCACGGTCTTATTTTGCAGTAACGTTAACGGGTAGGTAGTTTCACTGTTGGCTTGCTTGTAAAAACATCTAAATGTTTGATCCAGCCAATCAGACAAAACTTAGATATGTGCATTCATTAGTTACGGCAGATATGAATATTTAGTCTCATTTGATCGATAAATTCAGTAATAAAAAGCAACCAGAAACCCAGATCCTGGCCTCCGACAAGCAACACTGTCAATAAAAGAAACTCCCTTTATTAGGCGGAAACCTTCAGCAGGACCTGGCTCAAATAAAGTGGGAAAAGGGGATTTTTGCTAATGCTTCACAGGCCTATCAGAAGCTTTCATTTAGTGAAGGGCTTTAGAAATATACGCAGAAAACTTATCTTGATAAAGATGTTAAAAATCACCAAATCTGTAATCTATATTTAGCTTCCAGTTGATTTGTAAGCGCTTCTTCTGGGAATATTCACATTTTTTCCCCATCCTTCCCTCTCTAACTCAACTGACGATCAAAGGGACTTGATGTTATTAATTTATCGCTCGGCAGAGAAATGACAGTTCTTCTCTGGCTCACTCTGCGATGCAAGTGCAGAAAAAGTTTGTACAATAGGTGCACTCCGTCCGTGCAGTGGATAAGGGCGCTCTCCAGAGTGCAGTTGTACCTGATTGAAGCAGAGGTTTTCATCAAGCGCTCAGATGAAGTATTTATGAAGCAGGTTGCCGCAGCAGGACGGGCTCTCTGCCGAACGCAACAGTTCTCTTTTTATACCTTCAACGTTTCACGCTTTTACGTTCATAATCTTTCCACGCATCCACTCAGAGGTCTCAACTTGGACCGAATTTGCAGTGAAAGCCGTGGCGAGCGTTGTATTGTTCCCGTCACGTCAAAAGATGTGACCGTGTGAAAACGGAGCTCAGTGTTTGGAGGTTATGACTTGTTGCACAACACTCCTCATCGTTTGTGCTCCATGCGGGGGGGGGGG
>BJFM01001504.1:32265-67181 GCA_016586285.1 Arothron firmamentum
TGGGGAAATGAAACAGCCCCTCCATAAATGAATGGCCCAACACAGACTCTTCAGGACAGGACTCAGCAGTACACCTACACCTGAAAGAAAGCGGAGACTCCTTTGAGGACAGCTGAGTACGCGTACTGGCCAGAGAAGGTCGCTGGTTTGAGAGGGAAAGGAAGCCATCCACTTTTCCAAGTTGGAAAAGGCATCTTTCAACAGAGGTGGTGGACGAAGACACTTTCTATCACCCACGTACAATCTAGTCTTCCACTCTTTTCGTCAACAATCCAAATGTTCACACCGTTTCACGCCACCTGGTGACTCATCACCATGTGACCCAGCAGACAAAGGGGAAGCACTAAAAGTGAAACTAGGTCAACAACTCTCAGGTGACCCAGATCATTAGCACGATGATCCACGAGAGCTGTCTTTTCAAACTCTGCTCCCAGCAATCTCAGAACTGAAGAAGCCTTCTGGAGAGGAGGCGAAACATCTTCATGGAAACCTCAACAAGTCCAGTTGCACACAGAGATCTAACTTTGAATGAAAGAAAAAGCAATACCACAAAAAAAAATTAAAAGTAAAGGAAAGTTTAAAACATTTTGCTGTATTTTTCAGGTTTCCCCGCCTCCAATGTGTCACCTGTCGGCTCTCCATGCCCCTCTCCTCCTGTCCAGGGCACCCCTCTCTCTAGCCCAACCACAAAGACGTGTCTGGCTCAGCTTCCCGAGTTGGCTGTCCCCGTGTCGGAGTGCCCCTCCACCTCCACGGTTCCCAAGAGGCATCACAGAGCCTTAACTCACAGCCAGAGTGCCCCGAGCTCCACCACCCCTTATTGGCGACCTCCATCACTCTGTGGAAGGTAATGAGCTGAGTTCATCCATCTGGGGCATTTTGGTGAATATAAAAAAATGGAAAAATGATCAGAGTTTTTCTTCTTTCTTGTCGGTGAGCTGTGGCAGACCGCTCAACAGTCAACTAAACCATGCAGTAGAATCCGTTGACAAAGGAGAAAGAATACCCCATCCAGGTAAACAGGTGACATAAGGGAGCTAAAGTGATTACACTGCATCCTTTGTATGTGGAATCACCATTTTATTAATAGGTATAGACAGTGCTTTATGATCTGGTGATGTCATTCACAAATTTGATGTAACTTTGGCTTCACAGCTGCATATCTAACATGTAAAATGCCCCCTCAGATGAGCGCGTCGTAGCATCCTCAGACTATGACAGCACTTACGACAGCACCTACGAGACCAATCACAGTGACAGCAGTGACTTTGCACAGAATGAAGAAGAAGGCGAGGCAGGCAAGAAGCCACATGAAGCAAGGCACAACTGCAAGGAGTATCTAGAAAGGGGCATCGTTCTCCACCCACTTCTGTTATCGCCAGAGGTGAGAAATCCAGTAGAGTCTCAGCTTTTTGGTAGCTTTTGAAGTAGATGAAAGAAAGATAGCAATGGAGAGCATATTTCTGAGTATATGAAGAATTTTAGCAATTATTTTGTTGCTGTCTACCAACTGACAGGATAAGCCGGTCTTGGCCTCAGAACCTCTGCTGATGCCAGGACTGGAGCCTCTGATTAGTCAACTCGGTAGCTGGAACTTCCCTATTTTCAAACTTGTGGAGAAAACTCAGGGTGAAACTGGCCGCATCCTCAGTCAGGTAAACATGCTCTACTGTGTGTGTGTGAAACTTGTATCCCACCAATAAAACACAAACCCATGTGTACCTTCACAGAGATGATGACTGACAATTTTGTCGTCTCCCAGGTTTCTTACAGGCTTTTTGAGGACACAGGTCTTTTTGAGACCTTTAAAATCCCCATACAAGAGTTCATGAACTACTTCCACGCTCTGGAGAACGGATACAGGATCATCCCTTGTAAGTAGAGCGTTTGTTTACTGCAACACCTAAATTGGCCACAAGGTGGGGGTGTAGTTTCGTCAGTGAAATGAAGGCCTCACGTTCTCTCACGGTGGAGAATTTTAAAAGGTGGTGTCATATTCAATTATTTTGCAATTTTAATCAGTTATAGTGTCTGTAACCTCTTCATACCGAATTTTGTGGGCAAAGTGAGCTTAATCACTGAGCTGCAGGTACGCTTTTTGTATAAATGTATTCTTTTGAGTAATCTAATACTGTAGTTGACTAATAGAGACATTTATAATAAGTTTTCTGTGATTTTCTTTCTTTTTTATTCTGCAACCTTGTTTATATCAGTCTGCTGTAAGTCAGTGTTAACATCAAACACACGAAACAGATGCAAATCACCAGGGCATCGTAGGGTTAAAAATACAACAATGATATTTATTAAGAATGTTACGAGTATTTATTCACTTGGTTTTCTTTTCTCAGACCACAACCGGATTCATGCCACTGATGTGCTGCATGCAGTGTGGTACCTCACCACTCAGCCTGTGCCTGGTCTTCCCACCCTGATGGCGGCAAATGGGATACACACGGGTGGGGTTGTGTGTGTGTGTGTGTGTGTGTGTGTGTGTGTGTGTGTGTGTGTGTGTGTGTGTGTGTGTGTGTGTGTGTGTGTGTGTGTGTGTGTTAATCCACATCTGTGTATTCACTCATGCAGAGCAGATGAGGCGACTTGCTGGGTGTGGGTGGAGTAAATCTACCAAATATGCTACCACATACAGTATATGTCACATCCAGCTGAATTCCAAGGTTTACAGACTTTCATTAGCTGGAAGATAACCAGTTGTTGTTGTTGCCCTCATGCAAATATAACTATTCTTATCCATTTATGAACTAGTTGGCGTGCACATTATCTGCTCTGCATGCTGATGTGGAATTGTTCATGCAAATAAGGTAGTTTGTACTATAGAGCCAGCTACTTAAAATCTGATTTATGGGTGTTTGACATCGAATAACGTCTCACTTTTTCATATTTTTATTGTACATGTTGCAAATTTGTTTTTGTTTTTTTTGTTTTGTTTGTTTGTTTGTTTGTTTTTACTAATTTCGGGCACAGTCAATTATAAAAGAAGCTCACTTGTTCTCATGCTGAATTGCTGAATTGTGTTTTAAACCTCAAGATTTTAAACCTCAAGATTTATGCGAGGATTAAAAACAGTTTTAGTCTTTTCAAAGTTTTGGACTGACACTGCAACTTCCATGGATCATATCATTTTATTTTTTTCTAACTATTTCAGAATATAACTATCTGGTGAAATGTTTTTCCTTGAGAGCAAGCAAAGAAATGACATATTTCTGCACCATCGCTGACTTTCCTCTTCCTCGCTACTGTCTCAGAGAATGGTATAACACCCGGCTCGTCAGGCTTCCTCATATCCAAGATGAATTCCGTGATTGAGGAAGGCTATGGATCCCTGGCTGGCTTAATTCCTGCTCTAGAGCTAATGGCTCTGTATGTAGCTGCTGCCATGCACGACTACGACCATCCGGGAAGAACCAATGCCTTTCTTGTAGCTACCAGCGCGCCGCAGGTAAATCAGTGCAGGGTGTGGTATAGGACCTGCTGTTTCATAAGCTGTAGGGGACTCATTTAAGGAATAATTGATTACTCTGAACCGAAACTGAAAATCACCATGATGCATGAACAGACATACAGTTCTGCTCACACAATGGCTGAATAATGCTTATGTTTATAAAAATCCAGTGTGGCTGTGCGAAGTTCGCAATTACTGTACCAATTTGCGCCGAAATTACAGCAGCATTGATCAGCAGCATAAACCTTGACAAAAAGTGTTTTCAGCCCAGGTAAAGAAATCTTTGCAGCGATTATGGCGTGTCTTTCTCTTCTTCTAGGCTCTTCTTTACAACGATCGTTCAGTCTTGGAAAATCATCACGCGGCTTCGGCCTGGAACCTCTTCTTATCTCGACCCGAGTACAACTTCCTTGTTAACCTTGAGCATGTGGAGTTCAAGCGCTTCCGCTTTTTAGTCATTGAAGCCATCCTGGCCACTGACCTCAAAAAGCACTTTGACTTCTTGGCAGAGTTCAATGCAAAGGTAAGAATGTTGATCTGCGGCACCAAGAAGCAACCAATTCATCTTTATGTGATTTGTGTCAATCACTTGACAGCCAGTGAGTAGGGAAGTGAAAAGGTTTTTCTTCAAGTAAGCCTCACCGTGCACGTCTTTCCAGGTGGGAGATGACGGCGTGCCAGGTATTGACTGGACCAATGAAAATGATCGATTGTTGGTGTGTCAGATGTGCATCAAGCTGGCTGATGTCAACGGACCGCTGAAGTGTAAGGAGCTTCACCTGCAGTGGACGGAGGGAATCGTCAACGAATTCTATCAGCAAGTATGCTTCTGCAGCCCAACAGGAATAAATGATAATAAAAAAAACCATGCTTTTACTTTGAATCAGTACCATTCAGGGAGCAGCTCGCTGTAATAAGACCCATTGATTATGCATTAAATCTGCTTTTAACTCAATCAAAAATATAAAAGAAATAAGATAAAATGATGTAACCAGTATCTATTTTATTATCTCACCTTGAATGTGATTTTTATATGATCCCAATTAGGGTCAAGGGGTGCTGGAGCCTATACGATATGAATGTCATATAACACAAATATTTGGAGTTAATGATATTTATTCATAAATACAAAAAAACAAATATGAAGTCTAGTTTGGGACCGTTAAAGATGTTGATGATTCCTTTCCTGCTCAGGGTCCCATTGATACTTGCTTGCTGATGCATATGCCTGCCTGGCAACCTATCCCCTTTTAGTGTGCATCCTTTTGGCCAGTTAGTGAATAGCAGGCTCACATCCTTCACCAGCATTCACGCTAAAATACACCCATGTCAGGCTAATTGAATGAATTACCGCCACACTTACCTCAAATATCATCCCAATAGAAATGAACGAATGCGTGATCTGATGCTATGAGCAGGTAAAAACCTCAAGCACGAGCACAGATGATACCAGCAAGCCCTTTCCCACCCAAACGGCTCTAAGGCTTTTATTTCCACCATACCTATTCCTAATTGGCACTTATGTACGACCTCACAGCATGAAAGGGCTGGGTAGAGTACATGAAAGCCTTTGAGAGACCGAGGGTGTGGTATATGTGCAGAGGAGAGCTGGCCTGAATGAGTCAGGCTGAGTCAATTTTATTTATATGGTCCGATATCGCAAAGCCAGAATTTGCCCCGAGGCACTTTGTATCATCTTTGACAGTGCTTTTTTTTTTTTTTCACAAAAAGGTCTCGGCATGGATACCGAGCTTTTGTGGCCGCAGCCAGTGCAAACACAAACACTTATGGACACCTGCAGAGGATAATTAACCATACGGTCCAGGTTTCTGGTTGCCATAACGATCGGAGCTCTTGTCCCTCGGCAGCCTTTCTTCAATTGCTTTAAAAGACCAGGAAAAACAGAATAAATGTAAATCACGTGCATGCCACGAAATAGCTGGCTAAAAAAAAGCTGAAATAAATGGCTTAAAGGAGACATTACATGCAAAAATTTTACGCCGCTATAGTTTTTTTAAAATCTCCATCAGGTTATTTGACAGCTGGCATTCATTTTAATGAAATTTTCAAGAAATTTTGATAAAGGGTCAAGAGTTTCCACCTTATTAAAACATTTGTATTGTCCACCAAAGGTTTAGGTTGATGTCTAACCAATGTTCCCCTTCTAGGGCGATGAAGAAGCAAGCTTGGGCCTTCCCATCAGCCCATTCATGGACCGATCTGCACCCCAGCTGGCCAAACTGCAGGAATCTTTCATCACACACATCGTGGGGCCTTTGTGCTCTTCGTACGACTCTGCCGCTCTCATGCCAGGATGTTGGGTGGATTCACCTGAGGAGGAGAGGGAAGCAAAAGAAGGAGCAGCAATTGAAGAAGAAGAAGAGGACATGGCAGATTACCACACACCTCCGGGTTCGGACGCCTGCGGTATGTTTTTGTATCTTTTTTCTTTACATTGCTCTCTCCCATGTTACACACCATAGACTTGAGAAACTGCCTGAGTTGTTATAGTATATATCATTGTAACACTTATAATGGCAAGCAAAAGTCTTGCTGATTTTAGAGTAAAAAATGCAAATATGCATCCTCAATCAGATTGGAAAGCTGGGAGTTTTGAGCTCTCAGATAATCTTGACCAGATCTCAATTAGAAGTTAGGGTCAACGCTTGTTTACAATGTTGATAGGAAAGGTCAATTGATACAAGCTTTATGAGCTGTATAACCTTGTCCCAACAATATGTAGCCTTGGTTTCCTCCAGTGACCCAGCACTCTGAAATTGGGAATAATGAAAGCACAGAGAGCAGGAGAAGGCTTTGAGAAGATTGCAAAGGGTTCTCAGGTAGTGATTTCCTCATTGAGAATGTAATCAAGAAATGGCAGTAAACAGGAACACTGGAGGATGCAAAAAGGTCTGAAAGACTGAAAAATATCAGATAACTGCTCATAGGATCACTAGAAAAGCAGAAGACCTTCGGAAGATCAGACTTAAATGGTGGTGTGCTGTTTAACTCTGACCTTCCCGTAAGAGTCAACAGAAGAAGCATTTTCCTGCTTCTTCGCCACAACGTTCAGCGTCAGAGGTTTACAGAACAGACAGTTAATTAATTAAAAACACTTGGCTGCCTGCACAAAGTGCTTGCCAACAGGGAAGCTACTAGATACTAACCATGCAAAGAGCCCACACATTTACTGCAGCTTGAACATTTCGAAAATGTTAAAGTCATAAAGGATAGGATAGGATAGGATAGGATAAAACTTTATTAATCCCTTGGGAAGACTACCTCAGGGAAATTAAGGATCCAGCAGCATTGGATAGCAACATACAGGGCAAAAGCACTCAGGGTATCAAAAGTAAAAAGTAAGACAATTTGCAATATAATATAAATCTAAATATAAAATGTACAGATGTGCAGAGTACTACTACTGGCTACCGCTACTCGCTACTACTGCTACTGCTGCTCCTTCCCGCCCTCTGTCTTCTGTTACTCCTCCTCCCCCCAAATGAGGAGTTGTACAGTCTGATGGACTGAGGGACAAAGGAGTTTTTCAGTTTAAAGTTTTCAGTATAAAGTTCCATTTCTGCTTTGATGGAGTCAGCCTTATCCACTTATGCTGCCTATAAGCTTTGTTTTATATGTATGAGAAGTTTTTTGGTTTGGCTCACTCTTTTTTTTTTTTTTTTTATTATTAATCTGACAGAGAGACAAGACACCATAAAGCTGAGCAGGAGGAACGTATTTTGCCAGATCACACAGCACCTTCTGGAAAACCATGACATGTGGAAAAGCGTCCTTGCTTCAGAGGTCCAGGAGGAGGACCAGAAAGAAGAACACAACTGCATCGGAAGCCCTGCTGATCCAATCACGGCCATTCATGAAGAGGAGGAGGAGGAGGAGGAGGAGGAGCAAGCAAGCAAAGAGGAGGATTCCACTGATGGACTGCATGAGGGGGAGATGATGCCAGCGTTAGAGGAAGAGGAGGCCCTTTCACAAACAGACGCTTCAGGGGAAAACGAGGCTTGAAATCTGCTTAAACCAGGAATTTGAACATTGTCTAAAAGTGATTATATTTACACCCTTGATATAGTAGCCAGCACATCACTTCGACACGACACTGTAGATGATATTTTGGGTAATATGTGCCTAACAATCACTGGGTGTGAAGACAAGGATGACACCCTGCATGAGAGATGACGTGAGCGTGAAAGAGTGAGAAGGATGAGGAGAAGGCTGAGTGCGGCTGTGTTTGTTTGCATCGTAGTGCTTGATTTTGCCCGGATCTGCCCTCACCATCCTGCACCTTGGGCCCACCGCACTAATTCACTCCACCAGTGAGTAAACCATGATCACTCCATCCTTCGCTCACGCATCCAGCGTTGCTCCCATGTTGGAAGCACACTATGGGGTGTCTGGTTCAGGGTGTGTGACAAGGCCCTTCTGGAAGACAATGGGATAAAAGCCAGGGAAAAAGCTGTGTCCACTGAAGCCGAGCTGTGGGAATTTCAGAGGGGAAAAAAAGCAAGAGATACGGGGGGTAAAAAATAATAATAATAATAACAATCGACCGAGATGTGGTTCATTGTGCAGACAAAACACTTTTACAGCTCACAATGGTACAGCACAATCCGTTCATGCAACAAATAGGAAGGATAACAAAGAGCCCCTTTGCTCAAAAAGCTTTAATCTCACACAAGGAACAAAACAAAGACATAGAAAAATAAAGTCTTGTTCGCGTCAAGTCATTCTAAACACATGTTTCAAGGCCACACACCTCCGGAAGGCCTAAGCCTGTAGAAAAACAAAAATAGTGTAGCACTTGCCCTTTTATACTGCTTGAGAAGTGATTACGTTGATTTAGAAGATTATTGATTGTGACACCACCTTCCAGATTTGCCCTATGTTGTTGCACACCTGCTGAGAATCTTAAAATATACATGCAAGCCGAAAGAGACTCGTTGTGTTAAGAGAATTGGTATCATTTACGAAGATTATGCCATTTTGTCTTGGAAAAATGTTTAAAAAGTAATGTAGCACTCACTGGAATGTGGTTCTGGATTGCCCTTAAGGAGATCTATAAAACTTACATAAAATCATTATTCAATGAAATTAACATAAAATAATGTCAGCGGCAGTTTCTGGGTTAGAGGGCCTCACAAGGCTTCCAAAATGGTGTCACTATTACATAAATGTCGAGTGATGAATCAAATTTAGAATTGTGAGGATACCAACCACATGCAGTGGTGTCAGTCCTGGAACCACTTCACCCATTAACAGGGGTTTTAATGTCTCTTACATAGGCTCTAATTAAGAACCATTAAATATTCTTTGTGGTAATCAGTGTAATGAGGCTTAATGCTAATTTAAAAAAAAAAAAAAGGAATGAAAGGAAGAAGCTTTCCTGTGGCTGTATTTGATTGGTCAGAAAGATCTCAAGCTCTTTTCTTCCCACGTCTCAGCAGATTCCCATGAGACGTGAGTCTTTGAAGATGAGCCAGTTAAGTCAGATTCAAAATCATGTGACTCTCCTCAGCCTGCCCCAGCCAAGTTTTCCAGAGACATGCTGTGTAGGATCTAACTGAATCTGGCACTGAAAGAGCAAGACGTCTCTTTTTCAGATCGGGAGATTTTATTAGTTTTTACGCCTTAATTTCAGGATTTAATCTGGTTTTCGCAGTTACCTTACGGCAACATCAGACGGGCACTTTTAATTACTAGTAAAATAATTAGATACAACTTTGTTTTTCACGGCACTTGAAAGTATCACATTAGACTGATAAGATTTAATGAGACTGTTAAATGAGATTGTGAACCGAAACACCAGATCTGCGGGTGAGGAATTGCAACAAACCAGCAGAGCTGAAATAATTCCATAATTAGCTCGATCGCAGAAGATTGATAAAATCTCCTCTTTCATCTGAGTAGCTATTTTGTCTAGATAAAAGACAAAAAAAGTTGCCTGTGCGTGGCAGGTGGAATTTGTGGTTTGGGGTCAAGTACAGATCACTGTCGGGAGATAATAAAAGGGAAACACAAATCTTTAGTAAAAGAACAGCCTGAGAAATCTATAAAACGAGTCTGTGTTGGTTGTTTTTAACCAGCTGAGCACTCTCCACTGTGACCTAATTTCTTTACTCAATTAAAGTACTTTCTAAATCCTCAGCTGTATCCATTGCACTGTTATCAAAATGCTCATTGTGCAAATGAGAGCTTAGCGGTGCAGCATAAAGCCCTTGATTGCTTGCTTACCAAAAGTTTCGGTGACCAAAGCCTGGACCTGCATGTGTGAGTTGAATTCAGCTCAAAATAGGTGTTCAGTCTGCAGTTATTGCTTGCAGCTCATCGATAAGGAAACTCAATCTTAGCCTGAATTCTGCTGGTTTGAATTGAATTGAATTTAGTTGAATGATAAGGAGGCGGGGCCACTATTAATGCACTGATGTAAATCAGACAGGCCACCCTGGACAAAAAAAAAAAAAAAAGCCTATAATGTAAGAAGCTGTCGTTGCTAAGCAACAGAAAGTGGATTGAGAGAACAGTGTACTTATACATGTGAAATGATGGATTTTAAATGTGCTTTTTCAATCCACCTCCCAACTAGTGTATTTAAATACCACCTACCTACAGCTTACAGTGGTTTGATCAATTACCATCATGGGGCAGCCAAAACTGATGATTCCCCAATGAAGCTTCTCACCTGTGGATTCAGTGTTGAACATTTGGATATATTACAAAATTTAGTCATTTCCTGTGCGTGACAGTGACCCAATATAGGTATCTGACAGGTGAGGTAAACTATGATCTTGGGAGTGAAGTTTAATGTAAAACGTGTTTGGATTCAGGTTCATTTGGACTTCCAAAATCCTAAAGTGCAAGGGGAAATATCTAAATAAGGGATAAATAAGGGAAAATCTCTTTTTCCTCCCATGACCATGCTACAGCTTAACAAGGATTTCAAAATACAAAATTAAAATTGTCAGGGGACTTGACAGTTTTTACTTTAGCTGGACTGGAAAAATAATAGAAGCATCTGTGAATGTTTATCGCCATGAAATCATTAAAAGGACAGCATTGTTTATGTCAATTACCAATGGATTATTCAAAGCACTGTGGTGGGGACGGGGGCAGGAATGGAATTAGGTAGAATACAGGGTACGTGATGCAATACTGTCATGTTATCGAAGACTGCTTTAAATGACATGATAAATGGCCTGTCACACGCTTAGTGAAGTGTTTCAAACCAAAGAAGTGATGTGTCATTGCTTTGATTTGCATTAAAGAAGACGTTCGTGTAGAGACAGATATGTAGCAAATCAACAAGGGAGCAGCCTCAATGTTCACCTAACAGATCACGGTACACATTAGTTTGTTTGTTTTTCTTTTTTGCCATTAATTGTCTGTGAGGCGATGACAGTATTGGTGTAAATTGCTCATTTTGTGGTATTTCAGACTCAATAGGTTGGCTGTGTAGTGCTAATACAGTAGATCATCTATTCAAAATGAACTTAGAGGTATAGTCCATATGTTCCAATCAAGCTTGGCATTCCGTCGAATTCATGTTATCGGATTAAATCTTCATCCACAAAGCAAATCTACCAAAATTGTGAGAACGTATCAGTCAGTGCATATAGTTTTCACGACTGTCACCAAGGAGTTAAAATTTGCTCAAGCCTTAGTCAAATAAAGCCTCAAATGCATGTTAAATGAACAAAGAGCGAACCTTCAGCAAACTAAAAAGTGGAATAACCTTATAAAAACAAACCACATAATTTTTTTTCTTCATCTATCTCATACACATCCCATCATCATCGTTACCGTGGCTGAGTGTGAACTTTGTCTGGTGCTTGAGATCTTTGTTGGCAGATATGGAGTATCCGACAGTGAGGAATATCAGGCCTCAAAAATAAAATCATCCTCTGCTCTTATTCACACTTTCCTCAACCGGTCTTGTCCTTGTACTGTACCCTAATGCAAAGACTCATGACTCATACACACTGTAAAAGATGCACCCACCCGCACTTCAAAAACATCACATTTTATACAAAGATTTCAAGTTGGAGGTGAAGTTACGGTGGACCAAACCCACGAAGGAACTAACCAAACATCCTGCTCTCAGACTGGAGCCACAGTACTTCCTGTAGCCGCTTTCAACCAAATATATAAAAATATCCTTTTGCTACTGTTTGTTGTTTCCATTTCATTTTACAATGGTGGTTATGTTTCTGTGCCATACCATTTTCACAGGTTTCATATGTTTGTGGAGGTTATTTTTGAATGCTGAAACTGTTGGCTTTCTGTTTTAGTCATTAAGGAAAACCAAAAGAAATGTTTTTTTAAAAACACCTTTATTAAGTGAAACAAACAACGTTATGATTTCTATGAACTATTGCAGGCACTTCAAGCACTCTTTCATTTTTTGTTCTTTATGTATCTTGCACTTAACACATGTAGCAATATCTACAGGATGGAGAAAATTGATTCACCAGTATTTGTTCAAATGAAATATGAAGTTTTATTTCTAACTATCGTTTGACTTTGTATAAATATATACATAGGTATAAAATGTACAGATTTAAAGTATATTACAACAAAAACTTTTAGAAAAAAATATTTATTTTTACTGTTTTGTAATTTAAACACAATGCTGTAGCTCCTCTATTGTCAGATTTTCTGGAAGTGCCTCTATTATATATTACAAAGTAACTATACAATATATTGGGAATATTAGACCCCGTCACTAGCCGAGCAGTGTTGATGTTGTAATGTGAATATCGTTGAATAATAACATTTTAAAATGCTGCACATATGCCTGTCCTGTTCTTTTGCACACTTACCTTTTTTATTTATTTATTTTTTATTTTTTAACAAATTTCTTGGCTAATTGACATTTTAATCCTCACCCATTAGGTTGCAGATATCACACTGACCACATGCGGTTCTTTTAATCGCTGGGATGTTTGCCGTAATATATTCTTTTCAGTAATGTTAGTGTGACATCAGCCTAAGCACTGTTGAAAGGATATCTTGGATTTAAACTGATTAAATGTGATAAGGACTATTAATAAATAATAGATAGATGTCCGTATATTTTCTACTTGGCTGAATCTTTTGATTGCAGTAACAAAATTGTTGCTGAATGCACACAGGAGTGAGTCAATTGGGAGCATACCATTGATTCTGATTGTAGAAATGCGTCAAAAAAGAAGAGAGGAAAAACAACGGTATTTTAGACAGGTGTATTTGAGCATTGACAACGTTTTGTCATGTATCTACCACAACTAATTTAAAATATAACAGTTAATATAAAATCTGTATAAAAAGTAAACTAATCACAACAAATATACAATTTAAAACTGTAGCCTAATAACTTCATGTTGCATTAAATTAAATTACATGACATTTAACAATGAAAACTGAAAATAAATCACAAATAAATTATTGTTGTTTATCTCACATTCACTGGGTTGAGTTCTTGCTCCGGCCTTTTTCTATGGAGCTTGGCACTAGCATGTAATTAAGTTATAAGTAGTCTTGTGAAAACTTGTACACACACAGTTGCAACACAAGTAGGAAGGGATAAAATATTTAGTCAATTTCTTAGTAGAATTGGGGTGTGAGAGCATGAACAAAAAACTTGTGTTAAAAGTTAATGGCATTTTCAGATTTTGCCACCTTTGGGCATTACAGCAACATAGCTAAGGCCTCTGATGACCACAAACAGTCGCAATATTTAACGGAACTCACAATTTTCTTGCATCTGAGTTCTAATTAAAGAAGAGGCTTGAGATTAGGATCTGCAAAACAATGATTTGTGTTGCAAAGTATGTCACATAATCACATTGACACCGGGAAAATGTCTTTAAAACAGTTTTTATTTTGCTGTCTACATTAACATGCTAATGTATGCTGTTTGGGTATAAAGAAAAACAACATAAACACATATTTAACTATTTTGTCCTGAGACATCTTACAGAATAATATAAATGTTCTCTTAAATGTTCTCTTAAGGCACAAGTTTTGCACAAATGCAGGTGCTTTGACAGACCATTGACAGATCTTACAGTATTTTAAAACCACAAAAAAAAAATGCTTCACTACTGACCTCCACATAATCGGACCATTCACAATCACACCTAAGCATAAATTATAATTTCTACTTCAAACATTAAATATTTATTTTGATTGAGGCTTGGGTTTTTGGTTCTGGAAAGAGCAATTTCAGTTGGTTAGTCCAGAACATCCTCTCCACAGCCACCTCCTCCAGCAGAACACTCACATGTTAAAGGGCCAAATGGGATATGTTTTTCCCTTCAGCTTGTCCCTGATGTTCCTCAAGGATTCCCCCTAACTGGATAGGGCCAGGACAGCCCACCAGGGAGGGACAAAGAAACAAATGATGCCATCATCGTTATGAAAATCATAGAAGGACTAAGTGGTAATTGAGGTTCTGCAAAATCAAAATGAGCTGTGATCAGGTTTTTTTTTTTTTATCCAGAACTTAAATAATGGATGATAATACAAAACCATAACACTTTGAATTTTTCATTTTAATAGCCTGAAGTGATAACCTTGTCTTGTTTTATGCATTGTACGTTAAACCTGTTAATTTTAAAGAAATTTTATTTGCACGTACCTGTATATTCTTAAATTCACGGAAAGAAAAGCCGAATTTGTATAGTTTAAAGTGCATTTTTTTTGCATTCTCTCTCTCATTCTTCTTCTAATCAAAGTTATCGGAAAACGCGTGTTGACAGGTTATTTTTATAACCGTATCTAATTTGAATATTTCTTGAACAACGGCGGTCTGTTGATGTGTGTGTCAGAGAGAGAGCGAGAGAGAGAGCGAAAGTGAGCTAGAGAGAGAGAGAGAGAGAGAGAGAGAGAGAGAGAGAGAGAGAGAGAGAGAGAGAGAGAGAGAGAGAGAGAGAGAGAGAGAGAGAGATTCATTCCAGTGAGACCCAAGAAGAGACTCATTCCAGCTGCGTCACAAGCCCCAAACGGCGCTCTGTTGTCGACGTAGATGATGAACCTCCTCCCCGCTTGACTTGGGCTGGCGTGTCTGGGAGATACCTGCTGGAAATGAGCTGTGTGGCACCGTGTCGGTCTCATTGCTTTCACAACGAGTCTCCTCCGAGCCTCTTCACGTTTCCCATCCATGTGAGAAGTTTGACCGGAGCCGCCTGAAGGATTTCCGACGGACTCGTTAGTCACTGCGATCCAGACCAGACCAAGTGTGTGCTGATTTTTTTCCTGACACAAGGGTGATATAGTCATCTTAAATCGGCGCTAAACGGTGTTTTATTACTGTTTCCTATATGGCTGGAAGCTGAATATCTCGCCTGCTATGAAGAAATGAATTTGTTATCTATGAGGCTGTAGTCTAAGGTAAGACACTTGCCATACCTGGCTAGCAAACACAACAACCTAAAATCAGCTCAGGGTTGTTGTTGTTGTTGTTTACTTTTGGACACGTTACCTTCAGAGGAAATGCAATTACTTATGGACTCAGAGGGCAACAGAAAACAGAGTATGGTCCCTCCTGGATGCCCTTTTATTGGGCATGACGTGGTGAAGCCCCCCCAAGTGAGCCTGGATGGATTTCCAGGTGATGAAATGCAGTAAACTCAGAAAGGTGAAATTGTCTCCTGATTGACCAAGGGCCTATTTCGAAAGCGGGTTTTCAAAACTTTGAGTTTGAACCTAAACTCAGGGTTGCCAAACTCTGAAATGTCAGAGTTTGGCAAACTCAGAGTTTTTGGTTTCAGAACACATGTTGGTTTAATGAACTCAAGTAACACTCTTGGGGGGATATAAAAAGCCTTATCAATGGAGCGCAGATAACGTGATTCCCCATGGCAACAAGTAGGAAAAAATAAATTGCTCGTCACACTTCTCCCCATTGGAGATGGAAGATTTCATGACTGCGTAGACCGAAAATGCGCATATTTTCAAGAAAAAAGGTTATACTGACACAGGTGAGCCACAGGTGCAACCCAACAGGCACAAAACGGTACTTGGCAGAAAGTTAAAATGAAATACAAAAATATAGTTCAAACATGTAAAATATGATATAAATACAAGCTATTGTGGTGTTGTTTATCCTGTCCTCATTAAACAGCGTTCAGTTGCTTCATTTGACCTGTGATAACTACATCTAATTAATTAGAGAAATCTCCAAGAAAGAAAAAGCCAAATCTTTAGCCTAACACTTGGCCTAATGAAAGCCTAACACTTAAATGCCTGTTATTCATGCATGTCTCCAAATTTGTGTTTTCTGAATATGTTTACATTTTGTCTTGATTATAGCCAACAGAAAAAAGGCTGAGATGATCCAGCGCCACCTAGTGTTGGTTCAATAATTGGCATCCGTTAATCACAGACACAACTTGACACACTGATTTTTCTTGTAGCAGGAGTTCTATGTAATTGGCTGCTGTTGCTTTCAGATATCAATCAATGTAATGATTAAACTGATACCTGCAATTCTGAGATGTCTGGGGTGTCTGTTAATTTCAAACGATTTTGTTGCAAGAGCAACGTTTATGGTTACCTTGGACACATGCTCACCAATGGTTACCTTGGAGACATGCTCACCAATATTGTATAAAAAAAAAAAAAAGATTTACTCCTAACAAAAGCCATTCCGCAATATGATCTGAGAATGCTGTTAAATAAGCTATCGAGGGTGCAAATAAATCGGTAACACTCGAAGATGTTCCTATCGGGGCTTAATCAAACGTCTAATCGGGGTAGATCATCCTCTCCCAGCAGGCTGCAGACTTCAAGAGCAGCAGAAACTCGGGGTTATTTGGAACTAACCTGCTAGCGGGCAGGTTAGTTTCACGGAGTATATTACCCGGGTAACTGACTTAGAGTTACACTGAACCTGCTTTCTGAAACCGAAAACCCTGAATTTTCCTTAAATCACACTCAGTTTTCGCTAAACCAGCTTCCTGAAACAGGCCCTGGTGGACAATATGTGGCAGTGTCATAGCAGAGGGGGCAGAACACAGCAATTTGATCAAGAGCATTGGAAAACATCAGTCTGTAGAATCTATAATCAAATAACCGCTGCTGCTAGTATATCACTGTAAGATGATACGATATTTGCTTTTTTTCATGATTATGTTGCAATTTATTTAATTTTCTTTTTTTTTGCTTAGTCACCAGGACCACTCCTTCCCCTCCAAACCAGAATTCTGTGTCAGCTTTAAGCTGAACGTGAAATTGTGTATTAGCCATTGGGTTAGTTACCGTGCAACTCTACCTGTGTACCAATTTATCTTGCTATTAAACACCATCGTAGCGTGTTGCAACAAGCAATGACAATATCTGTGCCTGGCTTGCTGTTATT
The DNA here is from genome assembly GCA_016586285.1 of Arothron firmamentum. Taxonomy (NCBI): domain Eukaryota; kingdom Metazoa; phylum Chordata; class Actinopteri; order Tetraodontiformes; family Tetraodontidae; genus Arothron; species Arothron firmamentum. The sequence goes on from BJFM01001504.1 coordinate 49,074, forward strand.
CCAGCAATAGGGTTGCCAGCTGGCCACCAACATCAAATGACAACCAGTGACGTGGGATGTGTACCATTCAATTTCCCTCTCTGGGGGGATCTGAGTTCGTGAGAAGCTTGTAATACCTCAGCATTTTACCCAAGCACCTGCTCCCCAGGCTTTTGTCTGCCACCTACCCCTTTTATTTTAGCCTCTCACTTTAGGATCGTTGTTTTATACATTTGCCATTATGAAATATGCAAAATATTCAAGTTGTGGAGATTATTTTTCAGTGTTTCACTTCATAACCTAAAATCCTCACTCGTGCAGTTGTACAGTAACTGTGACCTTATTGAAGTCTGCAGAGAATCAAAGGAAACTGCTTAAATATAACAAGACACAGCAGATGTGAGTGAAATCGTTGGATCAGCGGTACGTTCCTGAATGAAAAAGAATTTAATGGACACAGAGAAAGGGTAGAGCAAGTGAGCGCATGGCTGTTAAGGTCAGAAACCTGAAAAGACATATGTTTCTGGAGGCTTCTTATAAAAATATCAGAATAGGTGAGGCAAGAGCAGAAGCTCTGTGAACAAACATTTAAGAATAACACTGTGTTTTTATTGATTAGTGACATTTAAAGGTCATTGCCTTGAAGACGAAAGCTAATTTTAGAGATGATAGATGGATGGCACTTCCTCTAATTTAAAGCAATCTTATTCATTTGCTGTCAATATGTACAGTGGGTGCATTGTGATATTAAAAAAAACTGAAAAATGAAGAAAGGTTGAGGAAGACATAATCTGTTTACTTTCTTCCTATTTAACAAATTGGAAATACAAAAAAAAAATGCAGTGGTTTGGTGAAACAGTGCTCCATGCTCATCTTAAGCTGCTACGAGTCTAATTCCCTCAAAGTAGGTCAAACCTGCAGCTAAAACCTAAACAAGGAAAATATAGTCATGCACATGCAACCTGCAAACATGTTACAATGCTCTTTATTGTGCCAAATTCTAACTGGTCTGTTTAGGGCTTCACGTGACTACTGGAGATGGATGGAGAGGATGAGGAAATGGCATTATATCAAGTTAGTAAGATCAGCATGAGGAATTACAAATAAAGAATCTAAAGTGTGGGAAAGTGGGGCCTTGGGAAATATGACGCAGATGTAAAATCGATTTGCATCGCAGTCATCTTAGACAAAGTTTATATGTTGAATTGAAGTTGGATCGATGTGTATGAAATCTAAGGCAATCAAAAATGAGGTGCAACTGAGAGAGAGAGAGAAAGGAATAAGGTAAAGCTTTCATTTTAAGGAACAGGGGACAGATGAAGGGGAAGGGGTAAAAATCAGAATTGGGATTTAGCCTTAAGCTTTCGAGTTGGCTAACCCATCTGCTATCCCTGTAACATTATGGTTCCACCACAGTTAACAAGCCCGGCTTCCGGTTCATTTTTTGTGATCACATGATGTCAGTGACTGGCTGAGCAGTATAACAAACTGTAGCTGTGATATGTTGGAATGTTTAGCTCAGAGGTTTTGATACAGCGGCTTAAAATATTTGATGAGGAATAAAAACCCTCTGTTCTGAAATAGTGCACGTGTCACCTGTGTCTTCAGTTGCGACTTAAACCTCAAGATCGCTTGGAAATGTAACAACACAGGGTCTATTGTTCGCACATTTTCATGCAACGCACACATTTCTCTTTCATTGTTTGTTTATTTTGAGGATGGGAAGTGGGTCACATGCTTGAATTATCCACTTTCAGGGTTGCTTGCGTCAGTGCCAAGAAATTGAATTGCGTGGGGGACTCTTTGGCTGAAAACCAACAACGGCACTTCTGGAAGATGGCTGCTGAGCAAGGACGCACGCAGTGGAACGGACGCAGCGATGCTACAGCCAGAGACCCACGCTCCAGTTCTTGCACCGGCCTGAAGGTATACAAACCATACAATCCCATACGGCAAGAACGAGCCTAACTTCATGATGTTTTGCATTAAAACAATGCAAACTTGTATTTCCACTTGCAGGAATATTTCAATTACTACCATTACTATTGTGAATTATAAGTTAATGCAAGTTTTTAATTACTTCTTAATTAATCTGTCACTCCCATAGACAAACACCAGCGATCAAAAATAATTTCTTTTTCATGTGCGAACTCTATATACGTTCGGGGTTTTTTTTTTCTTAGTTTACGGAATTTTTGACGGTAAGCTTCTGGCACTAACTCTAATACACCCAGAATGGTAGCTTTACTTTTTCAAAGTCTAAACTGTCCTCCAGCGGAATCCAATCATACACTTTTTTAGCTTTCCCACTCAACTTGCACTGCAACAGCAAAGATCCACACGGATTTGGGCTAGTTCAAAGCACTCGCTACCCTTTCAAAAACAATAAAATACTTGTCCACATCCTTCTCATTAAAAGGAGGAACCAAACAATTGTTTTTGCCCACATCAAAATCAGTGGAACGAGCAGCACAAGTCGAAACGCTGCCAAGTTCCAACTCACGCAAACAATATCAATGTTCAAGCTTCTTCATTTCCAGATCGTTTAAATATTTAAGCTCTTTGTCTTTCAACAACAGACCCTGACTCTCCAGTTCGAATCCTTTAAGTCTTATTACCTCGTCAAAAGATTGTTTAGACCGCTCAGGTGACGTTGGAGCACTTTGTACCTGCTCAAAAATACCCTTATTCACTAAGGCAGCACAGAGCTCCGTCTTCATATCCTGTTTTTTTAATTGCTTAGACAATGAGACGTCATAATTATCAGCAATTAACAGCAAATTATCCTTTTTACACCAATGAAACAACTTCAGAGTAGGAGATTGAACAAAATCCTCAAGCTTGAACTCCATAATTCAATTTTAGTATCACCAAAATCCAAAACACACAACAATTCCACCAGTATGTCTCTTCTTTTTACACGCCTATAGCCAGCACCACCCAAATGGTAAAGACAATAGAGCACCAACACAGATTAGCCTAGGTCTGTTTCCACTGACCAACAGAACCTGAAGCACACTAACCAAGCTAAAAAAAATCCCAAGAATTCAGTTTGGGATGAACCCCCAAATTATGTTACGACTCCTAATCTAACTGGTTCGCAAAGGAGGTCAAACATAATCACATGAAGAGTTTTCAGAGTTCTCACAGGCTCACATAGCCAGTTTATTCAATTATCTTCCCAAGCAAACTCAAAACATCCTAATTGGAAACACAAAAAGGGTCTGTTGGCCAGCCAAACTAAACAAACAGAGGAGGAGAGCTCCAGACCAGCCCACAGGTGGCCGTAGGATCTGGGATCTTCCCTCTACCCTGAAAGGACAGAAACCAGCCCCTAAAAGAAAAGAAAACTGCAAAACAAGGCGACTGGCCATCGGACAAACTAGTTACAACAGCAAACATCATGGCAGCTCTTGCAGAGGTCTGGGTGAGTGAAGAGTGAGTGCAGAGAGAGGCCAGGTAGGTGGCTGCAGCTTCCCCTTAAATACTGCCCCCAATCAGGCAGCAATCATCTCCACCTGAGCCAGAACTAGAGAGAGACCAGATCAGCCAGCCACCATAGCACCACCAGCAGGCCGAGGAGCACGTAACAAGGATGTTCTGCCTGGTTGTAAAGCGTCTTGGGATGAATTACAATAAAGTTAAATATGTATAATACTGTATACAGTGTTAACAGTGTCAAACAAGACAGCATCAAACTGAAGCCTGCTGCCCAACTGGAGTGGGTTTGTCCTCTTCATTTTCATCCTCTTCTTCACATATAGAATAAATGTTAATGGACTAACCATGACCATGCATGATGAATAGATCAAATCTAATTACAGTGGTTCCTTGTTTATCGCGGGGGTTACATTCTGAAAAAACCCTCTCAGCAACCCTGTCAACGACTCTCAGGAGACCATCCAGATCATTAGCACACTAATGGTCCACAAGGGCTATATTTTCAAGCTCTGCTGCCAGCTAATTTAGAACTGAAGAAGCTTTCTGAAGAGAAGGCGAAACGTCTTCAAGGATCAACCTCAACAAGTCCAGTTGCTTCCAAAGATCTAACCTTGGATAACTAAGACCTGGATGAATGAGAACCTACAGAGACCCCCAGTAATAAACGAAATCTGCGAAATAGCGACCTTTTAATTTTTCACTATTCAAATACATAACCTCATAACCCCTCCTCACACTCTTTATAAACCTTTCCCAAACTGTCATTAACACATTCTCAAACACTTTATACACTGAAAAAAACTATATAATTACAACAACATGAAATTCTTAAGGCGGGTTTACAACGTCCGCAACGGATGCACAGCGCGGACACAGCCGGTGTAAATTGCCGGACGGCAGAAATCAGTCCGGATGGATGGAGAGAGATGCACTGCACCCAGTGTAAACCCACCTCACCCCGTAAAATATAGTACTTTATACAAAAAAAATTCCTCGAAACAGCAAGACCACAGAAGATGAACCGCGATGTGGCGAGGGACCAGTATAACTGGAATTTTAATTGGAAATGTAATTTTAATAAGACGTTTCTTTCTCTCAAACCACAGTGTTATAAATAGGCACAAATGTTTTGTCTACTCTCAAACTTAAAAGAAACTGTTCACAACGTTTAAAGCCAACAAACATGAAAGTTACTAAATCTCTGAAAGAAATCACACACCCTGTTGCTTTTCTTCACATGAAAGTGTTGTAAGACAATGGAGTTCAAGCAGCTTATCATAATACAGACTGGCGAGGCCAGAAATATTTTTAATTCTTCTCACAATTGTTTGGTTCCCTGGCACGGCCCATTTCCACTCCAACCCTTTCGAACACCTACGAAGGTGGAAGCACAGAGAGCATTGTCTGCAGTCCTGTTCTCCTGTTGAGAGCAATCTTCATTGTAAACCTCTATTTTATTTGACTCTTGCTAAAAGTAACTCATATTATTATTTATAATGATATATGTGAATAGCATTTTATCTCTTGCTATAAAACTATGTACACTGAAAAATCCAAAAATGTATGAATGTAACTTCCTTGAATAATAGTGTACTTTAGGGGGTGAGGTTTTCACTGCAGCAGATGTTTTGCATTCCTGATTTGTGGTCACATGGCTTTAGAATGACTGTTCACATATTGTTGTGTTTAAAATGGAACATCATTTTTTCCAAGGTGTAGCCTACTTTCATGCGGTCTGGCTATATGTACAGAAATCTCAAGGTATCAGGAGGCCATTACTTTTATTGGTTATTTCTTTTTTACTGGAAAAAACCCATGAGCAGCAACAAAGCTCAGATGACCTGGGACTGTGTTACAGTAGACAGTGCACTTATGTTTACTGTGTCCCACTGTTTTCCGATTTAACTTTAATAATGTCAGCTGAAACCAATTAAATTACTACCAAATTAAATCTATTGACTGGATGGATGCACCAGTTACAGTGTAACGCTCAAACTCCAAACCATGACAAATGTCACACAGATTAATTTTTTTTTTATCAACATACATACATTTAAAAGAAAATAACATCTGACTTTGCATTCTTTAAATAAAAATGGAATTGCAAACACATGCAAAATAATTCCCCATGTATGTTTTAGTTATATTTCATTAAAATTTGGAAAGTCCAGAGTGACGCAGTGACAACACAAACCAACAGAGAGCATTTTGTTTAGATCTGCTTTGTCCCCTTTTATTCGAATGAGTCGCACAAGTTTGACTGAAAGCCACTAATTTGGAGTGAGGCAAAGCCAAGACACCTCTAACACATACAAGACACAGCTGGGACTGGGATACGCTGAACTGATCATAGTAAGGGAGGAATAACAGCTAGATGAGAGAATAGACATGCATCATACGTGCAAATACATGAATTACACAAAGGAGTCAAAGCTAGAGCTAAGCGATTCAGTGGGGTCAGAGGTCAACAGGTAAATGCACAACTATGGCGTCGGTGATACCCGCAGATCAATACAGAGAGAGGCAGAAGAGGGGTAGAGAAGCACCAAAAAAGCGATGCAAGAAAAGGACAATTATTGGGACAATGAATGGAGCAGCAGAATTACTGACTCTCAAAGAACAAAGTTGTAAGTGTAATAATACAAGTACATAAGGAGTCAGGCTCCCGTACCTGGACAGGGAGCTGGGAGCCGGCTCCACAGCAGTGCGGGCCTAATGGCTAAATGCTCTTACATCCCCTTGTGGGCTTGCTGAAATACGTCTAAAACATATAGCAGAGACAGCCAGACTAAGCCAGGGGCCTAGAACTCCCGTGACCCGGAGGGCTGCGTGCCTGCAGGGATGACCTCACATCCTCCAGCTGGCTCGCACTCATCTTTGGACCCTTTGGGCTGCTCCCCTCACCGAGGATTGGGAGGGACCAGCCTCCTGGCCCTTTTACGCGACGGCTGGTCTGGGTGTTAAAGTTGGAACTCCCGAACCATCTGAGGGTCCAAGATGTGTTGAGCCAAGACCTCTCTACGAGGCCGTATCCCTCCCAGTCCACCAGGTACTGGAGTCCCATCCCGTGTTGACGGGAGCGAATCACGAACCGCATACACCGGATCACTGTCCACAAGCCGTGGAGGAGGCAGACGAGCTTGGGCCAAGGGACTCTCATGCACCTCGGGGGCTGGAGCCTCACTGCCGTTGGACTGAGGATCCTCAGGATGAGAAAAGGACCCACAAACTTTAGCGCCAACTTCCTGGACTCAACTTGAAGAGGCAGGTCCCGGGTGGAGAGCCACACCTTCTGGGCAACCCGGTAAGCCGGCACAAGGGTCTGATGGCGATTGGTCCGAGTGGAATAGCCGCCCACGGAACGCGGGAGGGTCGCCCGAACTTGGGCCCACGTCCTTCTACACTGGTGGATGTAGGCTAGGGCAGAGGGACAAGAGACATCAGCGTTAGGAGAAGGGAACAGAAGAGGCTGGTAGCCATACACACTGAAATGGTGACAACCCCGTCGCTGAGCTGGGCAGGGAGTTGTTGGCATACTCCACCCACACCAGGAGAGAGGACCACAACGCTGGATCCGTGCACTGGTGGGGGTGACCTGAAGGTCTTGGTTCTTCCTCTCAGTATGACCATTAGACTGTGGGTGAAAGCCTGAAGACAGGCTGGGGGTAGCCCCCAACAACTTACAAAACTCTGTGCAATATAATACCAGTTCTTCACCGTGATGTCATTCAGGCCGTGATAGTCAATGCATGGCCGCAAAGACTTGTCTTTCTTCTCAACAAAGAAGAAGCCGGCAGGAAGGAAGGCGTCAGCGAGTGGCTCGGGAGACCAACCGCTTTGGGTGGCCACAATCCGAAAATCCACTGTGAAGTCCATTCCACTCGGCTGCCCCTGACGTAACGTGAGTAACTCACTCGCCACGACGAGACAAGAGGATCCGCGTCCAAATACTTTGCGCAGCTCCGCGGTGAACACCTGGAATGAGGAACAGGCAGTCTGACATTCCCACTCCTCCGCTTCCCACAGACGAGCTCTGCCAGTGAGGTGTGTGATGGCATAAGCCACTCTGGCAGCTTCACTGGTGAAGGTCCGTGGCTAGAGAGAGAAGAGCAGTGAGCAGTTGGAAATAGCTTCCCATGACCGGGGATCTCGGCCCCCTGGGGATAGTGGTCGGTCCGGCGATAAGCTGGTGATCCAGCCCGGCGAATGCTGTGTGAACACCCCGGAGGCCGTCGGTGGCTCACTTGACTTCCGCTGACACAGCCGCCATCTGAGCTCCATACTGGTGGATATAATCCTCAATCTGGGCCAGTCAAACAACGGGTGGCAGATCGCACGTTGGGTCCATCGGACTAGCCAGATCGTACTGTCAGAGTTCAGAATGGGACCGCGGCAGTCAGGTTTACCGGGACAGCAGCAGAATCAGGTCAGGTACAGGCAGGGTCAGAATCAGATAATCAGGCAACAAACAGAATGTGGGAACAAGCGACATAAATGCCCACACGATAAACACCTCAGGACATAATCAAGACAGTCAAATGTTCTTTAGGAGCTTTTAAAATAAAACACATTATTAAAAAAATATAATATTATTATTCTAAAATAATATGCAAATTTGTGTTATTAAGCAGAAAAACTGGCATGTGTGCTACTTTTAATTAGTAATAGTGATTAACTCTAAAAAGAGTCGACATATTACTTCAGAGTATTAAGTGGCCATTATCCGGATAATTCTAGTGATGGATTCTTTTATAGTCTTTATTTGTATTTTTCTTCTTATTTTGTTTTCTCTGTTTATTCGAAAAACACATTCCAGGGCATATGTTTTGTTTTTGTATTTCCTCCACAATCTTATTTGCAGCAACATCCAGTGATGTCAAACCAAGAGAAAAGCATGTTTTTATTTCAATGACATAATGCAGTGGTGAGAAGAAGAGTGGATTTTAATTCCACCTCTCAGTTTGCTGCCAGCTTTGTGCTTCTGTGCGTAGTAACAGTAAAATCCTATTTTTGTTTTTCATTTTATGCCGCCTTCTCCCAGATGTTTCTGGTGGCTTTGTCCTTTGCCTATTTTGCGAAGGCGCTGTCCGGGAGCTACATGAAGAGCACAATAACTCAGCTGGAGAGGCGCTTCGACATCCCTAGTTACCTAATAGGCGTCATTGACGGAAGCTTTGAGATAGGTGAGTAGACCTGCTCATCACTGTGCTTATGTTGTTGTGGTTCCTATTTTCCGGTCTTCCCTTCCTTCTCTTTTAATCAATGAGTAGGAGAGATGAATAGGTCAAAGAAGTATTGAAGTTACAGATAAAAGCTTTATCAGAATTCCCAATAGAGCAGAGCAGGTGTGTGTGTATGCGTAGTGAGTCGCTGTCTAGGAGGACATAACGGGTCCTGAGCTGTCTTTATGCTTGAGACAGCAGGACTCTAGAAATTCTAAGCCTTTCTTCGCACCATTCATTGAATCTCATCTTCACGCCATGATAACCGTGGCTTTAATAGCTCTTACCTGAAATGTGAATCAGCTCCCACATCACAAACCTTTCAGCTGTTGCTAAAAATATTTCAGCTTATGTTGTATATCATGTTTAGATTAGGTGGGATGGGCGATAGTGACATTTATTCAAGAACTGGCTGCAAAGACGTGATGGGATGATTGGGACAAGAGTGGTTTCAGGTCATTTTGTACTCGGGAAGAAAGCAAATGTATATATGTTAATGGAAGTGCATTAGAAGGTAAATTACATAGTTTCTGCTGTGCAGATATGATAACTTATTTCCACGCTGACTATCTAATTGGTCAGTGTCAATTAAAGGTGATGCACCAAACACCAATGTGCAATTTAATAAGACTTGCTTGGTTTGATATAGCTTTAAAATTAATTTGATGCTAATATAACGCTGTGTGTTCATTTGTGCTTGAAGCAAAACATTCTCCACTGTAATTAGCTTCCAGTTCAGTTATAGAAAGCTAGCTCGTTTGATTGAACATAGAAAACATTGAAGTGTCTCTTACAGGTTGTAAATCGTGCATATATTTCAGACCAAGCCATAGAGGCATAAATCGAGATAGAAGTCCTCACACTCATCAGCCTTTATTACTCTGTTAGTATTAGGGGCACGATCTATGCCCACAGCACAATGAAATTCACCTTTTTTCCCCCCCAGTAACAAGACTGCGTGTGCAAGCTGCTGTAATTCTGCTGTAGGGGGGACATGTGAGGAAGAGATTTTCAGCACCCTCAGAGCTGATTAGCCTCGATCCCACCACCTCTCACGTCTCATGTGGCCTAGGCAACAGGATTTTTTATTGCCAGGGTAACTTAGATAAAGAAACCTTACCTGCAGGCGGGATGATGCAAGAATGAACAAGAGATTGAAAAACAACAGCTCGGAAAAAAGTAGCTCTTGTAGCCTTTTACTGAAATACATGTAATTACATGAATAAACCCTTATCATTTTCCTAAAATAATGGCTTAAGGCATCTTTTGTTACATCATCCTTTGTTGAAGCGGGTCACACAGTCTTGAGTTGACTGAAAAACATTTTGAAAAAATGACTAAAGCCATTATTTCAAGAGGGCGTCGCCATATTAAATATCAGTCTAAAAACCTAGAGCACAAGTTAAATTAGGAAACTGTCACCAAGAAAAGAACGTACATGTTGACACTGTTGTGTACTTTAGCATTTCGAGTCAAGCTTCGAAGAATTTACTGCTACCACCTTTATATCCATTCACTATTATTTACCTCAGAGATGGAATGGCAATCTTCTTGCTCCATTTTATAATGTTTGATCTCTTAATGCTGTAGATAATAAATGATGAAATGCTCAAGAATAATATGCTTGTTAGGCACTAGATTTGTAAGAGTGACCTGAAGGTCAACAAACAAAAACCAAAGAAGAAAAATATCCAATGTTGCTTTGAAAAATGGATCATTTGAAGCATTTCTGGTTATGCTTTCTCCCAGGAAACCTGTTGGTGATTGCTTTTGTCAGTTACTTTGGAGCCAAACTCCATCGGCCTAAGATCATTGCAGTTGGTTGTGTGCTGATGTCCATTGGCACCTTCATCATTGCTCTGCCTCACTTCATCACAGGGCGGTGAGTAACGTGAACACACTGCCACACACACATTTCATTTTGCCATCCAGAACCACCATCCTCTCACCATCGCATTTTTGGGAAATTAGTATGTTTATGCTGGAATGATAGTTTTATTATTGTGTACAGTTATGAATTTGAAACATCTGTGCGGTGGGCGGAGAACTCAACACAGAACCTGGCCCCGTGTCCAGTGGACTCCCCAGCAGACTTGACCCAAAGTGGAAAACTGCCTGATGGGCCAGTTAGAGGTGAGTAATTAAATAAAGACATCACACACACACACACACACACACACACACACACACACACACACACACACACACACACACACACACACACACACACACAAAGAAATCATCGCACTGTTTTTTTAGGTTGTGAAGGAGAGTCCAACCTGTCCATGTGGATTTATGTGCTTTTGGGAAATGTCTTGCGAGGAATCGGGGAGACGCCTGTTCAGCCTCTTGGCATCTCTTATATTGATGATTTTGCTACTGAGGAAAACGCAGCACTGTATGTTGGTAAGAAAAGTCTCATCCAGTTGTTGAGTATAATGTTAAGATGCCAGGAGCTATACAGAATATAATTTGCTTAAATTAGCCTGTGACTGTGAATTATGGCTATTATGACCACAAAAAAACACCAAAAAAAAAAACACAAAACACTTCATTACTGTTAGCATAACTTTGTAAACTGTATGGAGTAACAATAAAATGCAGTGAAGATTACATTGACAAAATGCATAATTTTATCCCCATATTGTCATGAGAATAAAAATGAAACCATCTCTTTATATTACTCAAATATAGGCTGTGTGCAGACCATTTCAGTGGTTGGCCCTGTCTTTGGCTACCTGTTGGGCTCACTTTGTGCCAAAATCTATGTGGACATTGGATTTGTATCAATGGGTAGGTTTACACACAATTCATCTCGATGTGTTTTCAACTGAGACGTCATATTCATGGTCAAAAAGAGTGTCTTTTTATAAAACTGAGGCCAGACGTTATCTGAAGCAGAATATTTAGTACTCTGAACAGCTGTATGAGATTAGCATCAATTGGCTAATGAAGCAGCTGCAGTGGGATGAATGCATGACAGAGGCCCCCGGATAAGATATAATCCAACAGAGCGCAGTGCTGGGAGAACAAAGATAACAAAGTAAGAATACGAGAACAAAAACAAAGTCTGCTACACTATAGTTGAGTGCTCTGCCTCGATCATAAACATGTTTTCCCTCAAGATACTTATGTAAAGGCTGCACCCCCCCCCCCCCCCCACCCCGACCCCCCACAGCTCACATCTCCGTTTAATCCCGTTTAAATGAATCTGAGAATTACACCTGCACTTACCGGAATCTGCTCTTCTAATGCAGATAGCATCACCATCACCCCTGCAGATGCTCGATGGGTGGGGGCCTGGTGGCTGGGCTACCTCATAGCCGGGGTCATCACCCTGCTGTCTGCCATCCCCTTTTGGTTCCTGCCTCGCTCTTTGCTGAGGGGCCCAGAGAAGGGCACGCCGGAGCAGAAAAGAAAAGAAACCCCTCTGCTGAAACACAAGTATCCTGCAGAAGACAGCAGTTTCATCGAGATGGCCAAAGGTGGGGACAGATGGATGGATGCATGCATAGATGGATGGATGCAAGAATGGATACATGAATGGATGCATGGATAGATTCATGGACATCTGTTTGCAGCCTCTATGAGTTTTCTTTAGATCTGCTCCATATCAAGCTTTGTGTCTTTCTTCAGATTTCTTTCCCACTCTGAGGACTCTGCTGGGTCACCAAGTGTATTTGATCTACCTGTGTGTGACGATCATCCAGCTGAACTCCCTCATTGGCATGGTCACCTACAAGCCCAAGTACATTGAGCAGCACTTCAGACAGTCGGCCTCCAAGGCCAACTTTCTGATGGGTATGTTTAAAGCTCCACAAATGTCTTCTCTCTGTCTGATCGTTACTCCTGCCTGAGAAATTCGGACCGTTACATAGCCGGAAAGGCTTTCTTGCTCTGGGTCACATTAAGTAATTGAATTCATGTCATTTCGCAGGAAAAAAGCACTTAAATGCAGCTAAATTAATTCTAGTGTTCAACGCACACCAACATGCCTGATATGGCATATTAAGCTTGGAAATTTTTATCCCCAGTTTATTTCTAGACTGAATTAGCTATGCCTTCTGCAGCGGCGACAGTGCAGCAGTGCAGGATTGGCAGTAACTGACGATTAGTGAATAGAAAAACCGCATATTAAATCAAATATCTATTGAAGTGGATGAGATGAAAGCATCCGCATGCATGTGATCTTGTCAAGGGAGAGAGACGCCGGCTCCCACAAGCCTGGCTGCATTTAAAAGTGAATATGTTATCAATGAGCAGCACTAATGACATGTAGCAGATAAAAGAATATTTCTGCACAGTAAAGTGAAATAAAAGTATGAAAGCAGCCAGTGTAGTAAAAATTAGAGCTTTTTCTTGATCAAGGGCCCTCATTTCTCCCCATGTCAGGTGTGATCAACATTCCAGCTGTTGCTCTGGGAATTTTTTCTGGAGGTGTCCTGATGAAGAGGATGAAGCTGAACATAATGCAGGCAGCAAAGTTTGCTTTCGGGACATCCCTAATCGGTTACTTCCTGTCCCTCATCTTCTTTGCTATGAGCTGCGAGAATGCTAAGGTAGCAGGGGTGACAGTTTCATACAACAGGTGAGCCACCCCGGGGTGCTCAGTGCTATTGGGATTTTCAGTCAACACTAGGTTATCCTGGATTAACTTCCATAAATCTAGGGGGTTTGTTTCTGCAAATTCTAATGCAAGAAACGACAGCGATTCATGCTTCTCTTTGTGCGCTCTCTCTCTCTCTCTCTCTCTCCCTCCCAGGGTGGATACGATATCGTACGATAAACATTCGGTGTTCACGGGCTGTAACTCGGACTGCTTTTGTTCAGCGAGCGAGTGGGACCCAATCTGTGGCGAGAACGGCATCACTTATGTTTCTCCCTGTCTGGCTGGTTGCACCAGCTCTGCAGGCTCAGGAAAAAACACCGTGAGTTACCAGAACATTGTGTTCTGCTCAAACCCGCAGCCATGTGATGATTCCAAGTTTTCTTTGTGATGCGCAGCACTGCTGATAATGTTTGTGTGTCTTTATGCTTCTATTTGATTGTGTGTGTATGTGTGTGTGTGCGTCTCACTGTCTGCATGTCTTCCCAGGTGTTCTCTAACTGTAGCTGCATCGGTGTTGCTGGAAACTTTACGGCCAGTACGGGTCAGTGCCATCACACTGATGACTGTGACAGGATGTTCCCGTACTTCCTGGCTCTCTCGGTCATCACTTCCTTTATTATTTCCCTTGGAGGAACACCAGGTTACATGATTCTCATCAGGTCAGATTAATAGTTTTTAAAGCCTAAGACAGTTCACGTTAAAGGAGTGAACACACGCCTTTCTACTATGTCGGTAAAACTGGTTAGACTGGTTTCCTCCCCTTTCATTACATCTATAAATCTCCTGGCTGGCGGTTCCATCGTTAGCATCCTTCTAGCATATATATTAGCTGTCCCTCCTCAGAAGGTCCAAATCATCCGTCTGACCAATCTGTCTTTATCTGTAAAACATCTAACAGGAGCTGTACCTTTGAAGTACTCATTCCGTATTCTAACCATCCACTTCGCTTCCAAAGAGAACCTCAACATCTTCATCTCTGCCACCTCCAGCTCTGCTTAGTCAGTGCCACTGTCTCTAAACCAGCCAGCATCACAGGCATCCTTTTCCTTCATTCTTGTAAAAACACCTTTATCACACCTGACACCTTTCTTCACTTGTTGCAATATGCTTCTTCAAGCTTCACCTCTTTTTTCACCCTCCCTCTTCGTTAGAGGGAGTGGGAAATTTCCTCTTCGTTCCAGGGCATAAATCCACTGTGTCATAACCTGTGGAGATCCCTGTCTAACCTCATCTGTCAGCCTGTCTATCAACCTTGGCATACAAGAAGGGGCTAATAGCTGATTGAAATCTAAAAAAAAAAGTAATATTTAATATTACTTTTTAAAAAAAAATCTTTTAAAATCTTTTTTAAAATACATTTAAAATGCTTTAAGATTATGCAATACATAAAGCATTTTCTTAATTCCTGTGCAACATACCGCCCTCTACTGGCTAACTTGAAGACTTACAGCCGCATAGCATTGTCTACCATTTATTTTATTTTTTCCCGGTTTTTTATTGTTATTAATACACTCTCTCTGCAGTTGATTTGACATTGTTTCAAATGATCTGAATGCACACAGTAAGCGTGAAGACAAAATCATGAACACGTGCACGATCTCCTCAAGCCATGTCAGCTGATCCTGCTAGAATGCACTACCCCGACTAAAAGACGCTTTTTACTGTCTCTTTTAAGGTCTGCATATTAACAGAATGAGGTCATTGGTTACAGGTTAAATGAATATTTGACAACCTGACAATATTTTTGTATTAAGTATTAAGAGATTAATTTATTTACTCAAATATATAATTTCAAAACCCAAACTAGTAGTCCAAGGTAAGTGCACCCCAAAATAAAATGCTTCAGTGGTTCAGAAAATTTAGGAAAAAATAGACTTGGTCTGTGGTCTGGAGATAAACAATTTCAGCCAAATGCAGTGAACACAAAAGCACAAACTTGTGACAAACTTTCCACAGGCTGTGGTGTGCGGCAACAGTAACCTCTTGTTGATCATGTGCAAACATGAAGGGACATCCAGCTGGCACATTCACACTTTTCAAAAAGCACAAATGATGTTTTCAGATTTAAAATTTCATAGTTTAATTGGTTATGTTTGTTTTGATCTTGGAGTTGAACATTTAAAGAACTTACCGTCGTTTTCTTCAGTTGCATTGCATTTTGCTTCATCTCTGAATTACCTCTGAACTGTGTGTGGCAAAAGCATGCACCTCACCTTTGGCATAATAGTGAGGAGATAATAAGTTAAATTAGATTTTTAAGTGAACAAATACACTGTTTTATTTACATTTACCTGAGAGGAAAAAAAAAAACACCTTGTTTTTCTTCATGCAGGTGCATCAAACCCCAGTTAAAATCTTTGGCACTCGGGTTCCATGCTCTGGCAACCCGTACCCTTGGTAAGGGTCTCGTGTGATCTAGTGTGGGGATGTGGATGCTTCTGATCAGTTTGGCAGATTCCGTCGTTTCATTTCTGGGGAAAATCATTAGTTTTTTTGTGGTTATGTTTTTGGACACAGCGGGGATCCCAGCACCTATCTACTTTGGAGCTATCATTGACACTACGTGTCTAAAATGGGGTCAGAAGAGGTGTGGGGGTATTGGAGCTTGTCGGATCTACAACACCACAGCGTACAGGTTGTACTGACTTTCACACTTAATTTTGGCTTATTGTAGTTCCTGTCCTAGTTATTTATTTATTTTTTTTTACCTATATGAATCTTTCCTTCTACTCTTCCACCATTAGGGTAGCATATCTGGGTCTGACTCTCAGCCTGCGCACCATCTCCTTCATCATTTGCATCCCGGGTTTCGTTCTGCTCAGTCGCCAGTTAAAGAAGGAGGAGAGGAATGGAATCCACGGAGCTCTGGCTAATGGGGGGGCAGAGCTGGAGGCGCTCAGAAAGGAAGATTTCGTGATTTCTAATTTGGACCAATCACAGCAGACCTCCGACAACAGCACGGACAGGGAGACACAACTGTGACAGCATCCACACACAGTACAGAGCGACGCTGTGGAAACGCACACACAAAGAGTTGCAGGGAATCACACGCTAACTGATCCTCTTCTAGTAGGTAGAAAGTCTATATTTGTACTACCGAACCTTAAGAATTTGTATATTTCACCATTTATTTCTTGAATGTATATGCTGGGTTTTGTGTTCGTCTCCAAAAGTACAACAATAACTTTCTGTTTTGATGGTGGCACATGAGATCAGAGGGGAAGTGTGACCAGCAAAACTCAGAAATCCAGCATTTTTCAAAGCTGCCATGTTGGCCTTTATGGCGGTGATTGTTCCCTTCCTGTCGCCAGTGAACAGATGAGAAGGTGTGGCCTTGGAACCAGAAGAAAGGGGAGAAAGGTTAGAATGTCAGAGTCAAAGTCAAATGCAGGTGGTGTGAATGGCTTGTTGTGAAGGGCATGGGCAGTTGTTTTAACACGTGCCTCACTTACTCAACATTAACCTCAGATTTTGTGGGTGCGCGCGTGGGCGTGCGTGTATGTTACCTGTCTTGTCACTAGTACAAAGAAATTTTGTAACGTCATGAACAGATATCTCAATGCTATCCACGTATGTTTCCAAACTGAATGTAAGCCTTTCCGCTCATGTAAGGCCGAGGTCACATCCGATTATCTCGCACCGTATTTGTACCGTGTTTTGTGCGCTCTGATCACGGTTTCATCCTCGGGATTTCATGGAGATGATTTCTGTGAGGTCTTTGTACTGTGGGCGATGGTCTGATTCATTATAGGAGACGCTTGCTTCTGTTTTCTTCAGTGAATTTTAATCTGAACACGATGATCTGATTGTGATCGAACACAAGCCAAGCAGCGCTACAGTAGGTGATCTGCAGGAGGTGCACACGCGTGCTGCTGACGTTTAAGCTCCGCCTTCACGTTTGTGCCCAGTGTCGGTGTCGTCTTTCGGTCATGTTTTAGTTTGTGTCAGCTTTTTTGTTTGTGTTTCCGCGACTGCACCATTTCTTGTGCCAAAACCCACTAACAGAGCAATCAGTGTTCTGTTCTCAGGTTTCAATAATCATCTCTTCAATCCCTTTCAAGCAGCTTTATTGTATGTTAAAAACAGCCTTATGATGTGGATAACACCTCATTGCACACACACACACACACACACACACACACACACACACACACACACACACTGTCTACTATGCTGGGAATTTACTATGACTCCAGTCAGTCAGGCTTCTTTTCAGGTGCACGCGGCCTCAATGCGGGACTTCAAATAAATGTGGTGGGCAGAAGGCGCTTACCTTACAGAAGAAATCAGATTGTAAACATTTTTTTCTTGAATTATTTTGTAAAAATTTAAATATATATTAAATGTAAAATTAAAATAAAAAACTTTTAATAACTGATCACATTACAGGCGGGTGGATTTTTTTTTTTTTAAAGGGATGATACATTACACAGGCGCATGGCGTAAAGAAATAAATTTTTATTCAAGACAAGTTTAGATTTAAAAAAAGGCACTTTAATTTGGTCTCTGTCCAGAATAGTAAAATGTTTTTACTATTTTTGGAATGACACTGCCAGAAATATGACAATAAAGATAAGATATATGCTCAAACTGAACTAAAATTTAAAGGCAACAGAGACCCCCAACATTACATTAAAGTTTCTCTATCGCCATCTAACGGCCAAATGTAGTAAATCAGTAGGTACCATTTCCACACATTTGAACACTTTCATTTGGAGTGCAATTTTTTTCTTGACTTGTAGTGAGGCCTCATCAACTCATCTGTTTTTGTACAAAAGGGATAGATTTCAGTATATGTGCCATTTATGATTCAGCCAAAAAGATCAAGGCTTTAGTAAAATAAGCATATATATATAT
>BJFM01001504.1:76594-112798 GCA_016586285.1 Arothron firmamentum
TTTTTTTTTAAAGTTAATTTCGAAAGAGGGGTGCTCCCGGATTGCACTTCCGCTTGGTTTTGTTTTTGATGCAGCCACGGTGTTACCGCTTACCTTTTCCGGACAGGATGCAGGAATGGAAATATCAAAAAAAAAAAAAAATCCCTCCCCGGAGCATAAAACCGCTGCAGGATGCCTGAAGCGGGTCCCTCACTTTCGCCTTTTAAAACCGTCCAACATGCTGCACGGTAAACGCGCCCCAGAAACAACTGGTTTGACTTTTGCGGTCCGGGTAAGAGATCTAGTCCCGCCGCTTCTCTTCAAACCTTCACACCCTCAGAGGAGCCTTCAGACTTCTTGCTGGTCCAGAAACAATAACGCCTTTTCAAGCGCTCGCAG
Source organism: Arothron firmamentum (assembly GCA_016586285.1). NCBI lineage: Eukaryota > Metazoa > Chordata > Actinopteri > Tetraodontiformes > Tetraodontidae > Arothron > Arothron firmamentum. Next base: position 76,973 of record BJFM01001504.1, read on the forward strand.
CCTCCCGATTGGATATCGCGCAGAAACGTCAGGCGGAAAGCCGCTCATGGGAACTCTTCCAACACTTCACTCAAGGAGGTTTAAAAACGCACACGCATGCACGCACGGAGATGATGCTTTCCTGGTGCTGCATTGACACGTTCTTTAAAAAAAAAAGAAAAAAAAGGCGTGTTATTAACTTTGACAGTTCATAGAAAATGATTAAAAAACAATTTTTTTTTATTGAAATTCATATCTATATTATATTCATATTATATTTATATTCATATAAACTACACATGTGATTTTGCTGAGATAAGGTCAAATTTAGGAATATTACCACATTTTTCTGTGATAAAGAATCTTGGAGGTGGTAAGCAGTTTTAAGTAGTCAAAATATGGTTCATAATTTGCTCTGACAATCACAAAGCGGAGACAAACACTATGCTTGACGTTCTTTTTAATATATAGAGAGAATCACGACACATTGCAGTATAAATTATAACAGCGTTAACCTGTTTGCGTCCTGGAAATACACTTCCAGCATTAATTTAAGGTCTTCTGAGTGCAAATGAGAGTGTGCAACAGTGACGGTACGACGCTCAGATAATAGTGTGGTTAAAAACAAAAACAATACAGAAGTTCATGACGAGTGGAACCGTTGCAGGTGAGGAAGTTGCTTCATCTGAGATTCATTTCGGTTACAACATTCAGTTTGCGTTTTCTCCCCGGACGGCCGCGAGCGGCCCGATCACAGCCTCTTCTTGATGAGCTTCTCCAGCTTGCGGATGCGGGAGGACTCCTGCTCAGGGGTGGGGGCGCTGAAGGACAGGGAGGGGCCGCCGTCGCTTCCTGAGGGCGGGGTCGGTAACCTCTGCCTGAAGAGCTCCAGCATGCTGCTCTGCTCACTGCGCTTCAGACCCTGGAGACACAAGTCCGCCCCCCCGCCACAAAAGAAAACAGTTAAAATACAAAAACATAAAATAAACAGACCTTTGCACAGAGCCAGATTAACTGATAAACGAATTGATCGAGTAGGGCGATGAAACCTATCGGAGAATCACAAGCGACACGACGCCGACCTTCATGTCCAGGATCTTCTGGAAGGTTTCGGGGTTGCCGTCGGCCAGGAGCTTAATGTAGTTATCGACAAAAACCACGGGCGGCTCGTGTGGGGCCATCACCACCTGTGGGAAAAGCACAATTTGAAATTTGGCCGCTCCTTCGGTGATCTTAAATGGTCCCACATGGGGCGGCTGTGGCCCAAATGAGGGAAAGCGGGGAGGGTGAAACTGGGAGAAAACAAGCAATTCTAGCTGCAAACAAAGCCAGGACCATGGTTCTATATTTAGGAGCTTGCTCCTTGCCCCCCCCCCTAAACACCAATTATTCCACGCATGAGTGGACAGGAATGAGCTGCGCTTGGAATTATTTTCGGGCTACAATGTGTCTGGGCAGAAATCAGAGTTGGTAAAGTCGGGCAGAAAAGGTTACAGGGGTTGGGGGGGGGGTGAGGGGGCGATCGGACTGAACCTTTTCCCAACAAGAGGGTCTGGATGGAAAATGCGGTTTGAAGAAAGCTCAGCGCAGCCGCAACAAAAGCAGGCAAATCGACACATGGCTGACAGATCACCGCTTCCCGTCTCACATGGTTCGTGTCGCTAAACATTCCTGCACTTTTCCGCCACAGCAAAAAAAAAAAAAAAAGAAAAAAAAAAGGGGGGGTCTTGTAGTTAAGGTAAGGTGTGTAAGGGAAGGTGTGCTGCACGCGGAGGGAGTGTGGGGAGGAACGGGAGGGGATTCTTTTGCTTTCTGACTAGATCCTGCTGACTGACTGATTTTGCCTAGCAACCGTCGTCAGCCAGGCCGGGGGAAACGCTCTCGTAAAGTGGGAGTTCAGGAATGTAAAACAGCGTTAAAAGGGAGAGCAACACGGGCTGGGAGTGTGGGGTGTGTGCTCCGCAAGGGTGGGGAGGGGTGCCTGCCTTTGACATTGTCAGAGGTGGGAGGGAGGGAGGAGAGGGAGAGAGAGAGAGAGAGAGAGAGAGAGAGAGAGAGAGAGAGAGAGAGAGAGAGAGAGAGAGAGAGAGAGAGAGAGAGAGAGAGAGAGAGAGAGAGAGATTTGGCTGAAGCAATGTGGAAAACAGCCACGTCTCTCAGGCGCTGAACAGATTTGCGCTCAGCTGTTTCACATCCTTTGACGGCTACTTGAAGATTTTAAAAGACAGGGCTGAAGGCGAAGGTAAACACTGGCTCCGCGCACCGAAGCAGGAGTCGAGATCCTCTCGGCCGAGAGCCTCGTTATTGAGAATTCCTCCATTTACCAAAGTAAACACTGGGGAGTGTGCTCTCCCACCTGGCCTGGACACTGCAGCCCAGATCTTGATCATTTGAAATGTTTCAGCGTCTGGACGTAAGCTGATCACAGCCAAAGCGTCTCCCTGTTTTATGGACCCCGATGACTAACCTAACCTGAACTGAACGGTGGCCATCATTCACTGACACCTGTTGATGCTAATTCTGCTGCAGCACCTGCGCTAGCATTAGCACTGGCTGCATCATCAACGGCCATATTGTTGTGCTGTCTGCTTTACTTCCTCACAGATCTTTATTGTTTTGCTCTATTGTTGCCACAGTCCCAACAGTTGCAGTTTTATGCCTTTTTTTTCTTTTGAGGAACAATACTCTGAAAAAAAAGGAACTTCTGCTGTTTACTACCCCGCAGCTGAAAGAAGTTAGTAACTGGCTGGTGAGCGCTGACCAACAACCAAGCGGTGAATGAGTAACATTCTCCAGATATGCGGCACCGTGGACAGCGAATAAATGTTAGCTTGTGCGTGTGGGATGTGTAAAGATGCAACGGACTGCTGTGATAACTTTATAAAGTGATAGCAGCCCTGTTTCCAACAAGCACTCTGCTTCAGCCTGTCACAAATCAGAAAAATTAATGTGGCCAATTTGATTGTGTATTTGGACAAATCAGCAGATTTTCCTGATTTTAGCCAGAATAATAGCCATACTGTGATCACATGATCACACTATGACACCAAAAACAAACTACATGGCGCTAAAACAAGACCAACAAGAGATACTGGTTATGTGTTGCCCCAGTTACACACAATGCCAGTTAAAAAAAACCCCAAACAAACTGATTTTTGCATTTTGGTGCAAATGCGGCTGATTTTTTCTTCTCCAGATGGGGGGAAAAAAAACCTGGATGAATTCGGGTCATACCTGTGCACGCTCATGAAATCAACGCCTGACCCAACGCCCCCAGCGGGTGGCGGGTGGTAATTCTTAGTGGGACAGAGCCCGATTTGATTTCCAGCTCCAGCAACAGGGCGTAATTTAAACCCATTGTTAGGGGCCGCGGGAGGAGGTTGCTGCTCACAACCTGCGTGGATGGGTTTGTCTTTCAGAAGCCGGTCGTGGCCCGGAATGGAAGTAATTCCCTGTGTGAGCCCTGATCGGCTTCACAATAATGGCAGAAATATTTGCTGTGCACCAAAGGTCATCGATAACAGGGTGTTTGTTTCTAGATTTTCTTTTTTTCTTTTGCGCGCACATTTATTTTTTACATCTTTTTACTTAAATTGCCCGAACGCGTAAACACCATCATTCTGGGAAGCGTACGGATCATTTTCCAGCTTAAGACTCTGCATGTGGAAAGACAAAAAAAACTTGAATAAAGCCAGCATTCATTTTTTTTTGAAACCTTGTTTTTTATCACAGCAGGCAGGAAAACAACAGGCAGACTGTGATCATCGTAGGAAGGAAAGAAAACCTCAGAGGAGTCTGAGCAGAATCAAAGGGCAGCCAGGCATGCACCCTGTGTGTGTGTGTGTGTGTGTGTGTGTGTGAGCATTTCTTTGCACTCCAGGGGCAGTTAATTAGGGTGGGTTTAATCTATGGCGGTGACATACCAGTCCTCTTCTAGTGTTGCATGGGGGGGTGACTCTGAGGCCATCGGTTCAGTCCAGTGGCGATACGCTGCGCATGCCAACGTGCACTTCCCCGGGGAGACACGTGCACCAGCTGGTTACGTAACCAACTGAATAATCTATCTTCAGAAATCGGATAACGATCGGACTTTTACGCCCGTCTGAACGGACACGTTGAAACCACCGTGCAGTCGTCGCCTAGCAACGGGACCCTCGTTTTCCCCATAGACTGCAGGTCCCCGAACAAACCTGAGCATCAAACACCACAGCAGATGTTTGACTGGATCTGTCAGAGTTTTAGCTTTAAATCTTTCTAACAGCAAACAACAGAAAGAAAAGTTACTGAGGCAGCACTTGAGCGTCTAATGTTCCGAGCCTTTAAAGGTCACAAGCTGAGGCTGGGGTTGTAAAAGCGGGCAGCGCGAATTTAAGCCACCCAGGTTTCGCGTTCTAAACTCTAAAGGGTTCCTTCAAGTTGGACTTCTTCTTCTGATGTGTTTTTGTTGAAACGCGGGGCTTTAAGAGTCCAACTCTGGACTCCATTGAAATCCATCAGTTGGAGGTGGAGGGTCTCATTGGGATTTACTAGCGAAAGGTAAACTTGTTTCAAGGAATCCCTCCTGGCCACAGGTGTCAGGTGGAGTGTTTTTCCAATATTCATTTACAAAGTGCGGACTGTACCCTTATTCCGAGCATCGCCGAATCCAAAAGGAAATTTAGATGCTTTTAGGACTATGTGCCTTTAATGTGACAAAGTGGCAAATCAGCAGAAGCTGCAGTTCTGCTTGATTTGTAACAATGACGACTTGAAGTGCTGGTTATTCGCCGTCTCCATTCTCTTATTATCATAGATTATTTTCAGTTTCTGTTAAATTGCGTAGGGATGGCAAAATCAACACATTAATCCAAGATTAATTCTTTTTTCAACAAAAAACAAGCCCAAGACCAATTGTCTGAAAGGGAGCAGCTTGTGCGCTCTCCAAAGCACTCCCAGCTTCACGTACACCATCAACAGGATGGAAACATCAGTCGAGGATTCCTCTAGTACGCCAAACTACCCTCACGTGGTCACAGGAACTCTACCTCCAACAAACCGACACAACTGCCAAGTCCATGTTAAAAAACAAGCAAACAAAAAAAAACCCACTGTTGTGTAATTCATCTCATGAAAAAAACTAATGTTTTCCACAGCCCTAAGATTGAGTTAAACCGACTGGAAATCAACCCCCCCACCCCCCTCACCTTGAGGATCATCTCTGCGCGGGTCATGCCTTTCACCACTATTTTGGTGTAGCTGGCCGGTGCCTTGCGGAGCACCTGGGAGCCAATGGAGGGCATATCCAGCAAGACGGTCTTCAGAGAATGAGTGTCCAGGAGGAGCTGGAGGGGCAGGAGTCAATAATGTAGAGCAGTTACAAGCTGTGTGTCTTCAAAAGTAAGAAAATGCTAACTAGCTTCGAGGTCTTCAGTTACAGAGAGAACCTCCAAACTCCACTGACCTGTTCAGCTCCCACCATGCTGATCGGTTTGCATCTGAAGATGTAGTTGATGAATTTAGGGATGAAAGAACTGAGGAAAGAAAGAAGCGGCAGGTTTAGGAACCTCTACTTCCTGCGAGAAGCAGCTGGGATTTCTGGTCAAACGCCTGCAGTACTTGGTGAACTTGATGCAGAACTGCGTGAAGTATTTCCGCGTGGACGCCAGATTGTCTCTGATGATCGGCACGTTTTGCTTTATGTGCATGATGATGGATGTCACGTAGGGACTTTGGTCGCCAACATGCTCCACGCTCTGCCACGGCATCTGCAGGGTGTAAAAATATGAATTATCAGCGATTTGATGAGGGTTAATGGTCTTTAATGGTCTAACGCCGGTTGGCTGTGGGTCACCTTGCTCATGGCGGTGAGGGCAGGGTCGCAGGCTGCATCCAGATCCTGAACCAGCAGCTGGATACTGTTTGAGATCACGCTACGAAAGGACAAAAAACAAAGGACAACGCACATGAACAAAAACGCTTCGCAATTTGTTGAGTTCGCCGTTGTCGATTACAAAAAACCCCGCTTTCGTACGTGCTGAACGTATCCATCTCCCCGGTCAGATTAATTCTTTCCACCAGGACTTTGTCCACTTTCTCTTTTAGCTTCTCTTCCAGCTGCAAGGACAAAAAAAATGCACAAATATGAAAGCCTAACCCATAGATCTGTGTTAACCTTTTAAGTTTAAGTGATTAGAATTTCCTTATTACTACACAAACAAATAGGGTGTGTTTGTGCTGCAGCGTGCACATGCCTGCTGTGTGGTTGCCAGGCAATACTCCGCGGTGCTGAGGATGCTGCAGATAAGACAGAGCTCGTCAACGGTGAACTTGGCAGCTTCTGAGCCCTCCTTCTCTTTCAGGAGACTGCTGATGGTGAGTCCCCCCGTGTTGCTACTTGATCTGAAAATGATAATAATAACAAAAAGAAAAAAGGGCAGAAAGCAGAAAAAAAAAACCAAAAAAAAAAAAGGGTTAACACAAGAATGCTGACATCTGTGTCTGCTAATAAGACGGAGCTGCTGAAACTGGAATGGTCCTGAAGCGCATCTTTATTTTTTTAAATTTTTTTTTCAACCGCAGGTAAACTCGGACGTTTTTAGCAACAGACGTGGCGGCCGTAAGTGCAAGCAGATGCGCATGTTGGGACGCCGAGTCAGGGGAGGTTTCGGCAGCAGTGCAAGCCATTAATAAACATTATAACAGAGACGTGCGCTGGAAAACCGCGATATAGCTCCAACTCCTCTGGGAGGTAACCTTCAAAAGCTCACTAAACCGACGCACAGAAGGCAGCTTTCAAGGCTTCAGAAAGTTTGTTTTTGTGTGTATAATGTATGCAGTTTCTGGGATATTAGATAGTAAGTGTGGCATATCGGAGCTACGAACACACCTGCTCTGTGTCTGTGTGCGTGTGTGTGTGTGTGTGTGTGTGGGTAGTGAGGCAGAGATGTTTTTACTGGTAGCATATTAGACGTTGCCACAACTTAATCGACTCCAGGCTCCTCGGAGAGCGCCATTCCAGCCCATCAGTGAAAACAGAAGAATCCGGGCCCCGCCGAAAGAATCGACTGCACGCCGTCTACGCAGCATGGCACAAGTAGGTTTGGCTGAATCCAACTTCTTTTTTTTTTTTTAAAAAAATATGTTTTACATTACACGGAATGAACTTCTTTCCCAGTCAGCTTAAATGCGTGCACCAGGGCCAGATGCTCTTCAACGAGCTGCATTAGCGTTCCTGGTAAAAATATATATATTCTGACAGCAGCATTGAGCTGAAATAAATATTGATATGACTTGGTGGTTGTTTATGGAAGGTAAATCTGTTGATATTCAGAGATTGTAATGCCTCTCCTGGACGCGAGCACGGAGAATTTCACAAGCGCCGCAAACATTCAGGCTTAAAACCTCCATTTTTCAAAATATAGCAGAATGCACTGGATGAATATTTAGAAGTACAGTTAAAGCCTGGAATACCCTCCATCACAACCATACATGGGGGCGATTTGGAGTTTCCAATCAGCCATATGTGTGTGGTTTGGGACTGTGGGAGGAAACTGGAGTACCCTGGGAAAACTAACCCACCCAGGGGTGATGTGCTCCCTGTCGAAACTGGAAGATCTAACTGTGTGTGTGTGTCACTCCTGGTCCACTAGTCATGCTGCATATTCTCTCTGTCCAGAGTCATCGTAAGATTAAACCCCATGAGCCAGTGGTACACCACAGCCATGCAAAACAAACACTGAATGTGACTGAGCGAGACACCAGAATCAGTCCCTCAGGAGATTGGACAGAAGTTATTGGGTTAAATTGTGTCCACAAAAGATGTAAAAAGTGTAGTGTCTCAGCAAAAAGGATATCATAAAGAATATTTGCACTCTATCCTATTACAACCATGTATATTGTATTATATATATACAGTATATTATTGCTGTTATACAGTTAAGCATACTTTCTATTCAAAGATGAATCATGGATTTTTTTTTCTTGCATCAACAGGGTTGATTTACACAATATTATATATGAAATATATCTTCGGGATGTCTAAAATCTTCCATGACAGAGTCAGGTTTTTCTTTAATCAGAAAACGTGTTAAGTATTTATGCTTGCTTGGAAAAGATGAGCAGAAAAACACTTTGCATCAACCCTGGTACTCTCCTGCCACTGATTCCCTTTGATTTGCTCTCTGGGGATCAAGCTTGTTTAATTAAATGTAACCGGTTGTCTTACTTTGGCAGGTTTCCAGAGAGGATCTTCCACGCGTACTCTCGGAGGAATTTCTGAAAAATGGTGGTGAGGGCGATCATTGGTTCTCCGGTGCTCAGCTGGGAGCACTGCACCATGCACTTCTTATAATAGACGAAGAGGTCGGCGCAGCTGGGCAGGACCGCCCCGCCCTCCTCGGTGCCCGACTTGGGTGGACCTTGAGCGCGGAAGTCTGCTACAAAACGGTCAATCAGTTCGCCCAGGTTCCTGCAAAAAGCCAGCGAGATCACAGGACACACCCACGTCAAATTACACACCGAGACATAAAAGGTCAGAAAGGGGCAAAAAAAGGGAAGAAACCAAACTAAAGAGTTATTTGGCACGCAGATAGGAGCCAGGTACTTCAGCTTAGTCCTCAACGCTACAGCCAACAGGCCCAAGGTCAGCTGGTGCCACCTAGGCCGACTAAAGGAGCAAACAAGCCCTCTACTGTTCTCCCCTCCTGTGCCCCACTGGGGACAATCAGATCTGGCCATTCCTCATTTAAGCCCTGTGGACTGAACTGCACGGAGACTGTAACTGCAGGAAAGGCCAAACCAGTTCCCCTGGACTCACAAATGGTATTTATGGCTTTACAAGCCAGGAGCTGCACAAACAGCAGCCTCGGGAGGGAAGAGAAAATGAATGAAAGCCTGGAGAATGTGCACATTTGAAGAATAGCGTTTGTGCTTTGTCTCTTTTTTTTGTTGCATCTCTGGATCCGCCTGCTGGTTACCAGTTCTCTCCTGTCTAGCCGACGTGTGTGTGTTGCTCACTTGTCCTGCGACTCAATGTAGACGTATAAATGAGGTTCGAAGCACTTGGAGATAATGCCATGGAACGGGTTGTCCGGAGCTTTTGGCTTCCTGGGCTAAAACAGTAGGAAAAATAAAAAAAACAAAACAAAAAACCTTTTATTATTTTTTCCTGAAGACAAAATGTCAAAATATGGAATATGGAAACAGTTTAAGGGTTGAAAGGTAACGCTCCTGGGTGACATTTACATAGCGACCATACATTGTACTGTCTGTTACCAATTAGCCAAAGCTCATGATAGATGAGGGTTTATCTCATTAAGCCCTTAAGAAATCACGTCTGTTTCTAAAAAGGAGAACAGCTCACTGGACAGGGTTCCCTTCACGTTGATGTATTAGGTGAATATCAGCCTCCTCAGTGGAAGGAGTCAGGATTGGTTGCTTTGGTTTTCTACAAAGATCGCTTGTGCTGTGCTGTCTGAGTTTACTTTTCGGATACTCTTCTGAGTTATTGACAACTTTAACTTTACTTTTTCTAAGTTGGAAACTTGTTCAGCAAGGACTAATAGTAATCTCAGACAAGATTTGTGAAGTAAAAAGAAGCACGTGGAAGAAATGAGGCCATATACTCCTGTTCGACGTGCTAATGTAGACGCTATCACAACAAGCAGCATTTACAGATCAGACCAAGTTCCGGTTCAAGCGAGCTGACCTTTGTCAGATCCTCGTCCTTTCCTGTGCAGACATATTCACCTGGTTCTTCCTCTAGGAAAGGGTTTGTGGCATCCAGAGGGCTCTCTGCTCTCTTCTGCTGTAAAAAAAAAAAAAAAAAAAGAAGGAATAGATCATGTTTAGAGACTCACAGCATGCTAACTGTAAAAACAGCCTACTGGCGAAATAAAATGTAAGTTCATCATTTTCCTCCATGTTTATGATCATTTCATGTGAAGCTCTGATGACACTATCCCTAATTAAACAATTCCACTCAAGCAGATCTCTGGCATTTGTGTGAACTGAGCTGACACAAAAGAATCCCTGTCTGGGGTAAATATCATCAACACGGAACAAGCTCGGCCTAGTTGTGCTACACAAAAGTAATAATTAGAGGTTGTCCATCCTCTGGGTATCTCTTCTAGTGCCACACGCAAATGTGGCCTGGTTTTTAAGCTTTCTCTGTGTTTTGACAGTAACATTAGCTCTGTTTTTAAGTTGTTTTTTTAATATCAAATAAACCAGTAAAAGCTTACGTGTTTGTCCATTCTGCTTAGATCATGAAAACATGAATATCAGGAGCGTTTTTGTTTTTTTTTATCTTACTCCAGGCACGTCAGTCAGAGTGCATCCTGTGAAGCGTTTGGCCAGAACGCCCTCAAAGTTTGTCGTCCTCTGAATGGCAAAGAGGAGCAGCTTCACCTCAATCTCCTTAGCCCGCGTTCGCATGACTTTAGCAAGCTCCGCCCTTGAAAAACACAAAAAAATATTTCGTTTCGATTACATTCCTCCCCGTGTTCACGTCCAACCCAAAACAGCTTTCATTGTTAGAAATGGCTCCAATTAACATGCTATCTAACACTGTTTCGCTTTTCTTTTGGACCCGACAGAGAAGGAAGCCAGAGCGGCAGGTCACTGCTCATGTAGGTCGCCTACGTCAGCCCCAGCCAAAGTTGTGCCACTTACGCCGACTCGCGTCACGCGCACCACGTCAGCGGGACGACTCAAAAAGCTGAAAAGTCCCACAAGCTATTTCTCGATTCCTTCCATTATTTATTTAACTTCTTTTTTTCTTCAGTAGAATGACGTCTGCAGTTCCTAACCTGGTAATGTGGCAGAACTCCACGGCGATGCGCTCCGTCATGCACCACTCCTCCGGGAACATGTTTCCGTACTTCTCCTCGTAGTCCAACAGCTGTCGCTTGATCCAGGCGTACCGTCGATCGATCTTGTCCAGCCAGGCAACCTTGAGCGGGGCGTTATCTTTTCATTTAATCCAATAAAAGTAGGTAAATGCGAACTTAAAAGCGGCGGTTTCTGATTATTACTCACGTCTTGATTTTCCTGGAACAACACCAGGTACTCCGAAAGGTGCTGCCTGATGAACTTTTTGATGACCTCCTGCTTGATGCGCGGGTCCAGCACGTTAGCCACCAGGCAGGCGTCTCGCAGCACGTTACTGGGGCCACCTGGTCGCTAGATGGGTTGTGAAAATTAAAGGTTTCAGGCAGGGCTTCGGAGACGACGCGGAGGCAAACATCTATGAGCGACTGCACCAAAATAATACCTTGGAACCTTGAGAGGGGAACGCTTCTTCGAAATCTGCCAGAATCTGTGTGCCCAACTCACTCTGAGCTGCCTTTACTCTAAACAGACAAAAACATAATCACACTGACATGTTGGCTCTGAAACAGATGTGATATCTGCTAAACGCTGACAGCCTAAATGAGAACAGAACACTCAACGCAGCAAAGGAAAGACCTTGTCGACATACGTCAAAGCTGATCATTGTTCAGTAAATACACGCTACACATCCTTACATCAGGCCTGTGAAAAAGATCTACAATGTAATCCGACGCCTTTGGAGGGAGACAGCAAGCGAGGGTGAAGAACAGATGTGTCAGGTGTGATGAGTGAAAAAAACAGTTTCCTGAAGAATGAAGGGAAAGGTTTGGAAGATGGTGGTGAAAGCAGTGATGCTGGCTGGTGTAGAGACATTGGCGCCAGGGAGGCAGAGGTGGAGGCGGAGGTGGCAGGGACCAGGAATTTGTACACCAGAGGGACAGTGCATGTAAGGTGTTTGGAAGATAAAGCCAGATTGAGATGGTTTGGGCCCGTACTGCGGAGGGAGAGCGAATATTGAAGATATTGAAGGGATGCTGAGGAGGAGGACCAAAGGGATTTATGGATCCAGCGAAAGAGGATGTGAAGTTTGTTGGTGTTACAGAACAGGATACAGCACATCAGGATAGGTGAAAACAGTGCCATGGAGACCCTTGAGGGAAAAAAGAGGAATAAGAACAATAACAACAACCAAAAGAGACAACGCATGTGATCACAACCAAGCAACTATGAATCTGAGCTGACCTAAGGTGTCGCTACCCATTTCAGACTGACAGTAAACCACACATCTCTCAATGCTGTTAGAAGCCAGTAAGTACAAACATTGAGGTTTGCAACCTTTTGTTGCCAAGCGCAGTGAAGCAGCTCAGTGGTAGGGCAGCAGTTTATGCTACAGCAGCATATAGCGCTACTGTACCGACATGATGAAGACGCCATGTGTTGTTTCTCGACTATCGGAAGAGAGACGGGGTCAGCTCTGGAAGAAGAATTCATTTTGGCGGGGAGAAAGAAACACGACCTCTGCTCGCCGACTACAGTCTGAAAACTGTGTGAAACAGGAAAGACCGAGAGCGGTTTTACAGCTATAATGTAGAATAGTGCTGTTGGGCTGATAACAGTCCTGCCAAAGGAGTTGAAATGTAGACATAATTACCTCCAGTATCTTGAGTTTTAAACTTTTAAATACCCTGAAGTTAGTGGATAACACATGCTAAATACACTCTGTCAGTGATAATGTGACCTTTTGTGGCTAACAGCTATTTAAAAGGTTCTTTCAATGAAACAAGGTTATCAGCAGGCAGATTTTAAATCCGCATTTTATAAAGTGTTATAACAGTGCACACACACGCACAGACCCGTGTGCCTACACCTAAGACCTAACTCACTGGAACGTGAGAGAACAATTAGGTATTGAGTGTAACTCTGTTGAAACGTGAAGACTGCAGTCACTCAATTTAATCATATTTGAAAGATAAGTGAAGCAAAGGTTTGTTGCAAATGGGTCCTAAATTAAATTCAGTCACACAAAAAAAAAGCAATTAAGAATTACAATAATACGCAGTTACTCTTGAGATGTAAAATGTTCACTAACGAGAATAAAATTACAGTTGACCTGATGGCCGACTCGATATACTGTATATATAAAACACACCTTCCCTTCCTGGATTATTATCATGACCGTGTGATGAATCCTGACCCTTTCTATTCAGAGTTTGGGTGTGGTTTTTAACTGTCTATCCCATCATCTTCCTACCACTCACTTCTTCCATGCAGCTGTTCTCTGGAATGAAAATGGCACCACACCTCCGCCTCACCGAACCAAAGGCCGTGCTTTTAAGAGTTTGTTTTCGGGGGTTTTTTTAAAGGGAAATTGGTTTGAGAGCAAGAACATAAATGGAAATGTAATCAGTCACAGCTCTGAGGAAACAATGGTAAAACAATGCACTCTGTTCAACATCCAGACTGTCCCGAGCGCAGCAGCACTCCTCGCTGTGCTAATGCTGTACAGAGGAACACTTGGGCAGAGAATAGCTACGCCACACCCTGGGAGCAATGTATAGATGTCTGTGCGTTTGAATTACCTCTCAGAAAGCTGCCTGATCTGAGGTATGCCCATGTATTTGTGGAAATGCTCCAGCACATTGACCACTCCCTGCAGCAGGTTGGCCACCTCACCGTACTGCCTCTTTCTGGTCATGGCTCTGCAACACGGGGCACAAAAATGCTGTGATTTCAGAAAATACGGAACAGCTTTTAGATCATATGTGACTGTGATGACTGTGCAGCATCAGTGCAAATAGCTGAAAACCACCCACCCTCCTTAAAAACAGGACATAGAATAAAGAAACACACACATATCTATATAAAAAAAATGATAAAAGGCCTTGTGTGGATGACACTGCACGTCTTTGTTTCCAGTCCACCCACTAATCCTATAATGAAATGCACATCCCGTTAAGCTTTAAACAATTCCATTGTTTAGGTCATGTAGGCTTTACGTTCCTCCGGTCTGACCAGTCAAATGTGACCGTACGTACTCTAAAGAGTCAACCCCCCCTGCTAACATATGCAGGTGGTTCAGGGTGGTGATGGATGTGGTGAGGTGGCGCTTGGCATGGTCCAACTGCTTTATGTCTCGGGTAATCTCTTTGACCTGCCGGGAACATCAAACAAAAAAAAAGAAAAAGAAAAAAGAGAAATTAGGCAAGAGTGTTAATGATTTTGTAAAAATACAAACACATTATAAAATACATAAACATCTCCATTAATGCCGCCCCACATTCTGTACTCACCATTTGTTCAGACTTCTCCGCCTTGTCTTTGATGTCTTTGATTTTGCCGAAGAGCTGTTGGATGGCTACCTGGGCCTCTTCCAAAGCCTGGAAATGGAGAAATATTCAGTGGCTCGCATGATATTTAGCACCAAACCGGCAGACAATGGGCTGCTTCAACAGTACCTGCTCTCTGAGATCTGGCATCATAATCACGCACCACAAGTACAACATGATCTGATTTAAGGACGTGCTAATGATTTCAAATTATACCATGGGCCCATAGAACACAATCAGCTTTCATTCTTCTGGAACTGATTTTCCATCTGTTTACATTTAAACATTTGGATCAAAACTAAACAGATGTCCATGTAAAAGTGTGATCAAACACAGTATATTTACAAAACGGACCATTATCGATCACAGGGAGAAAATCTGATATTGTAACAGGCCTGTTTGTAGACAGGGCAGCAAAAATTAAAATAAATAATTCAATAACAAGTTTCTGGACATGGAATATTTGACACCTGTAAGATAAAAAAAGAAAAAGCATAGTAAAACAGTTTTTGTGTAATCCCATGAACAATCAAACCCATAACCACCAGAGAAGTGAAAACCTAAAACCCGCTGACGCTCTACGCACAGAGCAAAGTGTATCAGTCATGTTGAAGTTTCCAGGGATCTTTTTTCATTTTTTTTAATCCGCACTCAGCATTGGCTCAGAACCACGCGAAAAACGACCCCGTGTGTCTGTTCCCAATCTGGGACAAGGTTGACTGCCAAATAGACTAATTGCCCTCCCGAATAACAAGATGGTTGACATGGAGCGGTCTCAGGCTGACACATTAGCCTCAAGTGTAATCCTACATAAAAGCTTGTCATTACAACAGACACAGAGATTATTAAGGCTTTTAGCAGCCTATAAACAGGGAGTGCATTAAAGAACATTAGTTACAACTGGGAGATCGGTTAGGTCGTTACTGTCATATTCTGATAATCCGTCCATTATCTGACATGGCAGCTGCTCTTTGATGGTCCAAGGCAGAAACTCTGCTCTGTCATGCGATGCCAGCTCGGCCCGATGCCGTGGCAACAGCGTGCCGCAACGCTGACCCCCCTCTTCCGACTCACACAAGCGCACACGCGGGCTTACGCGGACGACAAACGGGGATGGCTGACAGCCGGCACCAGCTGCACAAATTATTTCTTTATTAATTTATTTGTTTCTTGTACAGGCACCTCTCTGAAGTGGCGAGCAAGCGAGAACGTGCACAATTTGTGGTGCCAGTATTAGATTCTTTTTCCTGCCCTGGTGGGGTCAGATTGACAGGATTGACAGATTGACACATGCAGGAGGAGTAGTGGCGGTGGTGGTGCCTATGACCAGATCGCACCTTCCTCATGCATTTTGGTTCCCCGGAAGCTGACAAGGGAGGGAAAACACATCTTTCTTTTCCTGCTACAGGTCGTGAAGGTGTTGAAACATTTTCAACCGCTGCTACTGCTAGTAACAATAACTACGCTTTGATCCGAGCGTGATGAGGAGGAGGAAGGGCGTACACTGGAACTTCCAAGAGGAGTTCTCCAACAAAGAAAGCCAATACACAAAAGGCCCGAAACCTCCAAGGCTGCAATTGTCGCTCATGCAGACTCGGCTGAGCCAATCTGGCTCTCCTCCTAGTGCTCATTTCCTGCATTTAGCCTTGAGGAAAGCAGCGAATGAGAAACCACTGCCCAGGAGGCGCCTCCTTGCCCCGAGATGTTATCTCCTCTCACACAAACATGCGCGCTGCACACCGGCGTAGTGCCGACACACAATGAGCAACACACTCTTTGGCAAACACAGGCGATGGTACAGAAGAGAAACAGTCTCGGGATCCATTTCAGTTCTAAGATTAACAGTTCAAAGATAATCTTCCATTTCACAGAATAGCTCAGGAAGTTGTCTAAAACTCCGTACTAGTGGGTTGTCTTGGCCCTACAGTAAATGCCAAACCTCTACTTTAGAACTGCACTCTATGATACATTGTGCTTTTTCCTGAATTGTTTTATTTCCTCTCTCACATTCAGTCCCAGAAAACAATATTTTAGCTTGTTTGCTGTGTATAAAAACTAGTTTCAATATATTAAAGGATGCACTAAACTTAGAAACCAGGCACAGACTGTTGGGTACAGACTTTTGTGACTCGGATTTTTGTTTTTTTCTGGGCAATTACAGAATTCTGAACGTTTTACATGCCACTGTTGCAAAACTACCAGCCGATTTAATTTGGAAAATTTCAAGGCAGAGACAAGAAGGATGAAAGCAAGGAAATTAAAAGGAACCAGAGCAGCTTCTATATTTATTATATATTTACATAAACATCCCTTCTGTAGGAAGACCACCCAAAGCTCCAGCTGTACGTAATTAAACACGATCAAATCCTGATACTATTAATATGCAGCCAATCCAAAGATAAGTAATCATTAACAATCAGATATTAATCAATCATATGACCAAAGCTGGCTCTTGGGGGTGCACTTGTGACGTGTTGACGCACTTGCGGGTGTTGCAAAGCCCATTCTGCTACAATCTGTATCAGTCATTCAGCAAACACAATATTAAAGCTGCAAAGTAAAATTACAAGTGCACTGTAATCAAAATTGGCCTCGAGAAAGATAAGATTTCCTATAGTACAGCTAAAAAGACACCAGATGACAGCATCACTCTCCAGAAAATACCGTGCTTTAGCAAATGGACTGCACACACTGATAATCTTGTTACTGTCTTCAGGTTTTAGTAGCAGCCTTGGAATGAACACTTGGAAGCCGATCCATTTCCCCTCTGAATCTGAGCTGGAATGGCACCGTCGGGTTGGAAAACTAAAATGATCGTGTGCGACTGTATAAGGTTATTGGTCTGGAGGGGATTTGAAGTGTTTCTGCTACCACACAGTGGCTGAGTGGGAAAGACAAGGCCGCCGGGCCAACAGCACACACCTAATTATGTCAAATGGTTGTAGCGCAGACGGCCCACCAATAAAGTGTCCCGTTGCCTTTTTGCTGCAATTCCTTCGGAGAGCGCAGAGCTCTATTATATCAACAGGGGGGCTGTTTTTCTTTTCCATTATGCTCCGACAAGAAAAGCCAAAACTCCAAAAGTCTGCATTATAAATAAATTCAACTATTTACATACGGGAATCTCTCTCTCGGACGGGTTTTCCGTAAAGAGAGGCAGTCTGGGTAGTGGGAAGAATTCTGAGTCATCCTGTCCTTTTCCATGGAAGCATTGTGGAGAGAGGAAAGAGAAGGAGTGCGGCAAGAACATGCACTTTCTGGGAGCAACCCAACACAAAGTTGAAGACTAGAGATGCAGATGTATGTAAATGCAGGTAACCCACGCCACTCCCACCACTATACAACTAATATTTCCTCTTCCCGAGACTGGACACATGCACAAGTACCAGCACAAATTACATAATGAAAACAAAATGCAGGTTTTAATTGAAACTGTATAGGATAAAAAATATTCTAGGCTTCCAAATAGTCCTATGAAAATTATTTTAGCTCAACTCACCTGTCTGCCATCCTGACCCACATTGGTCTGACCTCGTACCACCGTTCTGATGTTGTCATCCAGTCGTCTATCAAACATGACAGAAAAGGGCACATGGTAACAACATAGGTAAAACAGAAACCAAAAAAATCGACACGTCCCAATCGTTGGCAGGAACTCACCGAATCTTCAGACGAATCTTGTTTACAACATCGTCAATATTAGCCAAAGACTGAGGAGACACATGAAGGAAATAACATCACACAGACAATCATACGTCCATCTTGAAGTAGAAATAATTCTAATTTACAGTATGGAGAACGGAGAACCATAAAAGCTGTTAAATCTTAATGATGATACCTCAAAATGCAAATGTGAAATGTTATTCGCTGACAAGATTTTGTTCCACATTCTAAAACACATTATATATCTTTTAATATTACATCTTTAGCTGAAATACGGAAAAGAAATCCTGAAAAGAAATCCACAGCACAAGCCACAGGTACGGGTTACAGCGACACCTTATGGAGACACAGTGCATTCAAATACGGACACATCTAGATGCTGCAGATTAGCTAGCTGCACTTTTATCAAGTTTAAGCATCCCATAGATATTCTAAAGTAAAGTCAAGGGACGACTCTAAAGTAATCTCGTTTTTTACATGCGGTATTTTCTCGTTGTGACTGTCTTTCAAAATTACACACACTATGAAAAGAAGGGAATTGGTCAAAAACACAACATTCTACTAGCTACCATGGCACCAACATAAATTTCACAACCATGTGATATATTAGATATTATATATGAGCAACGAAAAATACACAAAAAGAAATGACAAGGGTGAGACTGTGCATGAACTTTACATTTGTGCATAATTAATGATCGACCCCTATGTCAGCATCAATGTACCTGTTCGGTTGGAAATAGCGTATTAATGTATTCAACAGCATTGAAGTCTGCTCTGTCCAGTGGGTCTTGGCTGGGAAACACCTTAAGAACAGAAAACAAATTAATTTGAGTGGTAGTCATCGCTGCCGACCATGGTACTGTATAATGTGGCTATAGCCACATTACCAAGACATTATACAGTACCAAGACATTAGTCTTTCAAACATAGCATCGCCTTTACTGGCAACGCATAATCAGGATAATCGTGGTTATCTATGTTAAATTAATTCTACCTCTGAAGCTATATCGTTTAAATCAAGCTTTCCGAAGGCAGATGTTCAACATTATGCGATAGCAGCAGTTGGCTAACAGCTAACCAGCTCATTGCAGAAACATCAGACGTAAATGCCATACTGACTAGCTTATTAAGATACCTGTTCAATGGCTAGCTGCACCTCCGGGGTCAGATGCAAAATAGCTTCCAAATCTTCTGCAAATTCAAATTCTTCCTCCTCCATCATTGTCAAAATAACTCTTAATAGACATAACACTTCCTGATACAGAGGACAATGGCAGGCGTAATGACGTCATCACAGAGCGCTTTCCTGGCTGTCCCAACTTCCCCATTATTGTAAAATATTATTGTTGATCCAGTGTTCTGGATCAACACTTCGATTTCGTAAACATTTAAAGTCTCTATATTTACATTTTCTAGTTTAGTTCTTAGTTTATCTCACACCTCGTAGGGATTTCGTTTTTCCTTTACATTGAAGGGACAACAGCGCCCTCTTCTGTTACGCATAAATAAGAACACACAATTTAATTGATTGCTTGTCATTTTATATTATTTTTTTACTATTATTATTATTATTATTATTATTATTATTATTATTATTATTATTATTATTATTATTATTATTATTATTGTTGTTGTTGTTGTTGTTGTTGTTATGTCATTATGAATATTTAATGTTACATTTTTGTCTTGTGTCATTTGCTTTTTTAATTGTTATATTAATGATTGCTTAGACAAATGCAAACTTCAGCAAAAAGAAATAAAACACTGAACCAACTATCACTTTTATTGTAACCTATAGACCAGATCAGTGCTCTACATTAAGGCAGAACAGATGAGAAGCAAAATAAAAGAATCGGAAAGAGTAAAGAGTTTGCTGAATGTGTCAGGTGGCTGATATATAACCCTACCACAGAGGGAAAATGTGTTGTAAATCTCACCAGTGGCTGCAAATAATCCTATACAAAGGAGTGTGTGTGTTTGTGCACATGCATAAGTCACTGTTCTTGGTGCAGCACCTTGAAATGCAACACAAATATAGAAACAACCAAACCCAAACATAACTTTAAAAGGGAACACTGGAATTAGTAGCCAGTTATGTAGCTGTGACGTCTTCTATAATGACAGAATAATGATACAAGTGCCCCACGAATCAGTTGTGAATCACTGTGGCCTGCAGTTCTCAGCATGAAGGGATGCTCCTGACGTAGATGACTGAGAACCTACACAGACATTTGTGGATGAAGAGCTGCCTTGAGGGCTTTTCTGTCACTTTGGCCCTGTTTTATTTTAAACTAATGCTAATTTGAAGGATGCATTTGAAGCCCAATTACAGCAGCACAATGAAGCCTGTCCCATATTGGAAACTCCTTTAAACACAGCAGATGTTTTTTGACATCTTTTCCATCTGTGCGCTGGATAAAAACCAGCACGTGAGGGTAAAGTACTCTAAAACAGAGTCCAAAACAGCCAGCAATCCAATTTCTATCGATAGAGGTGGTAAGGTTTTGTCACTGGAAGCTGCTTTGGGTGATTAAACTGTGGTTTGGCGGCAAATTTGCAATGTTGCAGCTGATTTATTAATTGTGATAAATGGCAAAACAAATTTGCCACAAATTATTTCAAAGTTTCAAAGCCTTTGTTATTCTGTATCACTATACTGTATAGTTTATCTGATGAATCAAATTCAAAATTGCTCAAAATTTTCATCAAAATGATCCTCATTCTGACTGTTAACTATTATTATTCATTACTATGTCATTATCTTTATTAATATTAAGGTTTTGCACATTCAAATGTATCTACTGTCTATGTGTTATTTTTTTCCAGCCTAATGCTTCCTTGGTGTAAATATTCCACACAGAATATCATCGTTCCTGGCTGCGGTCACAGGTGGCTGAAAGCCTTCTCACCACAATCCAGAAACCCGCTTTCAACCTCATTTGCGACCGGAAAAGCACCGAAGATTTGCAGAGTCAGTGCAGCAGTCATCGTCTTGGCGCAGGGTCCAAGAACGAATCTTGGAAAAACAAGGATGCAGCGTAGGCAAAACCAAAGTTCCTTCGATAGCCGATCCAAGATGCTCTGCGTGAGAAGGTTTCTGATGATGGCAGCTCAGTCAAACACTGGTACATACTCTGGGATGCTAGATCTGACATACGTTGAATACATGTGATCTTAATCTCAGTGAGTACATAAAATCCCTTATTTGTCTATTTAGGTATTTATTTGAATTTGAGGACATTTTAGCCATGCTTCCAAAGCTTCAGTATTAGCTAATGGGCATTTATCTGAAGTTTACACCATTTCACATGACTTTTTTGGTATTATTCCAACAGGGTAACGAACATCAACAAGAAATGAACTTTGAGCAACATCGTTTTGAGTCTAAACAGCATTTACATAGGATAAATGATATCTTTTGTTCTGGCGATTGATTCTCAATCATCCTGGCAATGGTTGGCCTCTCATTTGAATGCGTCTTCAGTTTCACGTCTCTGATGAGGAGCCACATGCAATCAGTCTGTAAGATCATTAGTTAATGACAGTGTTAGACGAGCAGAACTCAGGTGATTACTTTCAGCGTGTGACTTAATTCCTGATGGAGCCAAAAACTGTGGCCATATCCTGTTTGCGCTGGATACAAAAGACCATTTACTGCATTTTCACCTTTTCTGGGTGTCCTCTGCACTATGTGAAGGACGCTAAAGGTGGCATACTATTACGCCCAGTATCACAATATGGAAGCCCAGGTATGATCAGCGACAGAGTCAGTAAATCATCCAAATTGCTTATTTTGTGGAGCCACGACTCGCAGGAGGGTTTGTGCTGAAACTCAAATGAGGCATTTTCAACTTTTGGGATTGAAACAGCTTGTCGGGCCTCTTCAGGCTGATCGCAATTGTGCGAGGATGAAGGAGACGGTGCGAAACAAACAACCTATGAGCAATCCGTCGCAAAATCACAGTAGGTGAGGAGCTGCCGCCTTGGAAGAAAGACTCAGAATGCTGACATTCAAGGCTGGCACAGTGAGATGTTTTGCAGTCCAGCCAGACTTCAGCAGACAGCTTTCTGATCGAGCATGAAAACCCATCAAGAGAACATGCAGATCCCGCTGTACCAGCACTCTCTTTGCTCGCTTGGAATGTACTTTTCATCCTCAAATGTCTGTAATTGTAAACCACGTAGAAGCAAAAAAACTAAAACTCCATGTGGTGGTAAATTCAATTCAATTCAATTCAATTTTATTTCAATTGCCAATTCATAGTAATGTTATCTCAAGACAATTTACACATTAAAAAAAAAAAAGAGAAACAGTTCCCAGGGCAAAACTCCACACTGAGTAAGCCACTGGTGACAGTGGTGAGGAAAAACTATAACAGGCAGAAACCTCGAGCAGAACCAGTCTCAGTATAGACAGCCATCCGCTACAACCGCCTGGGAGGGAGAGGGGGAGAGATGAGATGGGGAGATGGTGAGAGAGACGGAGGAGAGACAGGGAGGATAGAGAGAACATTGAGCAGAAGCAGCTGGATCCAGGCAGGGCCATGGAGAGGGTTCTGGATCCAGCAGCAGTACCAGGCCTCAGGAGGGTGGGAGTAGGAAATCCAGCGACATGCTCTGAAAGCGCTGTAAAAAGATGGAGCACAAGAGCTCCGGTGGATAGGGTGGGCTAGTGCTGAACCGGGCATAATGAGTGGGTCCCCCCCCCCTACTCTGACAGCTCAGTGTCTTAGAGAGATCACCCCCCCCCCCAGCAGAGCCCAAACAGTTGTAGCTATAGGCTTTGGCAAAAAGCAGGGTTTAAAGTCTACTCTTAAACATAGAGAGGGTGTCTGCTGCCCGGACTGATGCTGGTAAGTGGTTCCACAGCAGAAGAGCTTGATATCTGGAGGCCCTGGCTCCATGTCTACATTTGGAGATTTGTGGTATTACCAGTAAACCTGAATCTCAGGAACGTAGCATCTTAGAGGGATGATATAGTTCGATTAGATCAGCGATATATGTGCCAGACCCTGCACAGCTGTGTAGGTTAGGAGGAGGATCTTAAATCTACTTTAAATTTTATTGGAAGCCAATGTAGAGAGGCCAACACAGGTGAAACGTGGTCGCGCCTTAGTCGAAGTTCTGAATGAGCTGCAGAGTTCTGAGGGACTTTTTAGGGCAGGCATTGGCAAACTATGGCCTGCGGGCCACATGTGGCCCATTAATGTTTTTAATCTGGCCCAGAAAAAATTTTTTTTTTTTTGGAAAAAAACTAAACCTTGTTTTATTTTGTTGCCCACTAGATGGTGCACTCTAGACACATTGACCTTAGGTGTGGGGTATTACTCCACGTTTGCTTTACTCTTTGACCCAGATAAGCAGACCTAAGAAAAGGAAAGTGGACAGAGAATGTTGAGTGTTTAATAAGAAGTGGAAAACAAATATTTTTCACTGAATACCGATCAGCTGCTGTATGACGGATATGCCAAGAGACTGTCGGAGTTTCTAAAGAATATAATACCAGCCATCACTTTGCCACGAGGCACGCTAGCTATGCTAGCAAGCAGTCAACGAAAGAAGGCTACTGCTCTGCACTGTTCCCACTGAAACTAAATGTTTATCCATTCTGTTATGTAAAAAATGCATTTGGAAAATAAAGCTTTACACGTTACACATCATTTCTGTTTACGGGTGCACATAAGTGGTGCGCAGGTGCGCTTATGTTCTCAAAATAAAGAATGCGCACCAGATCAAATATAACGCGCTCCGCATACTGGCATACCGTGACTCTTCCTTTCGCTGGTTGTTATTAAGTTTTGGCACTGGGGACGCACACTGAACAAAAGGAGAAGGACAAGTCCATCTGCATCTTCTAGAGTTTTTGAATTAAAGACAGTCAGGAAGAGAGTGATGATGATGATATCCTGAAGGATAACAGATTTTTCAGTGATTTTAAATAGTAACTGTAATAAAAAACAACAACTGTATTTCATTTAATTTTCAGTGTTTTAAGAGTCATTTCAATAAAGAGCTAAAAAACCATGGGTCTTCAAAGGCAGATATTTTGTTGTAATGGTTTTGTTAATTTTCAATTGATACTAAAGCATAAGGTTTTCTACATATTCCATGATATATTTTTTTCCCATGAGGTGGGTTACCAAAGCACTCCATCTATCTGCTCCTGGTCCAGCCCCTCTGCCGAATTTTAGAAGCCAATGTGGCCCGCGAGTCAAAAAGTTTGCTCACCCCTGTTTTAGGGCATCCTGATTAAACAGAGTTACAGCAATCCAGCCTGG
The DNA here is from genome assembly GCA_016586285.1 of Arothron firmamentum. Taxonomy (NCBI): domain Eukaryota; kingdom Metazoa; phylum Chordata; class Actinopteri; order Tetraodontiformes; family Tetraodontidae; genus Arothron; species Arothron firmamentum. The sequence goes on from BJFM01001504.1 coordinate 101,031, forward strand.
AGGTAACAAAGGCAAGGATGAGCTTCTCAGCAGCATCTAAGGAAAGGACAGGCCCTGATTTTTCCAATGTTTCAAAGGTGGAAGCAGGCAGTCCTTGAGATTTGTTTTATGTGCATGTAAAAAGACAAGTCCTGATCAAAGCTAACACCCAGGTTCTTTACAATGGTGCTAGAGGCAGGAGCTAGTCCGTTATGAAAGTCTTTATCATCAGTAAGAAAATTGTGGGTCATCCAGGACTTAATATCTGCAACACAGGATTGCAGTTGTGTTAGCTGAAATCTGTGGCACATAAACGGAACACGCAGTCAAGCAAATGTCAGCTATTGCTTCTCGTGTATGCTCTTTATGAGGGTCTATATTAACTATATAATACACTCAAATCCATTAAAAACAATTTTAAACCATTTACTGGACTGTTTTCTCTGTCGCACATTTTGGTGTCTTACTGCAGATGCATATAATACCTAATAATGTTTGTGACGTAAAAAGATCAGACCCAAACTGAACTACAGCGCATTAGCGCACCCGCACGCACTTTGGAACAGATTCACACCCACTGAGCCGTGAAAGCATGAAGGCACCTGTGCATGCATATCTGTAGGTGCCTCCATATGGTGAGCACGTATTTGTCGTGTGTGTGTGTGTGTGTGTGTGTGTGTGCAAATGCCAGCCTTGACGTTTGCCCGCGGATCTGCTGTGACCAACATGTGGGCATGGGTGCAGGCAGGTTTGTTTTCCTGCATGCTGTTATGAAATGTAAACAACAGCGAGGAGAAGCTAAATATCCTTGAAAGCATGCGCATAATAAAACAATAAGATCCATACGCTGGGAAACCTTGGGTACTGCCATTGTGAAAGCAGGATATTGCTTCCCACCAATCAATCGATCATTCCTGGGATCAATAGGCAGCAATCACAGCATGACTGAAGGTCACCTGACCATGGCAAGTCAAAAACAAACATGACGGAATCCACGCCTAGCTAAAATCTAATACCTGCAGCAAGCTTGAAAGTAAATAAAGGTAAATAACCCAAACCTTATTCACTGTAGGGAGGTGGTATTATTAACTTATTAAGTTTTGTCAAAAAAACAAACAAAAAAGAAAGAAAAACAGCAACAAAACTGCAATTACGTGGTCTCTATAATGTCCCTTAACAAAATTATGAAACTCAATGGGACAAGAAAATTCTATTAAACAATAGCCCGAAGAAAGAGCAGGACTTTAATAACCTCGCATCAGCATTTACAGGAGCCATGACAAAGGCAGGCTAATTAAATGTGCGAGGAGCTAAACGCGCCTGAAAGGACATGTCGCTCACAGCGAACGTCCACGGTCTTCAATGGGCGAGGCGACGTCTGAGAGAGCATCCGCAGAGGCCTCGGCTGCATGACAAGCGCATCGGGTGAATAATGAGCTTCTATCACAATCAGGACCAGAATCGTTCCCCCCCTCACTTTGGAATTTTGCCCGTGTGCTAAAATAAAACCCTGCAGGATGTTAAGTCTCCAGAACCTCACTGACGCATTCAGGCTTTTTTTCCCCCCCCTCTGTTTTTGATTTATTCATGATGCCTTTTTGCTTATTGTGATGGAGCCGAGAGATTATTTAACAGTGTTTCAGTGGATTCGTGTGTGTGTGTGTGTGTGTGTGTGTGTGTGTGAGTGGGTGTGTGGGTGGGTGTGGGTCGCGTGTTTCCGGAGTGCTTTCGTGAGTATCTCCGTATCTCTTCTGCCTGGTTGTGTATCAGGGCACGGAAAAAAACCCTGTGGTGCTCTCCTCAGAGGAGAGCCTCTGATAGCGTGTGTGCAAAGACTTTCTCCGTCGCTCAATCTAGACTTCAATGCACAGAATGCCAGAAAAACGCAATCTAATCTGACACCTTCTTAAAGATTGCCCCCTTAATTATGTGACCTTTCTTCTCTAACTTTTCTTCTCTTTTCTCTTTTTTAGGAACAAAAGGGCGCACAAAGGTGAGCGGCCTTTGCATAGGAGTCCTTTATGTTGTTGAACGGAATTTATATCTGGCATTTGATATATCAGGACCTTCTGCACAGACGCTGCATCCAGCACTTTGTTGTCACTCCTTTGAAAGGAGCCACACATTAAAGAATCTCGTCCCGATTCGAAAGAATAATATAAAGGTTTCTCCTGAGGCTTTTTACGTCTAAAGTGCACCATAAGAGGGCCCGCTCTATATGTATTCTGTCAAGGCCATGCACATTTCTCTTCTCTTCTCTTCTCTTCTCTTCTCTTCTCTTCTCTTCTCTTCTCTTCTCTTCTCTTCTCTTCTCTTCTCTTCTCTTCTCTTCTCTTCTCTTCTCTTCTCTTTCTTCTCTTCTCTTTCTTCTCTTTTCTTCTCTTTCTTCACTTCTCTTTCTTTTCTTCTCTTCTCTCTCTCTGTTCATGCTGCACAGATCCCATCCTCTGACAAATCCAGTGTCCCCTGTCAGCACCTGCCTCTGCTGTCCCCCCCCCTTTTTTTTTTATAACAGCCTGCCCATGCAGTATTATGTTGGCTATGTCTGCATCATTCTCTCTTTCTCTTTTATTCTCTCTGTCCTCTCTCCCTCTTCTTCTCCTCCTTTACCCAGCTAGCTTTCAGCAGCATGTCTTTACCTTGTAAGGTCACGGTTTCTTCCTGTTAAAAGGGAGTCCTTGCCACTGTGCTTACCTGGGGGTTCAGGCTCTGGGTTTCTGCCTCTGTAAAGTACCTAGAGACAATTTTTATTTTAAAAGGCGCCATAGAAAATAAACTGAACTGAACAAACATGGACAATCTTCTCTTCTCTTCAGCAGTGATGAGCATGCATGAGCTCGGTAATTAGTTTGCTGCTATGTACATAAATTTGCACAGCGGCGGCGAGCGTTGACACGCAGGCAGTCAAACACAGACCGCAACAGACACAACAGAGGTCAAGAAACCAACTTCTGCAGGATTACATCCCTGTGCCTCAAGTTTCCCCTTATCCAAGTCTACCATAAATAATAGTCAGACACCTTGTATCTCTGTGTTATTCCTTATTCAGCACTATTGAACACTCTCTGTGGCTGTGAAGCTGCTTGCCTTAGCTTCAAAAAGAGCTTTGCGCGTGCAAATTTCAGATAATATCTGAACATAGTTGCAAGTTTACCCCGGTTAACCACTCTAAGATGAACTTATTAGCACTCTAATGCAGAGAGGGGATCTTTTTAAGGCTGTGTTGGTGTTCTATCATGAAGCAGCGCTACTTAGTACTCCTACACTCGCCATGGTTACATTTTTTTTGTGAGAAACGGTCAGGGCTGGGGCATAAATTGTGGGTAAGGAAGTGCGGTTTCAGGGAATCATACTTCACAGAGTGGCACAGATCGACAAGAACATGCTGACTATGTGATTTCCTACTTCTTAAATCGCGTATGCTTAGTGTGGAATTCGTGGATCTCCTGACACGTACATGCTTCACAGTCTATCTGTACTTTTTTATTCACCTATCCTGTTCATCTTTAAATCCAAAATAAATCCAACATCAGGGAGCATTCTACAACAAGCCTTTAATAATCTAAAAGACGCACTTTTGAATTCGAATTTGTTTATAAAGTCTGTATAAAGTCTGTGTAAAGTATGGCTGCTGGCCATCATACATGACTTCCTTGTAAAGTGAAAGCAAGGCCATGAAGTCCCACAACATTTTCTGGAGATTTAATTGAAAAATATAAAGAATCAACTAATTGACAAAAAACAATTTACACAGGTTTGGAATACTCGCAGTTTCTTTCTGATTGCAACCATATTCCGCCGTGTTTCCCGCACCGCCGAGAAAAACGATCCGTAACACAATCAAGTGGATGCCTCAGCAGCTAGCGACTGTCTTGCAGCTGTAGTTAATATTAACAGGTGAAGGATTCAGCCAGCAGCGATGGAACGCGTCAGCTGAAACAACAGCTGAGTATCAGTTCAGTAATGTGATTCTAATGAAAACGAAACAGCTCCAAGAGTTCTGGTGGAACATGCAGAAAGGGATAATACATTTTTAAAGGTAGATAGCTGGATGTAGGTGTGCAGTAAAAGGAATAATTTAGCAAAATATTCCCTTTTTTCCCCATTTTTGTCAGGTATTTTAAAGAATAAACATGTGTCAGGTTTGGGTCTTTTCATGCATGAACCAGTTAAACCTCTAAGAGGTAAACACCTTTCTCATGACCATCCTTTTGACCGCATGCTGCAAAGGTCTGATTCAAGCCAAGAGAAGTTCAGTGTGCTGCATACAAGGGCTCCCTCTGAGCAGTGTTGGGAAAGTTCATATTCTACATGAACTAGTTCAAAGTTCAGTTCACAAACTTTAAAATGAACTAGTTCAGTTCATAGTTCATAATTTCAAATGCCAGTAATTCTTTTATCAGTTTTATCCCCGAAACAATTAGTCTGATTTCATCTTCATATTCCAATTTTAAATCCTTAATCTCAAAGTAGGGTGACCAGACGTCCCGGATTATCCAGGACAGTCCCGGTTTTGAGCCTTGTGTCTCAAAACACAAGACAGCCCCATTGTTTTGTCCCGGTTTAATGCAAGGTCTGTCCCGGGTGTCCTGATTTTTTTTCTTTTTTTTGTTTTATTGACAACACACTGCTCATGGCTCTCTAGGTCATCCTCAGACGAGCCCTCCATTGTTGATTCCAGTCATCCCGATTCTCCATACATATGGCCAGTTCGCTGGTACTTTGAGCAACCTGCATCCTCCTTGAGTATCTCCATCTATGCTAGTGTGGGACATCCTCGTGACCGATGCCCATGTGCCAGTTCCCACAGCACCAATTTGCTGGCTGGCAGCTCTCGATGCCTCTGGCAGTGTCCTGCTAGTCTCATTCTCCTTACAGCGATCTTCTCGCTCACCCTTGGTATTCCCTCATACAGGCTCCTGTTGGTTACATGTGTGCTCTTGCTGATGTTAAGCACTGCCCGCAACATCCCGTCACATGCATCTCTACATGCAACGTCTCTCTAGATGCCATACTAGATGCATCACTACACCCTGCGAGCACAGGCCCACCCATACACATGGCAGCAAGTCATTCAAAGCCATAAGAGTGCATTCCGGTTGGAACTCATTGTCTTTGGCCCCTGCGTATGCCAATCACACAGTTGTCATAGCAATCTGTAATCTGAACCAATTAAAAGGCTCCGCATGTCTGCGGCTTTATGCTCATGGGTCCATGAACCTGCATGGGACTGGACACCTTGAAAGCACTGCTCATTACTCAGGTTAACTTTCCTGGCAGTTGCTCTGAATTCTATGCAAACCTTAGCTTCCTGGAAAAGGTCCACTCCAGCATGGAATACTCAGGGTCAGAAAGATGACTTCAGAGAATGCATTATGCATTTATTTTGTTTGTATGCTACATGTTGATGTTCAAAACAGTTTAATATTAAAATGTTATATATTTTTGTTTGTTTTAGTGGCCACGTTTTCTTTGCCCAAGCAATGGTTTTTCAGATACCTGTATATATATATATATATATATATATATATATATATATATATATATATATATATACTGTATATATATTCATTCATTCTGGTGTCTGTGAACAACATGCAGCGTGTTGTTCACAGACACCAGAATGAATGAGGCAGTAATACAGTACGTTCAGTTCACGTTGGTCCAAAACATGAACACGGTCAAGAACTATCGTTCAATGGATGCGTTCAGGCACACCACTGCCTCTGAGACCCGCTAAAAGATGGATATTAATGCCACAGTCCCCTCTGTCGAATCCAGCTGGGAGAGGAGTGCAAATTTTTCAAAAATCGCAATTTGCCGACGCCGGCGTGTGTGGGAGAAATGCAGATTTTTGTGACTGAAGGGAAAACACGTTTACACATTCAGCAAACAGCTTCTGAACCGCGGGTCGGTGAGACGCAGCTATTAATGCAGCCCATGAGAGGCTCCCTGCGAAGCATTAAAAGTCATCTTTATGGAGATTTAAAGGATTGAGAATTCACAATTGCTAGAGAGGGAAATAACAGAAAAACAGACAGAGGGTGTGACATGAACTTATTAATCATTAGAGGGCACGGATAACACTTCCTGTGCTGTGTGAATTTGATCCAGCTGTACGATTGAACGAAAATAAACCTGTGAGTCACTTGATGATTAGCACGTCCCCATCTAACATTTTCCATCCCTGGCTGAAAATACGCGTTGCAAAATGTGGTTTCTGTCGGTGTTGATTATTATGAAGGGCTTTCTTCTTCTTCCGCTAGTTGGTTTAAATCTTGCAGCGTTACGTGTTGGCGCTCAGCGTGAAGCTGGGTTGTTTGCTGTTTTGTGTGCATCTCTGAACAATGCTGCTAAATGTCAGCTGTTACTGGATTATCTGCTGCCTGGGACCCTGTGATAATAATAAACCTACATATTTCTCTGAAACCCTGTGCGACGGCGAGTGCGTGCAGCGATTATTTTTTTTTTCACTCACTCTTTGTGTGTAAACCATCTATTCTGACATTTTTATTGAATCAGAGGAAGACTGAGAAATTGTGATGGGGAGGAGTGAGAGAGTGAAAGAAGGATACAAAGTCAGAGAGAAATAAAGAATGAAAAAAAGAATCACATTAAGCGAGACATAAAAGGAGACAGGCAGAGTTTTAGAAGGTTATATAATCGCTGTAGCATTTGTTGTGCCTCTTGGCTGCAGGGTGGTTGAATTTGAATGCTCCATAAAAGTCTGGCTTGGGCTCTGATATCTCACATCGCACATCCGGCCACGCCATTTATGTTTCATTATTGTTCACTCTTGGGTGAAATCCTGAAGGCAAAACACCAGAAACTGAAAGTAAACCCAAATCATTGCAAGATAATGATTTGGCGCTGGGGAGGGCTGGGATGTAACTTCAACAAAACCAGGCTGCTAACGGATGGAAGCAGCTATCTTAGAAAGTTGGAGAATAGTTTCATCGGTTTGAAAAACGGGACTGAAATTAATGTTGTCTGTCTCACGCAATGTATATGCACCCGTGCAGACCTTCTCAAGCCTATAACTAAGCCCTTTCAGGTCATTTTTCACCAGTGTTTTGGTAGTATCAATATATAGCTAAAGGTAAATTGTTTGCCATTCGATGTCCACGTGCAGGGTACATTTATCCATGCAGGTTCACACTCATTAAGGTCATGGCAGTCCCTGAATTGTTAATTAAAAGCCAGGAGGACTGATCGCTATTTCAAAGGTCCACTTCATTTTTCGAGATAGGGACATCCGTGATGTGTTAAATATTATTGACAAATACCAGAGGAAAAAACCCAAGTTAGGTGACAGATGTGAATTCCAAAGGCAAAGACATGCGGCTGACTGGTACGTTTAAAAAGTTGGAGATCTTCCCAGAGACAACAGCCAGTGTCCTCAGCCGGACGAGACGGATGCTGTTAAATTACCAAACTGTTCTGTGACGATGTTTATTAGACTTCCATCTGTCAGAACTGACTCTAACTCCTGATAAACATTTCGCTGTCATCCGTGCATTCTCTTACACTTTATTTAATCAGATTCTCCAAATATCACTGCCAAAAAAATGCATAAACGTACATCCGGGTGGAGGAGGTATCTGATCTCAGTTAATTAAGCAATTCTGGGAGATAATAACTTCCTCTTCATCTCCTGTTCTTTTGTGCTTCTCCTCTGTTTTTAACCTGCTCCTTAAACTCAGCTCACACCTTCTTCTTCCTCCTGTGTGGGGGCTTGAGGTACACTCGTCCCTAATTGGCTAAACCTGGAGCAGGATGTGATGCAGAACCTGTCAGAAGAGGAACATTAGCCTAGCATCCACCGCCAGGTGTTGTTTATCCCCACCGGTGCCGGAAATCAAGACCACAACACCTTTAAGTGTTCAGGCGTGTAGCAGACATCTTCTGTGAATTTTCCCCTGCACCCAGACACCGACTGGTACGAGATGTATCTTTTGTGACTGTTGCAGACATTGTGGCGCCTGCAGGGAAAGGTGCTAAATTTCCTAGCATGAAGGCTATTACAATTCTCATAGGAGTGTGCTAATTGACTTTTGGGGTTTAGTTTTGCAACCTCTTGCACCATAAAGATGCCATCCAGGTTGTTTTAGCATCTAAGAAAATCCTGCAACTGCCCAACCGAAGAAGATAAGAGGACACAAGGCCAACAAGAAAAGCATTTGGTCACAGCTCACGGTGGGAACAATGAGATGACACCTCCCTACACTGACAGACGAAGACAATCAACATCTTAAATGCAACTGGAATTAGCATTGTGGGCTATTATTATTCTTATTCTTTCTTATATCATAAGCAATGTAAACCTATGTAATTGTGTACACACACACACACACACACACACACACACACACACACACACACACACACACACACACACGAATCAAGATCTCCACTAATGTCTTACTGCTTATCTGACATTTACAGCTGATGAACAACAGACCCAGCGGGAGTGAATAGTCATATGATGACTGAAATCTATTTTAACCTTGCTAAAATTCTTCTCCAGGTAATTAGTAAAGGATTAATGTACTTTTCTTTCTTGTAAGACCTAGTTGAAGCGAATTAGAAGGTTAGGAATTAAAAGCCGTTTCTTCCATGGAACCACAGTGCTATCTAGAGTCTGCAAATGTTAGTGAATTTCTGTCTTTCTCGTTATACTGTCAGTTATTTTCTGATTAATTTTGATACTATCATGTAATATGCCATTTGTATTATGCTGTCCACTTCACCATTGACATCATTACGTGTGTTTTGTTGACAATTTCATAAATGAAGGTTTGCGATTTGTCAGATGAAGATTACAATATGTATTAAATTCTACTTCTCTACTACTTCTACTTTATCTTCTTACGAAGATACGAGACTATTGTGTTTATTCATGAGTTTTGAAATGACTTTATTAATCCATGACGGTGAGAAAGTATGTGATTAATATTTTTATTAGAAACAAGATCCTCAACAGAAAGCCGGAGAAACTCGATCTCACGAGGAGGTAAATTTGCATATGCAGGAGATATCGGAGACCAATCCCCTCCCAGGGGGGGTTTGGTCTCCGATGTAAACCTGCCCCCTCCCCGTGCTTTTTCGTTTTTGCTTTTCTTTGTCTTCTGCTCTTTGGTCTTCTCTGTGTCTGTCTCCTCTTTGTCTCGTCGCCTTTTTGGCACTCTTTTCTTACTTTGTTTTCAAGCCAATTTTTAAGAGTTAGAGTCGACTTTTTCTCTTTGCTTATTTTTGATTTTTCAATAAGAGTGATCTGGAGCTCTGTTGAGAATTGTTTTTCTGTAATTCGAAAAAGACCGACTGCATCTGTAAAAGACCGTACTCCAAATTATTGCACTTTTTGAGAATTTTTGATCCGCTATTTAGTTCGTTTGGCCAGATGAAATTGATTGACGCTGGTTCGAAGACTATCGAGGACAAGACCGCCATTGAGTCATCACATCCACATCTGTATCCAAAGTGCCTCCACTGGACCGCCACAACTCCAAGAACCACCATGCTGAGATTTGATTACATTTTCTTACGTAACAAAGTATTGTATTTTGTTTTCCCTCCAGTAAGCGGAGGTGGTGGCCCCTAGTGAGAGTATTCTGAATTAGGAAAGCCATCTATCAATTTCATAAATTGTTAGAAGATATGAGTTTCGCACCTCAGCTCTTCAAACAGAAAGGAAGAAAAAGAAAGAAAAGGAATGAATGAAAGAAAGAAGTTACTTTATTTCTATTTGTTCTTGTTGTTTTATATTTTCGGCAGCTGTAGGCACCTGTTGAAATGTCTGGCCCTCCTCAGAAATATCATTTCCAAGTGGAGCAGCAGACATTTCCCTGCCTTCAAGTCGGTTCCGCTGCTTTATTGTACTTTGTCTTCAGGGGACAGATTTACTCTGCATATAATTTAAACATATTGGAGAGATGATCACACTCGACATCCGTATGCTCCATATACACTCCTCTCAACCAAACCCCGCTCGTGCTGGGCCATTTCAGCTTCTTCTCATGGCCTATGAGAAAGGGATCCGCTGCCCTTAACACGCGTGAATGATCTGCACAACAAATTGAAACGCAGCCACTGGAAAACTGCTTTTTAAAAAAATATATATCCAGATTAACCAATAAGGAAGTTACGAACAGCTGTTCGAGCAGATGGTAGGTGATGGGAACTGCAGGGAATCCACAATGCTGCCACACACCACGAGCGTCTCCACAAGTTGCCATGTAGATTCCGTCACCAGAAGATCGATTATTCAGTTTATAATGTGACGTCTTGCGTTCAGAAGAAAAAAACAAAACAAAACAACTGTTGCAATTATTCTGGACAATTATAAACATAACTGATGTCACGTCAGCGATGAACGTGACACTTTTTTTGCAATGCATGCCTTAGCTATCCAGCAAAGATCTGCTGACTCTCAAATTTAACCCATTAGATACTGGACCCGTTTACCTTAAACTACCTGAACGTAGCCGATGCCGCTGTCTCACTGCTGGACAGGACAAGGAAAGAAATGTAACTGACAGATTTGCCAATTTCCAAAGGCAAAAATGGGCCCTTTGCATCTGTTGTTCTCCAGCTTTTATAGTCTTCATTTTTCCAAGTCCTCCCTTTCCCACTTTTTAATTAAAATAACTCAAAGTAAAGGTGCATTGAAATGTCACACGCCTCTAATGCTGCTCCTCACAGGCTGCCAGCTTTATCCAATTAATAAAGCCATCACCATTTAGTCGTGTGTGTGTGCATGTGTGTGCGTGTGTGTGTGTGTGTGTGTGTGTGTGTGTGTGTGTGTGTGTGTGTGTGTGTGTGTGTGTGTGTGTGTGTGTGTTTCCCCACCAAACTGGCGGGAACAAAAGCTGCTCTTTTCCTCTTTAGGATCTGGTTACCACCACAGCTTTCCTGGTTCAGCGCTTTTGAAACTGCACCCCTGTTAAATTTTAGGGAAAATCCCCTGTCCTTTACCTGAACTGGTGCTTTTTGTTGAGGGCCGAAGAAAGTACCTTGTCCATTACTTTAATGGTATTAGCACCAGAGCCACTTCTGGGGCGAGTAGAGATTTCCTGCAGTCAGGATCCATCTCCTGCACTTTGGTCGGGATACAGTTATCTTTCTATTTCTGGTACGGCTTTCTTTCTTTCATTCCTTTTTTCAGGCTGCACCGGTGGGTTTCTTTCATTTTGCCAGTGCACGTTATCTGTTCTCACCACTCTCTGTTTAAACTTGAGTAAACTTGAAACTCTTTGCAAACAGACTCAAGGCGCAGTGGGAAACAGGAGACTTTCCTGACATTTGATGTGGTTTTAGTTGGAGGATTTTTAGAGTTATTCAAAGATTAGGTGGAAAGTGAAAACAAGGTTTATCACAGTCTTTTTTATTGTTTTAAAGACCCAGGCTCATCCTAACATAGGCCTAATAATAATAATAATAATAACAATACTTGTGACAGTGTGTGATAATAATGCGTTATTTATCTCTAGAGCCGGCTTTATGTTTTATTTTACTAATTCTTTCCAGAACAAAGGGCTCACATAGATCACGTGTCTCCATATCTGACAGGTGGATTTTTTCCTCTTTTTTTAATGCAGGAAGTGAAATGGCAGAACTTTAAATGTCACTCTGCACGGAGCGCTCCCCAAGTTCGGCTCCTTCCACGATCACCACCACCGAGATGCTGAGAGATGCTCTTTATTTTACTCCGGGAATACGTTTCCATCACGGCAGCCTTACAAAACCACTTGTGTCTCCAGATTGAAGGTTTTTTTTTTTTTTTTTTTTTT
>BJFM01001504.1:112840-128212 GCA_016586285.1 Arothron firmamentum
TTTTTTTTCATATTTCCTGTTCTTAAATTTAGCTTCTCTGTTTTTGCTTAATAAGCCTGGTGGTTTGGTAATAAGACCCATTATTCTGAAATTACACTTAACTCCAATCAACTAAGGGTGCAGGATTAATGTAGCCTTTTGTACTAAGTGTAGAGAAATAACTAAAATTTCCTCGATCATTGGCAAAACATTCTGCACTTCTTATTTACTTAACTGCCATAATAAATTGAAAAAGAGAAATTGGAAGTAATTAAAAAACACTTAAAAGCACATTAAAAGCCCCAGGGAGGAAGATTTTACTTAACTGCTGATTTCGGTGTAATCTCAAACAAAACAGCATGACAAAATAAATAATGCTGCTAAAAAGGGATTAACATTTATAATGAAGTGAAATTCTTCTTATGATTTTATGGAAGTGTTTTACTTTATTTATTTATTTATTTTTTTTTATTTTCGCCATTGCATTATCACAATTCCAGTCAAAGTGTTCTTGACACTTGATTTTTTGCAGCTAATGTCCTGACTTCTGGCACCTTCAGGCCAAAGATGCTTTTCATTAACCTGCAAAGATTTTCTTCTTCTGTTGTTAATTCTGAGCTCCATCTGTTTTGCTCCCCTCCACTCTTGTTAGTTTGTTCAACTTCATCTTTATGCTTCTAATCCATCTCATATCTTTTGATGATTCCCTTCTGCCTCTTTTCTCATCATTCTTGCTCATTTCCGCCTCCTTCAAACGACATAACAAATGGCTGATTTCAGAACTCAACTTTTCCGTTTCAGTTTTTTTTTTCCACGCCAAGGGAAGTGGGTTGAGAACGATGCTGTTTCAACCCATTAAGGATTTATGTACACATGTCAGCGTTTCTATTGTCGCTTTGGTGGGCAAATTGTGACAGTCTGCTTTGTCGCGTTTCTCAAGCACGGACACGTTTGTGAATCATCCGTTCCGTAGTTTATGGCTCTGATCGCTTTTTCGTGGTCTCATTATCAGAATAAAGATGACACAAACAGTTGATTCCTTTTTCAGTTGGTAATAAAATGAAAGTTTTTGATGACTGACTCCCACTGGGGGCTGTTAAATCTCAGGCGCTAGATTGCTCCAGTGATACAAATGTTGTTCGTTTGATTTTGGACCTCTGAGGTCAACGTGAGACGTCAACCATAGAACAGTCCCTGAAGCTGTCTCAGGGTCATGTCTGGTTATTCCTAATCAGCATGTAGAATGGGAGTGCTGCAGAATGATTCATTCTAATTGCCTTTTACCAACATCTTAAATGAAAACTTTCCGCGTCTCCAGCTGTGAATTAAAATAATGGCAATCTGATGTCACCGACATTTGTAGGCGCTGTTGCTGACTGCATAGGAGAAGAAAAGTAGGTGTTGGGGATTCTGAGTCATCGGTAATAGCTGGGAATGTCAGTTTAGAGAAACCTGGACAGAAATACTTTAGAGAGCACCTGGTAGCAGGAAGGAAAATGACGGTGAAAAAGCTTCCAAAGTAATAAAAGCCAAAGTGATTTCAATGGGTAGCTTGCAGACATCGCTTCACAGCTAGCCAAACATGTGCATAAATAATGATCCTTATTTATAAAGCAGAATAAAATTTAATAAACACACATACAGAGGCTGGTCTTGCTGTTCTGTGAATAATTCAACATTCGATCCGCGATTTCCATGTATTTCAAATTTGCATCTTTCCATTCAACTCCCAAGCTATCATCCCCTTCCTTTCTCTTTCTGATTGGTCCATGTTGTCCTCTTGTCGGTCATTCACTGGCTTGCAGTGAAGGCAGCAGTGCATTTGTTTTCAAATAACAGACTGTGACATCATTCATCAATTTTAGAGAGAGAGAAATCCATTTAATTTAAACTGGCAATAATCAGCAAAGAGCAAATCTTCCCCCTTAGTGTTGAAAAGAGTCTTTAATTTATTGATTAATATTTGATGCAGTCTTGCTTTGGGTACAGTGGGATCAGCTGGCTGCATATTCATTTATTCAGCCATTTGTTTGACTGAACATGCAGGAAAAAGAAACGACAACAACCGTCCGCCCTGACAGAACCGAATTTTCAGGACTACTGGAACAGCTTTGCAACGAGTGGGAGACAAAGCCCTGGACTCTTGTGCGACCTTGTAGTGCATGTGGACCAAAGTTCTTCTCCTCAGGACAACGGTGATAGCACATCATGGCCAGCAAAGTGTCTCCAAAAGGTTTCAGATTCGTACAGGAGCACTCAAGAGATGCACCTCACCGACACGTTATCGCTTCTTTTCCAGGGAGTCAGCGTGGGTAGACTGGCCACGCTGTCGACCGAAGCAGTGTGAGAATATCTGAGAACCATTTTGGCCGTGCATTGCAAAAAAAATGGGCCACGGTATTTCTTTATGAGCCTGTTCACTTGCACAAACAATCCATTTTTGTAACCTTATCCATTAATAATAATAAAGGAAAAATGTCTTTTAGGCCAAAACGTTTAGTTACTAAAAGCACATACTGTAGCTCCCAAGTATATATATTTGGCATTTTATGGATATCAGTTATGCATGTGAATCATGCATTAAAAATGCAAAACTTAAAAAATGTACAAAGACAAATAGCAAAGACACACAATAAACACACATTTATTCAAACACGTCTTTATTAGACTGGACCGAGTCCTTCAGAATCACAGAAAATTAAAATAATAATCCTGGAGATAATTAAAACCAAAACAAATCCAATCAACCCAGGCTGGCAACACAAGGGTATCAAAATAGGGTTAAAATGCAACATGGTAAACCTGGTAATGTGTTAAATATTCATGCCCTCTTCTGTTAAAATAAAAAACAAAACAAATAAATTAGCAAGGGCTTTATAAGATGCTAATGATCCAGGCTCTGTTACTTTAGACAGTTTTTTCTTAGTTTGCAGCATTTATCAAATTCTGCATAAAATTCATTAGAAGTCATTAAACGTATGAAAAAAAAAAAAAGCGATTTTCTGATTGAATCAAAGCAAACATGCAGCCAGTGTATAGCTTTGCTGCAGTTCTTATTGCCTGTTTAAAAATCAGGCAGTTGGAAATGGTGAAGCGGCCCTTTGAACGTCGCTGGCGTGACTCTGCGCCGTAATCCTGGTGCTTCAAAACAAAAGCCAGTCTCGGTTGAAAGTGGAGACAACAACAACAGTCTGATTTGGAGGATATTATTCATGATAGATGCAGGAGGGATTGAAAAGAGGGCAATATTTAGTCTGTCTAGTGATTTTGGAAAAAAATGATCATTATTTTCCATTGATAAACTGTAATAAGTGCAGTCCATCAACAGTCATCAAGAATACCTTTACACATAAACAATACGGCTGGATAAGCCAACATTAGGCTCACATATCCAAATTATCAATATTTTGTGAGCTGCTCAGCAGCTGATAACGTAGAACCTTATCTGAACCTGGGCGAATCTCATAAATCACCTGGCGACTGAACTCGTGTTTCTTCTTCAAAAACAGATCGTTTATCTGCGCAGCCTTGCATGACTAATAAAACTGTTATTATCTCAATTAGGAGAGAGGGAAGGCGAAAGGATGGAGCGCTACGGGATGACAAATTTTATCTGTCTGCTGAACATTAATCATCCATACGCAGTATTTCCTGCAAAGTGGAGAAGTAAAAAAAAACCAAAAAAAACGGAATGAGGTCCACTTGCAATCTTCATGAAAGCTGGCACAGATGATGAGAATATGAATGTACATCTTGTTTTTTTTTTTTCTGTGTGTGAAGGAGGGAGCGAGAGAGCCAGCTGGAGTGCAGACGATGTGTGCAGGCTATACAGATGAAGGTCACTGTGAATGCAGGCAGATAAATGAGCCGGTGGAAAGCAACAAGCTTATTACTGTGGAGCCAGAGTGCATGCGGGGTGTGTGCACACCACAGGGGGGAGTTATCACTGTGGAGACGTGAATTCCGTCCACTGAAAGCTAATCTCGGTTGCAAAGATGTGTGTCAAGGCAGATGGAGGAGATGATAAACACAACCTGCAGGACATGATGTAAGGATAGACAGAAATAAACAGTTATTACCAAAACCTTTAGCAGTGCCTTATTAAGATTCAGCACCTCTTTGCGAACTATCTACTCTTCAAGATGCACTAAAGCTGCTGACAAACATGGCAGCGGCTCGAAGGGCAAGTAATTTCATTTCAGTAGATGAAAACAAGATGAAAAGAAAAAAAGTCTGCCTACCACCTGCTTGAATGACTAAAAGCGAAGAACGCCCAGAGTGCCGGTAGTTAAACTGTTCTTTGCTGAATTGTGCATCTTCACTCATGGGATCATAATGGACGGAGGTAAATAATGATGGTTGTGATGAACGTGGCTAACAGCGAAGAGAGGGCGGCAACGCGCTGCTGTGAAGTGCCACTCATGTGTCCAAAATTCCAACAGCACTCCAGGGACACTTTACTACAAGCGCAAACAACTCAGACCTCCGAGCACTCGCCGACAACCGCACACTCAAAGTCAACACAATGTTGATTTTCTTTTATTTCCCTGCATTTTCATCAGGTTCTGTGTTATGCAACCCCATGTACAGCTTTGTGTTTATGCACTGGACGACAGGGACATGCAGCTTAGCTCGGTGTCTATCTATAGTATCACTAGCATCTGCGCGCTTGGAGAACTAACCCCATTGAGACAACCATTAATCCTCACCAAATCTCCAATTGCATTTGCAGAAATGCAGCCTCAAACCGGCAAGGAACCTCCACCGTGCTTCTCTGTTGCCTGCAGATGGTCTCCAGCCATTCGGTGAACAAACTGCCTTTCGCTAAGGCCAAAATATTTCAAATTTTGGATTCATCAGTCCAGAGCACCTGCTGCCATTGTCCTGCACCCCACTTCCTGTGGTTTCCCGCATAATTGAGTCGCTTGGCCTCATTTCCATGTTGGAGTTATGGCCTTTTGGCTGTGCCCATGACGACCAGTCCTGGCCAGACCTCTCCCGACAGCAGATGGGTGTACCTGGGTCACACCGCTTTCTGCCAGTTCTGAGCCGCTGGACGTCTTCCAACGTTTGAGGGAAATGAGCCTGATGTGTTTTTCACCTGTTTGGTGTAATTGGCTGATCACACAGCTGCCTACAATCCTACCAAATCCCTGACGTGATGCTGGCGTGAAGGCAAAGGGTAGTAGCACCACAAAATAATGTGATTTGGATTTTTCTTTTTTCTAAATTGCTAAAAAAAAATCAACATATTTCTCTATCTGATCTTTGATTTCCCCCTAACCCTGGTTCCAGTAATGAGTGGTACTTTTTCTGTCCATTGCGTTGTAATCCTGCATCACTCCACTGTACAAACGGATACACCGCACACATCTAAAAAGCCTGTTTGCAGCTCAACCTGCACAGCGTCACAGAAGAAAATGAGGCACGTCTAAATTAGCATATTCAAAAGATCGCAAATTGCATTCCAGATGAATATGCATAACTGTGCCCCAAAAAACTAACAAACGAAAGCCAATTCATAAGGCTTTAATCATTGACTGGAAGGAGATTTCGGGGGTTCTTTTTTTTTTTTTCCGTTCGCTATGTCACTTGCGTTAACGAGAAGCAGTGCAGTCGTCTGACAAGCAGTCGCAGCTACCTCGTAATCCAGTTTCACCAATGTGTTCCAGGAGTACTTGGACAAGCGCACTCGAGATGAACACATAGCGGTTGCTCGCAGCACCTTCCATGTAAAACACAACAAACAAAGTAATATGGATAAAATGGCGCACAAACAGGAAGCCACAAAATAATAGCATTGATAATAACAACAACATACAAAGTGTGAACCTAAATCTGTTTTGAGAATCACATAGAAAATTTCCTTCAGCATCCTCCCAATGAGGTGGCGGATGGGCTGTGGTGGATCTAAAAAAAACAACACGTTCCTGTGTTTTGGGAACACGACGCTCTAGATCTTCCTCACCTCTAGCTTTCATAACCCCCCCCCCTCCCCCCCTCCCTTCAGCACCGTATCCTGACAATCAGATTACGGGAAAGATTAGGTGACGTTTCTGACTTCTATCATGAAATCTGATTAGCGGGTATTTCATGCCCATTTTGTGTTCAGCTTGGGTTTCCGAAGGATGATTAAAAAGGCAGGATGTTGGTGGAAATAACACATGTGGTTTTGAAAAGAGGGGGGGGGGAAATAAAAGGCTCAAATGATCCTTGAATGATGATTCCTTTGAAGTGTTAACTCAACTTGGATACATTTGACATCTGGTGGGCATTTACTGAAGTTAGGACTCATTAAAAAACAATGGGTGTTCTGTCTCTGCCTACATGTCTCCTTTGAATAGCTTTTTTTTTTTTTTTTTTTTACATATTTGTAGTTTGTCCATGTTTGTTCCACAGCAGGTGACGGGACATGATCCACTAATCAGCAGCAGTAGCTGTTTACCAAATTTATGTTGCCTTTAGTAATGCTATAGTGTTTATTACGGTGCTAAAATTACACATTTTAGGTGGGTACCAGCCTCGCTGTGGGGATTTGGCATCGTGTCTGAATGTTTCACATTCAGTCTGCACCTGCAGGTGTAGGATTCCGCCTTTGTAAATCCGCCTTTGGCTGCAGATTCAACTTCACACAGGTGGTAAATTGAAACAGTCACAACGGGGCCTTTTTCACCTCGTTTTTCTGCCTTCTGCCAGGTCGTAACAATGACGATGGGAGCTGCTCGCGCTTGCAAACGGACGAAACAAAGTACTCTGTGGCTAAGTGACAGCGCCGCTGTCCCTGCAATTACCCCCAACAAGTGGCCTCTGTTAGCGAAGGCGCCTCAATAACAATCTTTTCTTCTGGATTAAATCTGTCAGCAACATTGTTTTGTCCTGGTGCTGATAACTGATCTGACCTATTAATTTAATTGACCCCACTGTGGCTGAACAGGCAGACTCGCTCGAATGCTGGAAAAGCCTTGGATCGGCGCCTTATTGCAGCATCATCCAACCAGCCCTTTAATTACGGTCCTGGCAGGGAACCGTCGCAACAGAATTCAATGGTTTGACTTTGTTTGGTTCTGTGTCATCCTTGTGCCTGGATCTTTGGCTGCTGTGGGTCTGTTTGGTACATCTGATCATTGTCATTGCTAGCTGGGTTGTTTCTAACATGGTTTTTCTACACCATTGTTTGGCTGACCAGTAAAATGATATATAATATATGTGCAACTGCTTGCGTGGTGACAATAAGGAGAAAGCTTCTTCGTTGCCGGCTGGACATTGTGTTTCTGCGGGACCTCCCGGGACCTGCAGCCACGTGCATACCCAGCTCCCCGCCAGCTTCTCCTACAGTGGAATGTTTATCTCTCCTCTGAAACTGCCTGCTAGAGGATGTGGCTATGGAGACATCTTGACCAGCATGCCCATTTGGCCCACATCTGCTTTTCATCAGGTTTTGTTGACAACCTTATAGATATAAAGGATTGTCTTCAGAAAGTATTATGTATGGATAGAAATAGAAAGGTTCCTTTTCTCTATTTCAGATGGAAGCTGACATGTCTTTTTCACGTGTCTTATCCCTCAACTATTCATCTTTCTCTTTTTTTCCTTCCGCCTGACTTTGAGGGAAATGTCAAACACGTGGTCGGGATATGTCAAACACGTGGTCGGGGGGTCAGTCTGTTATCCCTACTCGCAACCCATCTCTTCCATCTTTCTTTGGACTTAAAGCGCCATGTTCTCTCCTTACTTCGTTATCTCAGTTACAACACGGATGCAAGTTGTGGTCACCAGATGAAGACGGGCATGAAGAGCTTGCTCGGGGGACTCATGGTAGTTTCATTCATGTGGAATATTTATATCCTTTATTTTTCCAAACAGGCTATTGGTAGACTGCACATAAACTAAAGTTTCATATTATGGTGACATTTATTATGCCTTGAGACATCAATAAAAATGAGTGCCGTGCAATTATTTGCGTGTCCCTTCATTTATCACAGTAGTAGGGGCAGGGAATGTCTAGGCCCCCGGGCAACAAGAAAAAGGAAAGCAAGAAAGAAAAAAAGTGAGCAACGCTAACAGTTTTATTAAAAATGTGTAGAAAGTGTTTTTCTTCTTTTTTCTGATTCAAGTGCCCGACATGTCTCACGGTCATGGATGGTGATCAGAACACACAACTGTGAAGCGTCAATATTTGTAGCAGTCAAACAGATCTGCGCCCTAATGACGACAAAGAAGGCGAGACGAGTGAGGCACTTTTAGAGAAATGAACACAGTCAATGTGCTAAACTCAGTGGCAGGTCGACGTGCCAAGGTTGTGCTTGCAGTGATGAACATGGCCAGTCTCACATGGCGAGAAAACTGACTAAACAGGTTGAGCCGCAGCGTCAAATGTGCTCGGAATAACCATACATGCTTATATATATATATATATATATATATATATATATATATATATATATATATATATATGGAAGAATAGCTAAAGTAAGTGAAGTTCATTTGCTGCAGCTCATTTTCATTTCCTGTGGTCCAGAAATAAGTATCCCAGCTCAGCCATTTTGAAAACACCGAGGCGCCTTGCTTACAAGTGGGAGTCATGAATCTGAATTTAAGAAATTGAACAAGCTCCCGATGTTTAACACAGATGGCCAGTTCGCCGGAAAGACTTGAACCATATGGCAGCCGGTGCCTCCGAAGTCGCTCTAATGTCTTATTCCAAATGAGCTACATTAAGAAAATTGGTCACTTGGGTACATTAAAGTTGATCAGTGGATATTTCTCTGGGTCTTGACTTCAAAAATAAATGAAGCATTTGATGGGTAATTTCTGGCCAGCTCGGTTGTGTCTGCAGTGTGAGTGAAAAGCGGTCTATGCATTTAAGTGCGTGTACATTATGAATTGTATATTGATGTTTTAAGGAGGCAATTGCAAAAACTAAGCCACCTCATGACCACCGTTTTCTCTCTCTCATATTTACCCAGCTAACCACAGCTGTGCCTAATGATACAGATCAGCAGGCTGCGATTCCTTGAGGAGCAGGTGTGGTCTGTTTCTGAAGTCTGGCTTTTATAATGGCAAGATGCCCCTCCCAGAGACACGGATGTAGATGTAAACACAGTTAAAGCCTGAAGGCACCAGTGGAGAGTTGAGACCATTCTTCCCCCGCCGCTCTTGACACGAATTTAGCCTCGACTCTGGACTTGGACACTGATGTCTGACTGATGACGACGTTGGCCCAGGCTGTTTGTTTTGGATTTAATTGCTCTAATTGAACTGAATATTTAATACAGGGTAGTGCCTCAGTGGGTCCTGTTGGATGGGGGGGGGCTTTTATGTGCAGAGTCTGCATGTTTCTGACTTCCTGCCACACAGGAAATACATTTAGTGGATAGGTAACTCTTAGATGACCTATCGGTGCAAATGAATGGTTGTTGTCTTATATTGGCCCTTCAAAGAGCTGGCAACTTGTCCCTGATGTACCCCACCACGCCTTGAATAAGCTCCAGCCCCCTGCACCCCTGCCAAGGGATAAAGATAAATATTTAATCACATGACATGCAGCATTTATTACTAGTCATGCACATGCAAGAAATTTCCCCTCCCAATCACATAGCGTTCTACTTCCCTTCTTTCTTTTTTCGCCGCTTCTGAAAGTTTAGATGATGTGAGGGATCAGAGTGTTTCTGGATTATCTAAAGAGCACCAGTCGCCACACGTTTAAACCGCACATGCGCGCAACAACGAGTCACAGAGGAGCTTACTTTGAAATAGCACTTGCATTTATTTAAAGATGCCTGTAAACAGCCGATGGGCGAGCATGCTCAGGTTGTAATTTTAGGAGGACATCAAACGAACTGTGCTGGCGAAGAGCTGACAGAAAGAGGATGTCTGTTAATGCATGTAGGTTTAATCTTACACTTGTTATTCACAGTATAATACGCAACAAAACAGCCAGTTTTTCCCCTGACGTAACGCGAGGGTTCAAAGTAACTATGAGTTTGGCTGTGAAAGTTGATTAAAAAAAAAAAAGGGAGATTAGACACAACAGAAGCACACACACACACACACACACACACAGAATGCAAACATGCATCCAGTTAATGAAATCTTTATTGACGAGCTTAGCTAGTGAAAGTCTATTGCAAATTAGTGAATGCACACCTCCTCGTCTGTGTAATTACAAAGTAAATGTTATGCCAGGCTGCCTTTCTTAATGTCTTTAGTGATGGTTAATAAAGGGCGTTCAGGTCATAAGGTTTAATTGTTCTCAGCATGGTGGAAATCAGGATAGCGGAATCTGATTCATGGGCAGACACCAGATGAACTAAGCTGCCGGCCGGCTGTTTGCAAATGAATCTGAGTGATTCTCAACCACAGCCTCTTCACCAGGTCTCAAAATCAAACCTGAGCGCCTTTTGTTTTATTTTATTTTTTTCTTCCTGACTGACTGATCTCTATGTAGACCCCATCAGGAAAAATGACTTCTGTTGTCAGATTTTGCAAAGTAATATCCACATTTTTTTTTTCCTTTTTCATACATCACTGAGACTTCTTTCCCCTATTCTCTTTAATACAGAAGAGAACATTTTCCCTTGGCATCTCTGATGTTTTTTTTCCCCTCTTCAGGACTTTATTTCTCTCCTTTACTTTTAATCTGCTTACTCTCCCCATTTCTGCATTCTTCTCTTCAACCCTCCCCCTTTCGTCTGTCATCCCCTGAAAGTTTCGCGTGAAAATTCCAAATCAAAGCAGCAGCTCTGCTCGTCTCCCGCCTTTCTCTCGTCTTTACGCCGCTGATGAGCTGGCGGCCTTGTCCACCTTCGGTCCCTGCTTCTCGTCTCTTCTGTCACGCCAAATAAACGATCCTGACGTAGAGGATCA
Source organism: Arothron firmamentum (assembly GCA_016586285.1). Classification (NCBI taxonomy): domain Eukaryota; kingdom Metazoa; phylum Chordata; class Actinopteri; order Tetraodontiformes; family Tetraodontidae; genus Arothron; species Arothron firmamentum. The sequence goes on from BJFM01001504.1 coordinate 123,686, forward strand.
CGTGATCGTTTAAATGCAGAGATTAGAGAGGGAAATGTGTCAGGCGACAAGGCGGTAGAGGAGAGGCAACGTGAAGAGCACTGCGCTCGGGGAATACACAGCAACAGCGGAGACACGGAAAGTGACATGCATGAGGATTGATTGTGCTAAAAGCTGATGGGTCACCACAACAGGCAGGGAAAAGAAACAGATCCACGTCTGCTGTCACTGTGTTGTTATCCATAATGGCTTTAGCCCAAGGCAAAGATCGTTTGATACGATATACAAGGCCGCAAAACCTGCGAAAAACAAAAAGAATTGCACTTTAGCAAGGCAGCAGATTCACACATGATGATTTCAACATGATATTTTGTCATCTGCTTAGAGGAGGAGGAGAAGAAGAAGAGAGGGTGGGGGAGGAGTGGACTGTAATAAGGAAGATGCATGAACAAAAAAAACAAAAAAAAAACACACTGGCTCCCATCTTACACCGATTTGCTTCACTGCGTTAAGAACCCAGCTTCGTATTCAAACAGCGGTTTTAAATGCAGCAGTGGTACCCAGCTCTGTCCATTACCTGCCCTCATTACCTTCATCACCAGGTAAGCTGGCAGCGTGATGGAAGAGAGATGACACTTGGGCAAGAAGACTCATCTGCCTGCATGGAGGCTAATAGCTTATGAATACACCAGCTACGTGCGTGGCAGCGTGCCGCTGCAACCAGCGGAGGTGAAGAAAAAAAATGAATCAGAGGTATTATTACATCATCTTCTGGCATAACAGGAATGGTGCAGAATGCAGAAAGCAGTATGTTGGAAGATATGACTGTTTCTGCTCATAAAAGAGAGACATTTACACAATAATTGCAATAATTCACAACAAGGAAATGGACCATTTGGGATGCAGGACCGTTTTCAAGCCAATAAACTATCAATCAATAATGAATTCAGCATTATTTATGATAAAGCTGACCCACTTGTTGGTGCGTATGGCACAATAACACCCAACATTACGAGATGAAGCTTTTTTTTTCTTCTATGAGCTGTTTCTTAATTTTCTTGGCTGAAGTTAAAAAAAAACAAAAACAAAACAAAACACTAACAGTTGGCTCAATCAATTTCACACCTTCTGTCAGTTAGAACTGATAATTGAAGTGAGACATCTTCCTATCCTCAGGTTTCATGACTGTCTGGCAATAAATCATCAGTAATCCGATCAATGTTGATCACCTGGGCGTTTGTCGTGGCGGCTGTTCCCTGCAGTCCATAATGCTCCATTTGACACAAAAACATGGTACCAAGGCGGGCACAGAGAGGCAAACCTGCTTTGAAATGAAAAGGAAGATCCACAGACGCATAAGCAAACGGACACAATTAATATCACGCAGGCAGGGGGAGGGGGAAAAATGGCTCGGAGATAAAAGAAATGTTCACTCAGCATCTTCCTGCTCTACTTTTATTTCTACCATTAGTCTCACTCTTTCTCATACACACCCACACACGGACATGTTATTACGCACAGGCTCAGGCGTACCGCCGAGCAATCGGGTGCTTACCCAGGCATGGTGGGCCATGCCATCGGAAGCTCGGGGAGAAGCGGGACGATGCTTTCATGTGCGCGCAGACAGGTACAGGCAGGAAACACACTGGCAGAAATGAAAGGAACCTGCTTACATCTGTCGCTGGCTTAAGATACTTATTCTAAAGAGGAATTCAGTCATCGAGTCTCCCACAAACACACACGGTATTTATTTGCATGCATTTGTTTTCTAGGTATATTTTCTTCTGTGAGAGATGAAAAATCACTAGAATTTCTGGTCAAAGGTAATCAGGCTTTGATCAGACCTGAATGTATCATTTCCCATCTATTATCTATTATATTTCGGAGGAAAGCATATATGAATATATAGAGATGAGAAACATGTAATTTACAGAACATTTGGTTGTTTTCATGGTTGAAATTCATTTCATTTCCTATTCTTGGATATAATATAGCCAAGAGGTTATAGTCTGATTCCAGTGAACAGGTGTATCTAGAATGTCCTTTTATTTTTAAATGTGGCTACTTTTCTAATAAAGAACTAACAAAAAAAAACAAACAAACTTAATCTCAGTGATCATAATTTCCAACAAGCAACCTTTATGAGGCTAACTTACAGAAATAAAAAAAAAACTGAGGTAGGGTGAAATTTAATGACTGCAGGACAGAATACTTACTTTAATTTGCCCATATTCTATGTTTTTCTGGACAGAAACATTATCAGGGCGTAGTAAATGAAATTATTTAAACTTTAATAGCCCAGTTATTATTATTATTATTATTATTATTATTTTTAATTTGGCTTTCAACATACCAAGGCTGAGGCAGAGCGAGAGACAAATGCATTTTCATTTTGATCATTGGATTTTATCCAGTTTGGTTCAAGTTGGTGTGATTTCAAATAATTTAAACGGGTGGACTGGAAATAGGAAGAACCAGAAATCTTAATTGGAAAGATAGTTCAGTGCCTCAGGCTGGTTGAAGTTCAGCCACATTGACGGTCCACTAGCAAACTCGCTGCATATAGTCTCAATAGGTTTTGAGTTATTTTAATACCCAGAGATAATGTACATCCTAACAATCAGACACACACACACACACACACACACACACACATGCAGTAGGCGGCGTCTCCTACATCTGAAGGTTGTGAGTTCATGCCTCGCACGCCTCACTTCTCTGGGGAGGTGGCGGCTCAATCTGTAGGGGGCTGGCCTGACGGGTTCACGGTTCACCGGGTTGTGGACTGAATTGAAAAACTGAGCTGGTATCGGGACTACTGAAGTACCTTTGAGCAAGGTATCGCACCTCAAACAATGACAAGCGTGCCTGTCTTCGTGTAGCTTAGCCACCGCTCCCTTAACGGCTGCAAGTATTCATTATATGTTCATACACACTGCATGTGTGTTTTATTTAATAACAAAAGCCAGAGGGTAGAAACAGCCATTTCCCCTTTGTGGGATTAACAAAGGATTTCTACTTCTCTTATTTTTTAAACAAGTGCTGTAAAAAAGGAGTGGTTAGACAAGGCTGGACCTGGAGTAAAACTCTGAGGATGCCGATCAGCGTCTGAGATGAATTACATCACTTTCTTCATTACTCCACGTGCATTTGTGCACCCCCCCCTTCCCGTTATAATTGCGCCCCGGCTTTATCACCTCCTCTGCGGCAACGTCCATCACTGCTCCACAAGGAACATTCAGTATGATGGAAGTGGATGAAATGGCTTTTTCTTATGACTGAATGGCTGAAAATCATCCAGGCAGCATCGAAAGGCTCTGATTTGGAAAATGCTATCGCCGTCTTTAGGTGCTGTTTGACCTCCATCCGTTCATCTTTCTTATTATGTCGATGGAGAAGAATGTGCAGATTTGACTGGACTTTCTAAAGTTGAAATCTGTCGCGTCTCATCATTTTGTTGGTTTTGCGGTTGTATTTTGCTGCAGTTGTATTTATTTTCTTCCACCATCACTGTGTCCGATGCCTGGCCTTGATCTCTTCTGTGCAGATTGGTGTAGTTTCTGGCAAACAAAAAAATGAAAAATAAAAAAAAATAGAGCCCTAAACATCACCTCCAGGGGAGCAGAGCGCTAACCCATTTCTAGGATGGGTGCTTCCAGTGGGAAGATCCAGCTCCAGCTGCTGTGTCACAGCTGTAATAAGGTGCATGTGTCTACTGGGGGGGGGGGGAATCTAGGGTGAGGCTCATACACAAACAGGAAAAACAATTTGGTTTCTGTATAATTCACAAGCTGCACTTTGACATGTTGGCTGCAGGGACCCAGCAGACCAAATACAGAACGATACAGGAGGAAAAGCAATAAAAATAACAACAACAACAACAACAACAACAACAACAACAACAACAACAACAACAACAACAACAACAACAACAAAAACTCTTGAGTGCTAGACAAAGAGTTTTAGGCACTTTTAAGATTTTAAAACTTCTTCTGAGTGACGTACACGTCTGATCTGCAGCTTCAGGAAGCGACCTGCCATGTTGTTGTTATTTTAGTCACATTAAAATTGTCCACCTTCAACTAAATTTTATGAAAACCATAAAATTGACACCTCTGTCAGCTGGGACACATCTGCTCAGGTGGAACTGATTCGTGTTGGTGCAGAACTATTGATTTACAGTGTCTGCACATCATAAAACAAAATAGATGCGTGCAGTCCCCAAGTTTACCTGTCCCACTCCATGTCAGGAGGTTATTTGAAGGTATATTTCTTTTTGGTTTGGTACGGATCCTGCATTTTTCTTTTTAAAATTGGTTTTATGCTCTGGTTTGGAAGATATTTTCCTAAATATAAGTGAACTAAGATCCTCTCCGTGCCACGTTTCCCAGCAGGCAAATGATGGTTTTTGGATGTAGAAACTCCTCGCTGTGCATTACCTCATGGGTCTTCATCCCGCCTGCCATTAATCACAGGAGCGTTTTTACGACCCGATCCATACAACCCAATCACGTACACTTCCATCACACACTTGGTGGGGGGGGGGGG
>BJFM01001504.1:145460-156500 GCA_016586285.1 Arothron firmamentum
TTGTTTTTTTTTCTTTACCAGCCTTTGGTGATGCGAGCCTCGGTTATAAAAGGTGTCAGCCCCGCCGAAGAGTCCTTGACCTCCTCCTCTTCATCAGAACATGTGGCGTTTGGATTGAAGAGAATCTCCAATCCCGTTTCTGCAGTACTTGTTGGTTCTTCCGTTCTCACGCTCTCATAAAATGCCATCAAAGTACTGTTCCAGTTGGCAAGTTACCAAGTACGCTTCAAAAATAGCCATTTCCTCCGCCCATTTTATCAAGTATGTATGACACGTGACCTGTGCGGGTTGGGGACAGCTAGGTATCCCACAGTACATTACCTCAGGCCAGCAGCAATGGTGGGAAGTACATACTTCGAAGTATGGATGTCCAAGTATATACTCCTGATCTTCAGAAGACCGTGCCTGCGTACTGTAAATTGAAAAATGGCAAATGTTTTTCTTCAAATACCTGATCGAACTTCTCACACCTCAGTCAGCTGCTTGGTATGGCACCATTTCAATAGTATGCCACTTTCCAAAGCATATATATGCTCTAAAAAAAACCATCAATAATAAAGACACATGCATATAGTGCAGTATATACTGTATAACTGTTAATCAAAGCATTGCCTGCTGACTGTGCCATAAGGGTTTTAGACCATTTTGGTTTTGGACCTAACCTTTTGAGTTTGACAAATGAAAAATAACTTGAAACACCCAAATTCTGAATTTTATAAGCTAGCATTCGTGTGAAAGCACTGACTTTAACCTCCAAGACAAATTACAGGGAAGCAGCTATGGATTAAAGTTCAGAAGCATTAAATCATAAATATACCACGATTCCTCTCGTCAACAAACACAAGAGAGCTAAAAATATTAAAATCTGAAAGTATTGCCTGTTTACGTTAAATAAATATTACACAAATAAATCACAGAGTGCTGCAGCAGCCTAAGAGTATTGTAATGTAATATGTCTTCATATTAAATAAAATAACAGTGTCTCTGGAATGCATAAAGGCCTGCACAGATGGCTTGCTGCTGACTTAATCTGCTTGTTGTTCACCATTTAGTTCTGCGCAGGTACTTTCCTGAGAGACAACCTTGTATCGGAACATGAATAATTCATGGGGCTAAATTATCACCGCAAAATATGAGAAAGTTAAGAACAAAGGTGATATTTGTGACAGAAGTGCACATTTGTTTGAGTTGCATTAGAGAGGTGTGAGGCACTCAGGAACAATCGTGGTGGAGGTGGGGCGGGTTTTTAATATTCATTAGTCACAAATAATTATGCAATCGAGAGAAAGTAAATAGTTATATCGGCAGTTACTACTGTAAAAGACTCATGGGAATCACAGTCATCCTAGGGGCTTGGGGTCAAAAGGGACAGTAACTGTGATTATATTTATAGGCTTTAAGGGCCCATCAGAAGCGTACTTGGAGCCCCCTTGTGGTGGGGAGGCCAAACCACTCATAGTTTCTGACCGTAGGCGATTTACTCTGGTGTCAGACAGACTGCTGTCCAGTCGGTGGTCTGTAACATCTTAAATCACATCATCCTGAAAGAAGTAGTGTTAAAAATTGCACCTGCTATCAGATACTAAGTTTCTAACCATGGACAGTCAATAACATCCAGTGGGAGAGAGCTAATTGTTGAAAAAGAGGAGGGTAAGAAAAAGGACAGCTCTTTTTATAGACTTGAAAATTCTGCTGCAACAAAATCTTTCTCTGAATTATTTATTTTTCTTATTTCATTATTTCATTTACATAAACAACAAGGCTATCTGGCAAATTGATTTTCTTTTTACTAGAGGGTAGAAAGATCAGATATGGCTCTGCAGTGGTTTCTGTTTTGCTGCATCACCTTGCCGATTCGCTCAAAAAGATGGAATCCTTTTCTATTCCTATAATCTCTGCAATCTCAAAAATATGACAAAGCACCCTCTTATGACTTCAGGAGGTTGATAAGATAACCTCTCTGCAGAGAGCGAGGAAGGTTTGGTGTGCAGACGTCAAGACAAAGAACGTCAAAGGCATAAACAGACCCATTGGAGTAAAAAAAAAAAGCAGGGTCTGTCGTTGGTACACAGCGTGTCCTCCTGGAGGAGGCGTTGGGGTAGAGCTGGCCGAGTAGCTGGATATCATGAAAAATAAAACAGCCTCCCACGCTCTCATCGAAACTCTGAACAAGATGAGGAGCAAAAAACTGAATCAGCCGGGCCGAGTCAAAGGAGCAGTGCTAAAAGTTGTTCCGGACTGCTGCCATCAAACTGACCTCTGCTCTCTGAACCGGACTTTACTACCTGCTGCTTGCACTCAACATTTTCATACTGCACTAATCTCAAAGCCCTGACCTTTGGGCTGCGCTATGTTAACCGCTATGTATAGACTGTTTATTTCTGTGGTATTGATACTTTTGTACTATTTATATATGCTGCATTTGCATATACAGCTATTCTAGATCTATACCTTGGCTGTGACATATTCCTCTTTTAATTCACATCAGTAATCACTTTGAACAGATTGATCAAATAAAGTTTTGAGAAGGTAGATACTTTATACAATAGGACAGCAGAGCAGAGGGGTTAAGTAATTTGTCTGCTTTCAAAAATGACATAATTAGAAAACAGCAAAAGCAGGATGCAAGGAGTCACAAAGGAAACCATCCCTCTTCATCTCCATCCGCTGCTCCTCCCTTCACGTTCCCACTCACGTTTTTGCCTTCATCTCTGCCTTGTTAGTACCTTCCTAGTTTGTCTGATAGGCTTAATTATCAGGAAGTGTAGAAGGATCCCACCTGAGAGGGATGTCTGATCCAGTATAATTACGGGGGATTAAGATGTTTATCGTACTGCTGTTGGATATATTGTGCCATTTGCACACACACGTGCACACCCACACACATCTCTGTAGTTGTATCTTTGTGAGAACATGTATTATCCAAGCTTCTTACCCTAACCATCCCAACTAGCCCCCTGACCGAAACTCTAACCTAAACCCATTAAAACCATGTTATAATGTTCAGACAGACCTATAAAGTTATGAGGACTGTCTAAAATGTCCTCACTTTGCTAGTAGAATGCATATTTAGGTTCTTAGCATGTGGCAAGCAGAAGAACACATACATTTCATTTCATTTCATTTGTGTTATTTCTCTCAGCTGAAGTTCTTGTTGTTTCATGCATTAAGCTGTAAGAATAAAAAGGCTTTAGCACCGTTGGATTTTTACTGAGTGCCTGTAATATTTATGTTGGTTGAAAGACAGAAACATGCCTGAAGAAGGTTATTGCATCTGGCTGAGCTACAAATGTGAAAAAGTCTGCCGGTTCTAATTTTTTTGTGCTGCCGGTGCCAACCTGTTTGACCTCAGAGGCCAATGAATGGAACAATAAATGATAATATCTGCATATTTACCCTATAAACTCAACAAATATATTCTGATTAATCTGCTTTGCTGTTTTTTTTTTTCTCATCCAAGCACAAGATCAATATATCTGTATTTATTGCATTTAGTTACATCTTGAATTCAAACATAAACTCCTTGATAGCTTTAAGGGGATCGACAGTAAGTATGGAAGCAAGTGGGTGGCATAATGTAGAGAGATGTAGGCACATCCCTCTTATGTTTCCTGAGTTGAAAACGTCATTAGCGATGCTTTCTAAAACCTCAGAAAGTAAAGGCCGATTTCCCTCGCTGGATAATAACAAATTTCAAAAGATGTAAGTGCATTTACTTCTCTAAAATGTGTACTTTCTTTAATTTATTCAACAGAGGTCAAATAATACATGTGCGTGTGTTGGGAGTGTGTGGGTCTTATCCTTTTGGATGATGGAATTACAGGAAAAATGAAAGAAAATTACATCTTTTTTTTAAATTGAACATAATAAATATTGCACCATGTGGTGAATAAAAAGAAAATCTGAACGCTCCATTCAAATCAACAGCCTTGACAGCCTGCTTGGTGAAAAAGATTCAACATTCACAAAACAGCAAGTCAGTTATTGAAGTAGGTCATAAAGGGGGGAAAAGCTGTTACACAGAATTGGGAAGGCAGCTGAAAAGGTTAAAAGGCTCCATTTAACAATAAACTAGTGTGGTGGTCACGTGTTACTGACTCGTCCTGATCCGAAGATGCTGTGAACTAACTGCAACTAAGGCGAGTAACAATGATCTTAGGGGGCACAGCCTTCCTCCTGATTGGAGGAAACGCCTGATACACTATGGGCTTGTTGCTCATGGTGACAAAGAAAGGGAAAAAAAGCTTAATCCTTAAAATTTTATTTTTTAATTTCATAGATTTGGAACAGATAAAGTGCCTAGTGAACTTATTAAAGCTTATTAAATTCTCTCTCTCTCTCTCTCTCTCTCTCTCTCTCTCTCTCTCTCTCTCTCTCTCNTATATATATATATATATATATATATATATATATATATATATTTAAAAAAATTTGGCCGGAAATTTGGTTTGCAACAAATTTTCAATTCAGCGTGAGAATAATCAATCGCAGGTGATGTCGTGTTATACTGATAGGATGTTGAAATTTCCACATAGTTACAATTAGCAGCTTTTACTTCTGTTGAGATCTTATGAACAGTAGCTTCTATTCTGCTTCCGTGTGTGTGTGTGTGTGTGTGCCGGCCCGAGGGAAGGTCGGTCAGAAGTTGTTTCAAAGACTTAAACAGAAGTCGTGAACAGACAGCGTGAGACGCCGGAGAGGAGCAGAGTGCAGCTGTGCTGAGTGACGCAGCTTTTGGTCCTCGTCTGCACACACACGCAGCATTCAGAGGGAAGACGATGTGATACGAAACTGTTGTGCAGTTTGGAAACGCTGCCGTTCCTCTGCTGTGCTTGCCTGCCTCAGGTTTTTCTCCAGGTATTCCAGGTTCCTCGGGACTCTGCACCGCATCCCCCCCCCCCCGAACATAAAAACCTATTTCTAATAATTTCTCCCAACAAATCAATTATATGACAAGTATCCCCCCCCAAAATAACTCAAAATATTAANNNGGTCTGCAGCACCGAGTGCTTTTTTTTTTTTTTTTTTTTTTTAACTTCCCTACTGCATTTAACATGGAAAAATATATATCCTACAGACCTGGAAATAATAATAAAAACACCCCTTCTAATCCTTCTTAATCCAGTGTTAGGTTATCATAACTATGCAATATGATAATAAGCTAGGTGCCACCCCACTTCAGGAACTGTTATTTTCTTTCTCTGAATGCACGCTCGACGCACTAGGACGAAGGATTATTTACGACAGGCGTATGAGAATGAATGGGCATAAATGCGGATAAATCTATGCGTCTGATACGTGACTTGGAACAGAGCATGATTGAGAGAAATTTGGGTAATTGCTGATTTAATCATATAGTTTTTTGTTGGGAAATCTAGCTCCGGAGGCAGGTCAGGAACAGGTGACGCTGCCTGTTCCGGTAACAGGCAGGCAGACAGGTGCTGGAAGGGGGGGGGGTCCAAGTCCAGAGCTTAAATACAGAGTCAGTTAGTTCCAATGAACTGCAGGTGCATCTGATTAGGAGGTGTGGCGCAGGTGGAGCGGTGATCATGACAGAACCCAACCTCTCAAGGGACAGCTCCTGACATCCCAAAAAGAGAAGAGGGAAATAATCTGGCAAAACGCGGGGCTAAAATTCCTGCGACCCTAAAGACTCCATGTCCGCAGGATCGACCTCCTCTTCTCCTGCCGGCTCAGACCCCCAGGCTCCCTGGACACAGAGATGCAGCAGGCCAGCCACTCCAGCTGCCCACAGTGCGAAACTCCACAGCGTAATCCATCACACTCCTCTGGCCTTGACTGTTCCCCACAGACAAGCACGGTCGCTGAGGTGTGTGATGATGAAGGCTACCTTGGTGGCCTCTGTAGCGATGGCGCTTGGTTGCAGGGAAAAGAGCGGGGAACAGTTCATTATCAAGGCACCGCACGCCACAGGATCTTCCGCAAAGCATTCCAGTGTACCAACACAGGGCTCGGGACTGTCGGTCGGGACTGCTGGAGGCACCGCTGGGACAGGAGCGGCAGGTGGGAGTGTCGAATCCAGTCTGGCGGTGAGCTATTGGAGCTGCCCGGTTAGCGCTTTGAAAGCTTGTCCGTTGGCGTCAGCAGCCTGCTTCGCCTCCGCCGCTGTAGACGCCATCAAAGCTTCGTGGCGCTGAAGAATCTCCTTGATCTTGCCAAGCCGACTTGCGGGAGAAGGATTGTGGGCTGGATCCATTCCTGGCCAGATTGTACTGTCAGCAGCAACCAAGTGCAGCACAATCGAGTGGAATTAAACAGTTGTATTCACAGCACAGAAGGTTGACAGGGATCGGCAATCTCGTCATCGGGGATGGTAACAGGTAAGTTCACCCGGAGTCGAGCGAGGCAGAATAGTCCAAATCAGCCAGAGGCAGCAACGGGAAGGCAAAAACAACAGTCCGTGGTCGAGGACAGAAGGCAGGCAGGTAATCTGGCTCCGGAGGCAGGTCAGAAACAGGCAGGATCGGTAACAGGCAGGCAGGCAGGTAATTAGCGCTGGAAAGACTCGCGGACCGCAGAGAACAATCTGACCCCAAGTGAGTCCCAAGTCTGGAGCTTAAATACAGTTAATTAGTTCCAATGAGCTGCAGGTGCATCTGATTAGGAGGTGTGGCGCAGGTGGAGCAGTGATCATGATAGCAAATGACAGCCCCTGAAAAAAAAATAAATGCAAAACTAAGTTGGAAACCGAACTCAAAATAATTCCTGGTCAAATCACATCACCTACTTCCTGTTGACGCTACATTAAATTGGAATGCTAATTTCCTGTTCCCTTAGTCCACTGGTGTATTCGGGAGTATTGCTCTGCTTTTGTATCTGCGAGGTTGTCTTGCTTGTGCACAGCTCGCGTTACATAATGCTATGTTATTGTTCATTACCAAGCTTCAGTCGCAGCACAGCTATAACAGCTATTGTTTGCCAGTACAATATCGTTCAGCGTTCCCAGGTCGCGCCGTGATGGATGACCTCCCGTCCCCGTCTAATAAAACCAGCAACTGGCTTCGTCTTTGAATACAAGCGAAAATCCATAGCATTTTTGCTCCAGACACAGGAAGAATCGACGTTTTTTTGCTCCCACCTTTGATCCATGGCCGTATTAAGAAAAAAGGAGGGTTGTTGATGCGGGTTTTCGGGATGCAATACTTGGCAGTTGAGTAAACTGTTCACCGGAGGAAAATAACAAACGTGAGAAGAGAGGATAGAGGGTCAAAACGTGAGATGATAGAGCTGGAGACACAAAGAAAGCAGAAGAAAGATGATATAAGCAAAGAGGGAGTGAGAGAGAGAGAGATGTCACCCTAAAAATAAAAACCGAGTCAGAGCACTGAGGAAAAAAAGAAAAAAAGCAGAGGGCAAGATCTTCCTTCTGTTACTTCTTGCCTGAAGTACAGATAAAAGGAGAGTAAACGTGTTTCGTTGAGACCTTAGAGCCTCCAATCGGCCCTCTTCACCAGTCTGTCCTCCTCTGAACCTGCCTCCCACCCCACCCCCACCCAAAGAAGAGGCCTTCTTCCTCCGGAAAAAGGCAGACAAAGCGAGGATTTCACTGAGTGACGACTAGCTCATGGCTGTGAACCATTATAAATAACAATAATCCCATATGTGGCTTACACAAAACTGTCATGTTTACGCGTGCGAATCAGCACGTGTGTTTAAGTGTGTGCATGTGTGTGTGTGTGTGTGTGTGTGTGTGTGTGTGTGTGTGTATGTTTGTGTGTGTGTGTGTGTGTGTGCATGCCTGCGAGCGTGCTCGGTTCGGTATGAGCGCCTTGGTGTGTTTGTCTGCGTAAATGTTAACTAAACATGTCCTGGAGCTGTTGCGCTGCTTTAAAAGAAGCCTTATTCAAGAGATTATACAAAGCCTTCAGTTAAACACACAAACACACACACACACGCACACACACACACACACACACACACACACACACACACACACACACACACACACACACACACACACACACACACACACACACACAGTTACACGGGTACACAGATATACAGATAGGCGCAATTACTCAAATCTAAAAAAAACATTCACTTCTATTTGAGTTTGAGCGTGACTTCTTTGGAACTTGAGTTTTAAATGTACAGAATAATTCCAAACTCTTGTACAAAACAGTGGAACAGGACACTTTTTCATTTTTAATGAGTGCCTGTTATGATTTATAACTGATATCGGGTAATCAGAGAATTCCTGTACACTCCGTGAGTGCATTCCTCTTCTGGGTTAACCTACACTTCAAACAAAAACCAGAGCACCTGGCTGTTCCCCCGTAGGCCCATAGGCTGAGCCACCTCTGGGATGTCAGCGCTCTAAGCTCACATACATGCGGACCCTACCGCAGCTCGAAAAACTAGGTGTAACTGTGTTATTTAATTTAATCGAATTCGTTTTATTATCTGACAATGGGGAAATTGCAGTGTTCCAGCAGCAGCATACATTGAAGAAATAAAGACTTGAGAAAATAAAAATATAAATATGGCTAACCCTATACATATACAAGTACCATGCTGTACATGAATTACATGACGGTATTGCACATAGGCAGATACTGCATATGAGGCAGCTTGTGTGATAACTATACAGCGTTAAGCAGTCTGATGGCTGTGGTGCAGAGGGTGGGAGGAGTTACTCCTGATGGATGTCAGCCTGGCCAGCATCCTTCTGTCAGGCACCTCCTCAATGGAGTCCAGGCTGCAGCCCAGGACAGAGCCAGCTCTCCTAACCAACCTAAGTCTCTTTCTGTCTCTTTCTGTGCTGCTTCCCCCCCAACACATGATGACAAAAACCAATGCTGAGGCCACTGCAGTGTTGAAGACTGTCCTGAGAAGACCCCTGCTGACAACAAAGGACATTAGTCTCCTCAGCAGGTGCAGGTGACTCTGGCCCTCGGTGTTGTGAGACCAGTCCAGTTTCTTGTCGAGGTGAACACCCAGGTATTTGAAAGAGTCCACCATCTCAATGTCTGAACCCTGGATGTGGATGTCCTGCGGAAGTCTATTACCACCTCTTTTGTTTTACTGGTGTTCCACAAAGTCTGTATTCCTGTTTGTTCCCCTCTGACATGCAGCCAACAATGTCAGTGTAATCAGAGAACTTCTGGAGGTGGAACTGTTCAGAGTTGTGTCTAAAGTTCGATGTGTACGGTGAAAACAGGAATGGTAAGAGCACGGTCTCCTGTGGAGGCCCCCAGGCTTCAGACCACCACGTCCGAAGCACAGTCCTGCAGCCTCACATACTGTGGTCTGTTGATGAGGTAGTCAGTTGTCCATGCCACCAGCTGCTGGTCCACCCTTGCGTCCTCCATCTTGGTCCTGAGCAGCGAAGGCTTGATAGTGCTGAAGGCACTGGAGAAATCAAAGAACGTGACTCTCACAGTGCCTCCAGAGGTCTCCAGGTGACACAGGGCCCAGTGCAGCAGGTACAGTAGATGACTATGTCATCCACGCTGATGCCAGGACGATACACAAACTGCAGTCCAATGCTGAGTTCACCTGGGTGCTGAGGTAGCCGAGGACAATCCTCTCCATACTCTTCATCAGGTGAGAGGTCAGGGCTCCAGGTCTGTATTGGCTCGGTTCCCTGGGGTGGGCTGTCCTTTGGGAGTGGAACCACACATGATGTCTTCCACAGGGTTGGAACCCTCTCCAGGAAAAGGCTCAGGTTGAACATGTACAGAACCACCTCGCTCAGCTGGTCTGCACATTCCCGGATCAGTCTGGGGCTGATTCCGTCCGGTCCTGTACTGTAGCCTTCCTGACCTTTAGCCTCTTTAGTTCCCCCTTCACCTGGTCCAGAGTGAGGGACGGGGGGCACTGATGACTGGGGGGGTGGTGGTCCATATATGAGGTTATTGGTGTTACTTTTGATATTTAAGACTTTTATTTTGAAAATAGCACGACACAGCTGCCTTAAGGTGATATCAGCGATAGAATCCTTGTTTCCAATCCATTCTATTTTTTTTGACATGTTTGCATCAGTGTGAAAACACTCCGTTTTTCAGGGAATAAGCTAGCTAAGGAGCAAATTGGGGGAATTGTTTGTTTCCTGTACAGAGATAATCATGTACCTTTTTTGTTTTTTTAATCTTGCGTGTGAGATTGTTTTCAATGCAATTTCCTTTTTTTTTTTTTTTTTCCGCTCTTCTGTAAATGGATCTGGGCCCACTTCAGGCCTTGGTGTAACAAGTGAGACTGAGAGGCGGAGGGGGTGGCCGTTGGTGCGGGGACGGCAAACAAAGCCACAGAATCTGGCAGGCGGCGAAAGATGGGGTGAAATGCAGTCGTTGTTACTCGAGTTTAATCAAACAGTCTAACATGCGTCTTTTGGAGGCCCTTGGCATGCGGAGAAAGAAAGTCACAGATGGAGAAGAAAATGAATCGGCAAGAGCCAGCTGTAGAGCAAAAGAAACATTGTGAACTAAAAGGGAAACGGCTGCCAGGGCTGACTTAGTGAGATTACAGTGCTCTTCAACCGTTTTTCAAGACAATATATCCTAACATCTAAAAAAAGACAAAAGATGTTTATTCCGGAGTGAACATTCACTCTCTGTGAGGCATATTCCACATATTAACCGTGCTCTTGCCTCAGCGTTGAGGCATAAAAATTGTTCTCAAACATCAAAAGAGGTCTTTTTGCACTCCTGGTGTGTTTAAGTCTGGCACAGTAAAGCTCGAGCATACAATATATTTCAAATGACAAGTGTAACTCATCCCTTCTTTGAAAGTTCCCAAGTCTCCATACAGCTTAGATGAGTTTCCCTATATCGGCCTCATATGGCTCTCTGATGAGTACGCTTGGTAATGTAGCTGTGCGCTGTTAATCAATATAATATACAATCCCGTGTTGTTTAAATTCGGGCTCAAACTTGCAACTCCTAAAACAGAAAAATGCAAATACGGTCAGTGGGAAACTTTAAAAAACTTGGTTGGGCAGCGTCCGCTCTGTCCTTTCTTGGATTGTCTTCAAATCCAGACTTCAGGCTATTTCCAGGAACAGCTTCAAACACCCCCCCC
>BJFM01001504.1:159607-182059 GCA_016586285.1 Arothron firmamentum
GGTGCTGTCACTGATATTTCAGTTTTGTTTTTTAATTTAATTTCCATTTACTGTCTCAAATTCCTGTTTTTTTTCTCAGGTAAAAAGCTATTCATCAGAAACGCGCTCCTCTCCACCTTGAACTCACGTCTCTCTCTCTTTTCGTACGTGGGTGTCAGCGTAAACAAACATGGTTGTTGGCACGTTCCAAAGCGGTGAAGTGTGTAATTAGAGACATCGCTTCATTAGAAGGATGGTGGTTTCATCCACGATGGTTATTTATTCTCTTTTCATCCATCCTCCCTCCTTCTAATTAAACACTCACCTGCTCCTTCATCTCGACTCACATCTTGGCGAAACGCTCTTCGGAAAAAAGCCATTTTCTTCCTTTCTCCCAAACATGGGCCAGCGCACGTGTCAGAACAGCCGTGTTATTCAGGATAGAAGTGAGCTGGAACTGACTGCACCCTGAGAGAGCTCGAATGTTCGCCACTAATGTGGATTTGGAACACAGAAGTTTTTCATGAGCGCCCATTTTCAAGCCGCGTAGTGGTTCAAGCACAGGTGCCGGCGTGTTTATAATTTGGTCCGGCGAAGTGACTCCTCCACGCACTCGTGCCAAGTTATTATTTTCGGTCACTACACTCGGCCACGCTAACAGGAGTGGTGCGCCGCAGCGTCACAATTGGTCAGCAATTCAGGCATTTTTCACGAGTGCAGAACCGGGTATGAACACTGTGTACTTTTAAAAGTCAACTGGATCAGATAAGGAAAAAAAAATTAAAAAGCTGCAGGTGATGCGTCTGACACGGTTCAGACACTGGACCCAAAAGCAGCACACTCCCGCAGATATCCAATTGCAGTGTTTATTAATAAAAGCAGAAAACTCTTCGCAGGACGAAAGTGACAGACAGTTCATACAGGAATCTGGCAGGGTTAATCCAACTGCAAACTACTCCGCTGAACGAATATTCCACGACGAGGGATCACAGGCGGGCAAAGTCCACTGAGGGAAAAAATATCCACAAATGGAACCAGGCAACCGAAAATCTGACAAGGAGCAGCAGGCAAAGACAGATGTGGTCAGGAAACGGGGTCTAATACCGGGCCAGAGGCGAACAGGACAGGTCGGAAACAGGCGCGGTTCGAAGCTGAGGAATCAATCAAAAAAAATAATTCTGGAAAGTCAGGCATGGAGCTCAAACAATCTGGGACGAGACGATTGCACACAGGTCAACTTGACTGGCTAGTGCCAGGTGTGAAAACAAGTCACTGGTGTAGCAAATTGTCCTGATTGATAGGTGACAGTGTCATTTCCAGTTCCATCTGGTCAAAGTTGCAAATCCGATCTAGAAAAGCCACTGAATATTTACCTTTTTGATATTTTTACTTTCTGTTAAGCTATACTAATAAGAATGCTAAAAAATAGCCAAAAAAAAGAAAGAAAAAGATTTAACGTAGACTCTAATGAGCCTCCGAGTGAGGTGAATTGTGAGTCTCAGTCCTGTATTCATGAACTGAGAATCATTTACATTATTTCCCTATTTTACATGGCACTCGGGACCATATATCTTATTACATGAATATACTATACAGGAATGATGCCATAAAGATAGAAAAATACAGATGGATGACATGGGGAGCTGCATAAGTTACAACTAGCCCTAAGTGGTTTCATAGAACAATAAAGAAGGAAATACTTTTGCGCTGAAGCCTCTAATCACTTTAAATGACACGAGAGCCCTCCTGACAAATACTGAAATTCAAATCATCTTTATTCTGTATGTTGAAGGGTTCTTAGTATAAGTTTCTTCTTTATTTAAATGGACAGATTAAAAAAAAAACTTGTTTGATCAAGCCAGAAGATTCTTTCTAAACGTTGAGGCAGAAATCAATACAGCACCTATGGAAAGACCGGAGTTACCAGTAAATGATAGTATTTTCAAAATCAATTTGGACTTTTGGAGACTTCAGCTGGACTGGGATCGAAAGCATCTATTTGTCTCGTTTGTGTTTTCATGTGTTGTTTTAAACTTGAAGCCGTCTGGACCAAATATCCCCAGATTGAAGATTTGGAGCCAAATGCAAAATGGAACTAAAGTCAAAAGATTGGTAATCGTCAGCTCATCCATGCACACCAGACGCTGATGTACCGTTTTTCCAAAACTACATTGACTCACGTTGTCTCTATTGTAAATGCACCTTTTCTTGCCTGTCACACACAACAATCACAACACGCAGCCTAATTACGCCGCTCGCACCATCGTGCGGTGTCGCCTTGATGGAATAACTATTCATCGTAACATCCGTTCTTCCGCTGAACTGCAGATGACCCAGCTTGAGACTCAGCTATCAAACCGGTTCCCATGCTTTGAATTCCAACTCATTCTGTGGCCTAACAAGGAATCGTAATCTCTTTATCGGGGAATCGAAGTAATTACACGCGCTCTGACATTTAGCCTTTGGTCCAATCAGAAGTGCGCGTTTGGAGCGCAACTTCCTGTCTGTGATAACACTCTGAAAACAGCTGTTGTTATCAGTCTACATTTCTTTTTACAGAAGTGATTTATTTTCCAGCCAATGGCTGCGGCGCTGTTTCCTGTCTCGCATTGAAGGTTTTTTTGTTTTTTTTTTCCGATGCATTTAATGATGCAAAAGGACAGCGTTCACGCCAGCGCACGTACAAAATGCAGCGTGCAGAAATATGACCCCCCCGGGAATCACTGTTTCGGTAATTGTAGGCTGTGCTTTGACACTTTCACATATTCTAAATTGCTGCCATGTTACCGTGGCTCATTATACATATGTTCACGTTATTTATTTTTTGGCGTTTTCCCCATCCCTCACTTGTACGGCTGCAAAACCATTTCCCTTTTTTCTCTATTGTAAATGATTGAATAAATACCTAATTTTACACCATTTGTCTGTTTTTACATATCCTTTTGTGAAGATAAGAAGACTTATCACTCAGTTTATTCTCACTTCCTCATCCCGTTGGCAATGTTGTGCTGCATGTGTGGTGGGAATTCATTGTTTCACTTAAGTAAACTGAGATTAAGGTTGTAGAAATTGGAAACTGAGCCTCATTTTGTGGACGACGATTGTTAGCTAGCTTGCAGACCTTGAGGGGACTATAAATCTTAATCAGCTCTGCATTCAAGGTTATTAATTAAGCTATTAATTAGGGTGCTGGAACAATGTTGCCATGTGTTAAGTGCACTGCAGGCATCTGCAACCAGCTTCCTGTATTTTAACGTGTCTGCATGGATTCATAAAAAAACAAGAGGAGCCTTCCGAATTACCCACAACAACGACACAGAGGTGTCGGCGGCCCGAGGCCACTGTCACGCAACGTATACACGAGGTCGGCTATTGCAGACACGCTGCTGACTTCCAGACGTATATTGTCAAAACGCCAGCGGGCTACTGACGCGGGAGAGTGCTTGCGTGTTAGCCGTCACGCGTCATATGTGTAGCAAAACTAGGCAGCCATGAGGCTCAAGGACTCAGCAAAGATCCTGGTGTTATTGGCCGTGCTGGAAGAGAAGAAATGATGGCTAAAAGGAGGGAAAGTGGACAGAAAGCAAAAATTTGCTGCATCAGAATCGTCCTCTCTGGCCTGAAGACGGACGTCCTCTTTATTCCTCCGCAATAAATACGAGGTGAAAGAGCCTCACAGACAGACAGGAAGTGGAGTAGGAGAGCGAGACAAGGACAAAGGGGAGACAGAGGTTCTGCGTGAGTTTATTAGTTTGTAATAACATTCTTCTTCCACTATGTTTGACCTCAGAAAAATATACTTTTGTCATTGAATAAAAAAAAAGACAATGTAAAATTAAAGTAGGAAAATAAATAAAATCAGTTGTCGTCTTTCCTGGATTATATTTCATAAAATATAAAAACGCTTCTCCGGATGAGTGGAGAGCTTCAATAATGACTTTAGTGAGATCAATTTAGAGGGCATAATAAAGACCATTCCAAACCTTAGAAATAAGAAACCTTAGGAATAAGAACAGTAGGAAAAAGGAAAAACACAGATGCGCTGTATAAATGTCCACACAAGATTTACCACTTATACAATGAATAGGAGTCTTTGTTTTACCTGATGGAATAAATTGGCCACTGAATTCAGTTGAATTAAATTTGAAAGTAACATTGGTTTGAGTGCCCTTGGACATGGATTTTTGCATAATCCAACCAGGTTCTCTCTACATACAGCTTCTTTTTCTTCTCGTAATAATGGAAAAAGTAACGAAAACATTTTGTCAGACAGTCGGAGACATTATGAAAATTTAATTTGCGTTTAATAAAATAAAAAATCAGGTCAATCTGACATTTATAACTAATGAGCACAGATTTTTTTTCCCCACAGTTTGAAATTGATGTTATTTTATTAATTCGGTATAATTTTTGTGTTTTTGTATATAAAAAAAAACCCCAAAACCGTTAAAACATTAGAAGTGTAATTTAAAAAAATCCAAGTCCAGGGTTCAAGTAACTGAAGGTTGTGTTTGCCGCCACCTACACTATTGTGCTAAAAAGTGAAGCGATATTTCACTTTTTGTGTCAACTGAGAATGAAAAGGACTCTGTTAAATGGAAAAGGAATCTTTTGATTCGCCGCCCTTTGTGTGGGATGCCAGTTAAGCACAACTCATCCCACAAATTAAATTCTTTGTAAATTAAAAAAAATTGTGTATGAGGCGAATCTAGATGAGTTCAGGTAAGGTGAACTGCTGCCAACAACAAAGAGAAAGGAGAGGGTGAGGCAGAAGAAATAGTGTTGTTTCCTTTTGTAATGTTTATCATGTACTGCACTCATCATGGAAACACTGAGAAAATGGCAACAGGCAGTGCGTCACCCTGCTACCGCTCCATTGGCCATCTGCTAATTGGCTCCTGAAAACACCGAAAATAAAAAAAAGTGTGAATTATTATTTCATCGTTAATCCTTTAATCCCCACACTTGTATTAACGATTTGGCTGCTTCTTAATCTTTGGGATAAATGAGGATACAAATTTAAAAGTGTTGCGTCGCTCGGCGTGATGGGGCTGATGGTGTAGCTGTGTTTCTTGCAGCATCCTGACAAATGTAACTGTGTCGCTCGTGGCGACTTGTAAAATAATTAGCACTATTGCATCTGCTTAATGTGAATATTTGTGTGTATGTATGTGTGTGTGTGTGTGTGTGTGTGTGTGTGTGTGTGTGTGTGTGTGTGTGTGTGTGTGTGTGTGTAATTGCATGACTGGTCACTTTAAAGCTCAGTGATTGGCTTTGGCCTACATGTACTTGAGACCGATGATGATTTGCTGGTATGAGTGCGGACACGCACATCCGCCATGCACATACACATACTGACTGACACCAATAACAACAATATTGAAACTGCATTTTTTAAAAACGACTGTCTACTATATCTTTATAAATTACATTAAAGAGCTACACAGGAAAAACTGGTTGCTATGGAGTCAGGGTCTATAAATGCATCTTAACCTGCTTTGGAGCAACATCAGCTGATGCAATGTGCATTCTTTTCAAGGTGTGTCTGCGTGTTTCATGGACTTTAACCTGAACATTTTAAAACAGGCTACCTGACACAGTTTTGACTTCGTTAAGCTCCTTAATTGGGATAATTCCTCTGTTTCCTTTTGAAGCAGTTACTATTCATAAATGAGGTGATGTACTCGGTTTTCACATGTTCGGCCGACTTGGAATAGTTAAGAAGAGACTTTATTCATTCCTGTTTTGACCCTGGACAGGCGCTCTGAGAATTGTGAGGGTTGGGCACCTTGCTCAAGAGTACCTCAGCAGTGTCCGGGCACCTCTCCTGCTACCAACACACATCTCTAATTTGGCCTGCAGGCCAGGGTCTTGAACCCAGAACCCTCCGACTCCTGGACCACTCCCCTACAGACTGATCTATAACTGACAGATACAGTATTATAATTCACAGCTTGTCAGATTGTGACATTTTTAGTTCTTTGTTTCTTCCTGAGAGGCACAAGGAATCAATTTCATCGCTCTTTGTATTAGAATCTGGCTGTAGATCTGCAGCAATAGTCTGCTCTACCAAGCCAGTGGCTAGCTGACCCGGGAGAAGAAACTTGGAGGAGGCTCCGGTACCAGCAGCCAGTCTAGGCAGCGCCAACCAGGCTGGAGGCCTAAAACGCCAGCACACAAGGCACGAGAGGGCGCTGGCTCACGGCTGGCCAGCTGGGAGGCTGCGATATGATGAAGGTTGAAGGAAAAAGGGGGAGCTATTCTGAAAGATCTCCGACCAAATCCAAAAACAATAGAATGGAAACTGTGTATCAGAATCTCAGGGGTGCAGGAAGTCTGAAGGTCAAACTTTATATTTCTCCTGACACAATATTCAAATATGCAAAAACCTCAAAAATAAACTGCAACCAAAATAGGGGAACGCAAAACATTTTGGTAGAGACAATCAAAACTTATGGTGATGAAAACAAGAAAAAATGACACACAAAGTTGTTATAGACAAACCACACAAGTTAACCAAAGAAATAAAACAGGGAAAGTAAGAAAAAGCAGCCAACATCAACATGAAATACACAACACGCCTGAATCACGATACGACCTTTAAGTTGCGCTATAAAAAGAACGTTTAGTCACTACACCAATGTTTGAAAACTGAACAATGAGAAGTGTTTTGCGTGAGTGTGTTGATATCATTTTTAACTAGGTTCATGCTACATGGCTAGAGCAGATCCAAATCAATGTACACAGAAAAAACGTTTCTGGGGAAAATCCATTTATTTTTCTTCCTTTCGTCCTCACTTTTCACCCTATATTCTTCGCCAAGTGGTCAAGGTTAGAGAAAGAAAAAAAAAAGAACCCTCCACAGGATGTCTAAGTTTTCATCAATCCATCCAACATTACAACCTTCTCTGGCTCTTCTCACAGTCTATCCCTCTGTTTTCATTCCCCCTTTCCCCACCATCTAAACCAATTGGGGCTGTATTGCATTAACATCTCTTTAAACATCGTTTTTATTCAATTATGAAGACATAAACAGTCTGAGTGTCCCTAAAACAATGACAAGGTGCAGGGGCAGTCACATCCTGTTAACGTTCGTTAACGTTGTGAGTGGTTCCTCGACATATTGTCCAACATGCATGCAGGCGCAGATGGGACGACACCAGACTGCTTATGGACAAGTGAGGGAATCTTGGTGACAGGCCTGTCTCATGGGGGGTGGGGGGGGGGGGGGGGGGAAGACAGAGACAGCGAGAGTGACAAGGACAGGCGGAGAGGAAGGAAGAGGCTGTGACACATGAGGGAAGAGACGGTTGTGGTTGGCAGACGGCAGCTGGAGGGGACGATCAACTCACCTGACACATCGGTTCATATCACCGCAGAGCACTGGGACAGACGGAAGGTGGGACGCGTGTTAGGGGCCGGGTGACGAGGGCCGCGCCGTTACCGAATGGACAGACAAGTGTTGAAGGGCGTTTGAAGAATAGAAGAAGACAGGCCAGGTGCAGATGCGAGACAGGCCCGGGACTCAGGCGCCGGAGGGTGAAGGTAGTCCCACCCCGTCCCCTGTGGGATCTCTATTTGTCTTTCTCCTAATCTTTTTTTTTTTTTTTTGTCAAATTATCATAAAATGCCGGGACAACTCGGATTCACTCACGCTGAGACTGCTTCAGTGCAGACATTAGCATAAAGCACATCTCAAATTGACAATTTTGTAAGTAGAAAATGTCAGAGGACCGAAAGAAGCGACAGGAAGACGTTGGTGAAAACTGCAACGAATGTAGGTCAAACCGAGCAGACTTATCAAGCTGCTTTGAGATGGTTGTAATTATTAATCCATCCCGTCTCTCTGTGCGGATCCCATCCAGGTCCGCATTGTGGTGGTGGTGGTGGTGGTGGGATTCCAGGAGTAGAAAAACCTCCAGGTCCTCTAAGAGGACACCAGTTTTGTTTTTTTATATATCCCAGCCTAGATCGGAGATGTAATCTTGGTGCAAAATCCCTAGGGTCTTCTCTTGGATGTGTACTAAAAACAGTGACTCCCTTCCATCCTGACCTCTCCTCCACCCCCCCGCATAGCAAACCGCTGTTTGCTGCCCAATTACGCAAACTGACTGAGATTCAGGGTGACCTCTGCTGAGTCCGGCACTGACCGAATACTGCCAATTTTGTTTTTCTTCGTGAGAAGAATGCAAAACACAATTCTTTCTTGGCTGACAGAGACAAATGGACAACTCTCGGTGATGATTTCGGGGCTGAATTTTTCCAAATTATCCCTGGCGAACCCTGTAATGTAGAAAAATGCAGGCTGAAAAAACTGTTGGGATGAGGAAGTGTCGTGTTCTTCCACTACCAAGGATGACTCTGTATTTTGTAACTCAGCTGGAGGTTTGACAAACACTTTCCAGCATCCTGAAATGAGCTTTTCAAGGTATGCGATGGGATCTGTATAATAACACAATAATACAAGACGACACTTTCCCCTCGGATTTTATATATATATGAAAGTCTTATCATTTCCAAACAAATGATCATAAATCAACAAAACACGGCACTTATAAAAACCGCTGGGTGAAGTGTGGACCCAGCAGGTGGGCAGGTTCAACACATCTCCTCAGCTCTTCCCAACAGTAGACACTGTCTTTTTTCCTTTTTCCACTTCCTCCATAAATGTACGTCAGACTGTTGCCTCGGGGAAAATAACACATTTGCTTAATGTGTTGTTGGGTTTAAATTGCAGCTGTAAATGAGGCTTCTTCTCCAATATTTACACATTAATAAAGACAGTACATATGGGCTTGAACTGATGTGAACACCTGCTGGCTCGTTGTAGCCATTACAAATGTTCTTTACATAGAAACAAAAAAAGAAATAAAAACATTATAATTAAGGGAACTATACAGCCAGCGTGCCCTCGGTCCACAAGTCAAGAAGAATTGGTCACAGAGTGGGTCGAGATCACTGCAGCGGTCGACGTTACACCTTTAATTACACATGAGTTCTGGATACTGTTTTACATCACGTAATGATAGATTAAGTTACTACAGTTACGGATTATGACATAAAAGTCACGTCTACGCTCGATCTCTTGGTTTCCTTGTCTGCCGTGGATCAGTGCAAACAGACAGAGGAAGACCTCGAGCATGATTCCAATAATGCTGTCGGATTTGTTGGAGCTTAGGAAGGTGAATAGTATATAGGATTGAATCACTGATACGTCTGAAATCCAGACTGGGCATTCTGAGGAGAAATTTTCCCAATGGGAGAAGCTCTTGTTGGTTCTGGAGCCTGACTCCCTCTGGGTCCAAGTCCTCCAGCTACATAAACCCACATAGGCATGGAAGAGAACATGCACACTCACTCCCAGAACCCCCAGGGGATTCACACCCATCACTGAGAGGTCTACAAGTGGCCACAGATAGGAAAAATACAGGACTTGGCATAGTTTAAAACTAAAAAAAATGCTAGACTGTAGATAGAAGACGTGAAATCGTAAGCTGGTTGCCAAGGAGGCAGAGCCATACAGAGCAAATGATGAACTACATGATATAGTTGAATAGGCATCACATGATAATCATGTCTTAAATGATATTCATGAGGCTTTGATAAGAAGCAAGCACAGGAGAGCAGCTCGGACACAATTACGTGATTAGTCTATCCAACAAAGGCAATCCCGAGAGACGGCTGAGAGTAAACAGAGAGCGGAGGCAGACAAATGGAGGAGCTGGAAGAACCTGCACACATCTGGAGAAAAGTGTGTGATTCTCTCACTGGAACAGAGGTCGCGGGTGGGCTTCTGTTGAAACAAGGACGAGGAGCCCTTCTCCTCGTCTTTATCGCTGCCGACATGCCGGAGCTTAACTGGCCCGTGGTCACACCACGCCGCGGGTCCCCAGGTCGATGTACATTCAAGATAATACCATTTTTCCAAATTTTTGCAACCTATTAAACGCCAGTGGGACTCAAATGTCATCGTTCAAAGACTTGTTTGGTGTGATAAAACTCAGCCTGTGTTTACCCTGAGTGTAACAGCTTTCAGCAGGATGTAAAAATCTGTTCTTTTCCATTAACACCGCCATATTTCAATGATTTATTGTATTTAATCTACTTTGTGGGGCATGAAATCAATCACCCTATTGTTCTTGTGGTCTCAACAAACATTTACATAAAAGCCTATTTAAAGTTGAGGTCATTAGAATGGTTACTGCAGGCTTTTACCTCTAAACAATCCTCAGTGGTCTAACCAATAAGGTTGTTAAAATCAGACTTCTGACCGTATGAATACAGCCAACGTCAGATACTTTAATGCTGTAACCATGTTACAGTACATTGAATAAAGCAGGAATTGCACTGAGGCTAACCATGAGTTAGCATAGTAGCACATAGATATTAGCTTCTCCACAAAACCAAAGCCAAGATATGCATCAGCATGCAGGGTATCCTTGTATTCTTGATATCCCGTCCTTAATCTGAGGAGGCTATTTGCTCAGCTTTTGTCTGGAGCTTGCAGCTCAACACATGTAAACAAACGAGACCCGGCTGGAGTTTAATGCATATAAATGTGTCCTCACTGCATCTTCATTTGAATGCATCTACTTGTATGAGCCCTGTAATTGATATTTCATCTACACAGACAAACAACAAAGAAGGAAAAAAAAATCTCTAGCGTGCTAAAGTTATGTCTTTCTGCATGTTCCCGCGCATGCTTTACATCAATGTGAATCTAGCCGAGGTATTTACATTTCAGAGCACGGCAAATATGGATTTCGAGGACACGGCAGCTCATTTATAACAGCAGGATAGCTGTAAATTGCTTTTGAAAGCCTGACCCTTTGCCAATTTTAGTAATGATGCTGTGTTTATCCATTAACAGAACTCTAACCTTCGATTATCCTAACGAGCAGGTTCTCTCAGTGAGATGGGGGTAAAAAAAAAAATGAAATAAAAAAACCTTCTTGTTGACTCCGCGGCAGGTTGTCTGTGTTACTGCATTAGCAAACACGGCAGCGTTGAGTTACATCGTATGATGTGACATTCCATTGTCTCCACCAGTGGCGGAGTCTCATTAA
Source organism: Arothron firmamentum (assembly GCA_016586285.1). Lineage (NCBI taxonomy): Eukaryota > Metazoa > Chordata > Actinopteri > Tetraodontiformes > Tetraodontidae > Arothron > Arothron firmamentum. The sequence continues at coordinate 170,653 of BJFM01001504.1, forward strand.
TATGCACAGATCTTTACCTCACCAGGGGAGGAAATGGGGGGAAAAAAAACATTGGAGGGAAAAAAAAAAACAGGGAAAAGCAGGTTTCAGCGATAAGAAAGCTTTTTTATCATTCCGTTCAAAAGCTAACATTGCCAGCGAGTGCTTGTCCACTTCACAGCACCGAATGGTATAGTTCTTGTGTTCGTCCGCGTGTGCTAATTGCTGATATGATACCAGGTACACTTTAAAGGGGGGGGGGGGAACATAAAACAGTCAAAACGTCGTAAATATACTGCAGTAACACACGAGCTGGAGAAATATCCTTGGCCAGCAGGAACCCGAAATGTGAAACGTGGACAAATTGCTGCAACACAAGGATGCAAAGAGAGAAGCAAAAAAAAAAAAAAAAAAAAATGTCTTTGCTTGCCAAAGATCCCGTCACTTTATTAATTGTTTGGCTATTAAAATGAGTCGTTAGATTCCCAAGGAGTCACTGAACCATTGCTGTTTGACACTCATGACTGAATGTCGCGTTTGTCAGTGAAGTTGTTCCAGGGAATCCGTTGGCCCCGCCTGATCATTTACAACCTGATCAGAACTCTGCGGCGTGATGCTAACTCGCGTCGCACTCACGCTAATTCAGACACTAATTAAATTGCGTTCACATTGCCAGCGAAATTACTTGTGAAATTTGAATTCCCCGAATGTCTGACAGCAAACTAGGGGGAATGGAATGACGATTTAGGTCACAGTGGTAAACACAGAAGGAAAAATCACTTTATTCAACAAAAAAAAAAGGAAAAAAAAGCACTGAACCACATATTAAACGCAAATTGCTGCATTGCAAATTAACACTTCGGCATACATAATTCATCATGTTATACATTTAGTATGTTTTAAAAATGTAAAGACCTCAACTGCTCAAACATAAGAGAAAATTATACCTGAATCCAATTCATCTTCTGCTGCTTTTTTCTTAACAGGGTTAGGGTGTTATTGCGGTCTAGTCTAACATTGGCGTTGTATGATAAACAGAGGTCTGGACCCACAAGCACAAGCCAACGGTTGTAGCAAACAGTTTTATTCTCCAAAAGAGACAATCAAAAGAGGAGCAATCTAAAAACGCCTCAGGACCGGGTGTGGCGACAGTAACTAAGCAACCGAACAAAGTAAAACATAACAGAAGGGAGGACGAAAAGCGTTGGAACAATAAACGATACAACAGAAAAGCACTGGAAGACTCTAGGAAGTGGCAAATAAAAGGTGCAAGGAAAAACTAAGAACACTGGCACAAGCGTGAAAAGTTCAACAAGACAAACGAAAGAGAAACTCCAGGAACGAGCTTTGAATGAACATTCTGGCAACAGGAAAGCGAGAGGCCAGGCCTGAAAAACTGCCACTAATGGAATTGGCTACAGCTGTGCCACAACCTCTCCTGGAAAGGAAAAGAACAAAAACAGAAACAAAACAGGAAACAGAACTAACACACAGTGAACCAAAATAAAAACATCAACAGGAAACATTACAATTGGAATCCGACGTGACCGTGTACATCTTAATCTGAATTTTGCTGTAGGAAAATCCTCAGTACGACATCTCTGCCCAAACTGCTTTAATCATCAAAATGTATATATCTATATTTTGAATGTTAATCGCGTTGTTTCGAACCTTCTGGTAAGTGTGAAGCCAAGATTAGGGAATCTAAGGGCTTGAAGGTGCAGAACATGTTAAAAAAAAAAAAAAAAAGATGTGAAACCTGGTACCAGAAATATCCAGGTTCCATCAATGGTGATAATCATACTTTTCAGCAATATGTGGAGACATTCTGCTGGAAAGGTCAGTCCAGTCATCATCACAGTTTTCCCTGTGTTATGTTCATTGGAATAGAAACACTGGATCTGAAAAATCGGACTTTCAAATATCCCATATATATGTTTATATTTGGCAATCTCTTGGACGTAATTAAGAATTCAGGCCGGTTTATCTCCCCCTGATGTTTTCGTCTCGACGGCTCAGAATCCTTTACCACTCGTTTTGTTTTTCCCCAGTTGCTTTCTTTTGCTTCCTGTCTGTCCCTCCTGTGGGGACATCTCATCTGGGCTTGATTGCGCTCGTCTGATTTCTTCTCCGCGGGTGGTGTTTACCAGAGCTCAGCCTGCAGAACTCAAAACAAGCATAACACTGCCTTTCAGTGAGTTTGACACATCACAGCCAGGATGAGTGTGTGTGTGTGTGTGTGTGTGTGTGTGTGTGTGTGTGTGTGTGTGTGTGTGTGTGTGTGTTTGTACTTGCTACATATTGAATAGCATTATACTTATTCTGCTAACAAACTGAGGGAATGTTTACAAAGTCAATTTGGCTGGTCCCTGCAGCTGTTTAGAGGTGAAGACTTGGTTTTAAGGTTGGGGTTAACATTGGGCTTAGGGTTTGGTAGAGAGCTGGGTAATTTAACATGTCCCCACAAAGATACAATAAGGATGCGTCTGTGTGTGCTCATTCTACTGTCGTTGTGAAGTCATTTTGCAAAGTAAAGACATTTTGGCTGGTCCTCACAAATTCAAAGAAGTGTTTCAAAGTTAACACTTAAGGGTTAGGGAGTTAGTGGGGATGGTTAGGGTTAGGGTCAGGGAGTTAGTGGGGATGGTTAGGGTTAGGGTAAGGAGTTAAGAAAGAAATTGTGCCCACAAAAGTTCTCACAAAGAGAGACGTAGAATAATGTGTGTGTGTGTGTGCGCGCGCACGCGCATGTGTGTGCATGGATGCTTGTTTCCTGGTGTTATCGAACCTGACATTGGCTAATATGCACATAAAATTTAGTAAAGTAAACTTTAGAAAAATTTGAAAAAAAAACAACTTTCGCACTAATCAACCTGCTTATTAGAAGCAGAGTTTTGGTCTGTTGCAGCACAGAAGTGAAATAAATAATTGAATAAAAAAAATAAATAATCCTGCCGCTCTCTTACGCGGTCAGTCGGAGAGAGAGGGGGCCCTATTCCACGTCCCTACGCTGCGGGAGCAGAGGGCAACTGCCAGTCATGCGCTCGGCGCTCAGCGGCGGCCTGCCGACGGAGCGGCCCTAACCTTTATCAGAGACGTTCGAGGCCTCTCATCGCTGTCACAGATCTTCGATGTTTCTGACAGAGTGAGTAAAGTGAGGAGGGATGGCACGGCGTGTTCACTCTCCCGTACTGTTGTTGACATCAAATGCAAATTGGGAAGGGGTGAAACGGGATTTCCACACTCCTAAGCTCTCCAGAAAACAGCTACTTTGTTTACAGAAGAAAACAAACTTCAGAGATCATAATCCTGTTAGATGAATAACTTCAAAACGGAACGCGTTTCTAATAATTACGGCTCCGAGTGTTAATCTTAAAATTGTCGATGCTTACAGTTTTACAGTTTTTTTTATTTTGCAGCCAGTATTGGGGGGGGGGGGACTTTATCACAATAGTCCGGGAAATTGCTGGAACGCTGTGGACAATCACTCACAGCAATAACAGCAGAGGAGGACGTTCAAAAGACGAAACGGAGCCAGAATCACATCTGAGAAGAGGCTGAAACCCGAAGAGACGACGGACATTGGAAGGAAGAACTCAGCCCTTCCGAGTTCTGATTGTATATGTATATATTTTTTTCTTTTTTTTGGGTGGTTGTTAGTACGCAGACACTTGCTGTGTTTGCAATGTTGAAGTAAACTGAACGACAAATGTTACCAAAGCCCCAAAAAATGACAGTTCTTTGAGGTGGAACCAACATATTGTAGTCATCAATCACAGCTGCAGAGCTACAGACACACAAAGACAACCAGATCATCCTCCAGATACGACTCGGTGACTGATGGAATCATCCAGGAAGTGCTAAAACTATCAAGACACCACACCATATATTTTCCACAGTGATGTGTTTATACTTGTGTGTTTATCTTCTGACACTGTGCTTTATTTTCATGAAAAGTAGTTTAACATTGGACATTTAAGAAATCACTATTTTATTTTATTGTTAAATTGGACTGAAGAGGAAAATGCTGAAAGTGTAGCATTTTTTATTTTTTATTCAGGGGCCAAAGCGCAGGGGAACTGCTGCAAACTCTGGCATTTTGGACCAAACCACCAAAAAAAAGAGAGAGAGAAAGAGATACTGTTAAATAAAATATAGACATGGTTATGTATTAGATAAATATTTGATGTGCAGTCGCTGTTCTAGGCGGACTGTGGCTTTCCTTTTAGCGCCACAGGATGAGGCAGGAATAATTTTTGGCTGACCCACCGTTATTCTGTAATGGCTTCTGTCACCTTCAGCTCACTGGGAACTTTGTCAAAAGTGGCTTCGATTTTAGAGGTTGCTGCCAAAATCTTGTGGTGATGCTTCTAGACCACCGTAGCCGCATGAGAGTTACCGTTACAACAGACTGAAGTATTTATCATCGTCAAATCAAGGGCAGCTTATTTTCTGCAGAGCCGCTGCGGACAGCAGAGATTAATAACATGTTAACAGCCTTTACTGTAAGCACGCGTCCACTGGTATGCACATTAGAATATTACAGTGATGCATCGATAAGTGGCCGTGGCGGTTCTGTGCCTTGAGACTGGCGCATCGTTTGGAATACAAAGCGTGACTGTTTGAGAAGAGGAAACAGCGCCCCCTCCAAAATATGCTGCCAGTGTTAATTCTGTCTTTTGTTACATTTCAGGCAAAATGCTTTGGAGAGAGTAGAGAAATGCTGGCAACCTTTATGTTTTTAAAGGGAAAAGGGAAAAAAATGATGAAAGCGGACTACTTTTTCTTTTTCTTTTTTTCTCCCCAAGACAGAACACAGTCCTCGGCTTCTCCAGGAGAGACAAAGCTGCCAGCACTTGCTGTTTAGTCAGATTCAGAAGATAAAATGGATTTCTTCTCCCTTTTGGTAAAAAGGACAAAAAAAAACCCTCCAAAGTAAATAAAAACCAGAGGTGGGCATTTAGAAGGCGAAAGGGTGGAAGGAGTTTGTGATAAATTAAAGTCGCCGAGAATGAAATGCCAGGTTACCATAGCTACCAAAGGGGCTGAGAACGATGGTGGAGCCTATCGTAATAGTTATGGAGTATCAGCGGGAACAGAGAGAATGACAGATGGACAGCAAGCATGATAGGTGATATTAACGTTCTAATGGCCGTAAAATAGCACAGGAAGATTACTGTCAGAGGAGGAAGGATGTACCAGAAGGGCTTCTCAGCGGCATCGCTCCCAGACATTTTGATGTTTATTGCGAATAAAGTTGCTCTTCTCAAGCAACTTTATAATGACAGTCAAACTTTATCACTCTCAAAGACCGTTCCGAACCCACATTAAAGCACCTGAAGGTGGTTGAAGCTCCTCTTATTGATTGGAGCTCTGTGGCGCTTCTTTCTTGTGGAATCTGGATTGCAGATTAGGTGTTAATATGCATTAAATCAAACAAGCATCTCCAAAGTCATGCGCAATTAGGTTCGCTTTGTGCGGCTGCTTTAAATAAACCTCCGAGCTTGACACAAGGCTGTGGCCCAAGCATGCGGCGCTCTGGCTCTCTGGCTGCCACTCTTTGAGACTTTGGTGTGTGCGATTTGAGATGGAAGTGACCTCAGGGTCCACGTGGAGGGCAAATGTCACCAGTTTGCTGTAAAGCTGAGATCGTCACTGTTGTTTTCCATCTCAGTGATTTCATTTAACTTTAAAAACACTTATTTTTGGTCATTTTCCCGGCTTTACTGATCTGCTTCTTTGGCATTGGCAATATCTTCTATGTTGTAAAATGTGCCACAATGTTTGTTATTACATAACCTTAACCTATATCAATATTTTGCCAAAATGCTTTGGACAAATATTACGCTGTAAAAATACTTACAGGACTACCTCCTAGCGTATCGGCGTGTTCCGCCTTGTTTTCCTGTAATTGCTCCACAAATAATCCAAATTTATATAATCAATGCGGAACAGTCAGCCCAGGTGACCCAGAACACAGAATAGAATGAATGGTTTGCATGCAAGAATAGTTTCCTTGTTTTGTGGTTGTTAATTGGTATAAATTTGGAGCTGGGCTATGGTAGGCTTCTTCTGTCAGGAGGTTCTGGGATGGATTCCAGGCTCTGCAAGTGTCCATGTGGGGTTTGCATGTTCTCCCAGTGCCAGCATGAGTTTTCTCAGATTCTGTGGTTTCTTCCGACAGTCCAAAATAAATATGCACTTTCAGTTGATTTGATGGACTATAAAATTGCCTCATTTGTGTGTGTGTGTGTGTGTGTGTGTGTGTGTGTGTGTGTGTGTGTGTGTGTGTGTGTGTGTGTGTGTGTGTGATGTGATCTTGATATTAAACCGACAGGCGAGCAGACACACCACAGTTTTTTAGGTACCAAATCGCATCCTTGACTGTCACCGTTCTCCAATTGAGTCCGCATCTGTCCAAAACCAGGGGAGGACTGGGCCGCTCATGCCAGGGCTGAAGCAGGCTACCCTCCCAGCCACTCCAGGAGTCTGCAGGGTCTGTCCGCCGACAGGTGGTGAATTTGGATGCCCCTGCTTCCAGTGCTTTCTCTTATTTTTATTCATTGCTTTCAGTGGATTTTTTTTTCACTTTTTTTTTCCTCTGACCTAACCTGACTCACTCGCTGAGAATCTGTTAGCTCAGTCCATCCAGGCACTGGGTGATTGACAGGCCCCCACAGACAGTTAACCGATGTCCACAGGCTGTGCCGACTAGCCAGTCAGACACACAACTGGACAACAGTTGAGCGAAAAGGAAAAAAAAAAACACTGCAGTAATCTGTTGGCCAGCCCGGGCTAGACACCCGCTCACTAGGACAGTCTGGCTAGTCCACATCAATGCTGGAACCCCCAGAAGTTCTTGGTACACATCATCTAAAAAAACCCCAACAAAAAACAAGTTGTCATATTTGTAGAAATGCTCTACGTTTTCGATTTTTTTTTTGTTTTGTTTTTTTGTCTGATCCCAGCTAATATGGATTTGAGCCAATAAATGGTTCCAACAAAAGTGTTTACCCAAGAGATTACATTACCTTCATGTTTGCTGAAATACCAAAGACACGCAGACAGAGGGCTTAGACCAGCATAATAAACATACAGAAAACAGGAAAGAAAATAAGCAAACCACCATCTTTTAACAATCTTGCTGCATTTCTTTTCAGTGCTTATGAGGCAGAAAGGATAGTTTTAAATTACCTACTGATGGGTAGTTTTAGATGTTTAAACAATGGTTTTATCCTTTAATGTGAGTGTTTTCTGAAGTTTATCACCCTTTCAATTAAACATCACAATCATGTTAAAGGTACAATTCTCATTTTGCTCTCTTGCAGGCTGCCGTCCCTGCAGCACATATAAGACAAAGAAACCTTGGACCTGGACTCAGAGGAATCATGAACAAAGACTGATCTGCTCATCTTTCTTTAATGGATATTTCTCTTCCATTACCACATGCGTGTTTGAGACCCAACCTTAAATATGTGCATACTGATCGGGTCGAGCACAGATCGCACTGATCTAAAGAGTGGAGCACACATCGCACTGATCTAAAGACTGGAGCACAGATCACATTGATATAAAGAGTGGAGCACAGATGGTGCAGATCGCACTGATCCAAAGAGTGGAGCACAGATCACACTGATCCAAAGAGTGGAGCACAGATCACACTGATCCAAAGAGTGGAGCACAGATCACACTGATCTGAAAAGTGGAGCACAGGTGGCACAGATCACACTGATCCAAAGAGTGGAGCACAGATCGCACAGGCTGCACTGAACGGTTTCATGATTTGTGTATGTTTTTGTTGTTCCTAAAAGATTTTGAGCACTTCCTGCTTTTCTCTTTACATATTTATCGCATCAGAAACCAACCTTATTTATGTCTCTTCCACTCTAGGCACGTCTGCACCAAGGGTCTGTGACAAAATGCTTTAAACTGATGAGCCAGGCAAACCAGCAGGCTGAGAGGACTCAGCTTACATAAATTAACAAAAGACTAGTTTAGCATCTATTAGGTACTGCAAAACAGCTCCATTCAAAAGTGAAATAGTTTTTGTTTTATGTAATTGACCGAAAATAAATTTTTCATTCATTCATTCATTCATTCATTCAAATAGTAGAAGAAGCTATGAACTTTTGACCACCAACACCATCGACCAAATGGCAACAAGGAACTGGCACGCAGTGGCTGGTCACATATGAAACACATCAACAAGCTTATCGTAACTGTGATGTTTTTATGCAATTTAAAGCCTTTTTTTCTGGCATAATTGACGTAGTTAAACTTAATTTTCTCTTTTCATTCAACAAATGTCTGGATCACTAAATGAGACATCAGCATCTCTCAGAGTTCCTTCACCTCTCAATAAGCTGTGTCATTTTCTTCCCTTTATTTCCTGCTTCTCTCAGTGGCTACCCTTTTGATATGTCCATCATCCCAATCTTCCGGTCTTGCCTTTCTTGTTCTCACTCCTCCATGCCTTCCCAACTGCCCCCTCCATCTCTCTCTCTCTCTCTCTCTCCTGGGTAATGGGATATAAATGTTTCAGGACTGCTGGATCGCCAGCAGCGCTCGACCTGCCTGTCTCCTTCACACAAAAATACACACACCGAAGCAAACACACACATGTGTGCCACGTGGGAACTTTGCTACAAGGAAAGAACGGCTTCCGTGCACACGTGGAGTCTTGGTCCATACATAAACATCTAAATTAGCAATTAGCGGACAATAAACCCACAGATTGAGGCCAAGATCGATTGTGTGTTTGGTTTCTTCTGAAAACTGAAATCAAAATGGAATTTTGTTTTCCTGAAATTTCCCGAAAGTTTCATTAAAATCAATTTATAAGTTAGCGAGTTATTGTGCTAACAGACAAACAAACAGACAGACAGATGAAGGTTATTCTGCAACCTGAAAGGAAAACACCCACTATCCTCCTGCACCCCGGGAACAGGTAGTAAAAAACTGCGATTAAAGCCGTTTCAAGTGTCGCTCTATTGAGGTTTGTTCTTCCGCATCCGCCACCCACCAGCCTTAAACACAACATTGATGGCAGCGAAAGTAGCCTCCGAATAACCGTACAATGATGCACGGAATTACAGTATATCCAACGCTAAATTTAAAACTCAGACACAAGAGCACATACTTTCTATACCATTACATGTGCTCAGCGGGAACCTGCTCTTACCTGCCGCCAGCGGCAAACGCGGCTGTGCCGGCGCTCTCCGGCAAATGTCAGCCAGGCCGTGTGGAGCCAGATCAGGCCCCCGTGCCACACTCAAGGAGTGGAGGCTGACTGATTTGGAGTTCCACTAGCATAATTATGTCCCCTCTTTATCCTTTTGTAATTAGTATCAAAGGTCACTGCAGACCGTTGTTCCTTCCCCACATTGTGCCAGACTGGATTATCCAGTCTGTGTCAGCCTTTTGGGCCCAAACCCAAATTGCAATTTTTATTTGCTAAAAAAAAGAAAAGAAAAGAAAAAGAAAAACTAAAAAGTTTATTGAATGGTATTACTTGGTCTGGGTCTTTAAAAAAAAAAAAAAAGTTGATAAACGGAGCAGGAATTAAAAAAATACACCAGACGAACTGCAACACAATGTATACTGTGTTCAGATTAGTGTTTCAGATTAGATTTAGATGAACAGAATTATCCGTGAGAGCGAATACTATTCATGGAAATGTGTGATAATTGAATTCAAGTTATTAAAAAAAAAAAAATGCTAATTTTTCCAAGTAATATTTATAACTGCCTCTATCACCATACGAGGAGAACACACATTCAGTTTGGATTTCATCCTTGTTTAGCGGCATGCCAGAGATGTACTCATGCTGAAGGATTATGAATCATGCCCTGTGTCATTTTATAAACACTGTGACTTTAAGGGGAATCGGGTTAGTGCCGCAAATAGGAGGGAAACATCTACGAAATTGCAAGACATTTGGTCAATGACAAGGCTGTCCAGTCACCCACCCTGTAATTGTTTGTCCTTCAACACCGCAAGGACCGCTGCTCACAAAAACAGAAAAAAGCCAAAAGTCGGGTCCATTCAAACCCTTTTTTCTACATTCTACATACAACAGGCCTGCAATCTGTCGTTCCCTTTCTACCTCCTCTTTTCACCCTGTTGTCATAATGCGTGGTGGTCACATTTTCTGTCACTTACCTTAAGTGTCCTGCTAAAATGTGTAGCAGCATCAAGCTATGGTCTGTGCGTGGGCTATATTTGGATATCTTAGTGTAGGCTCCCACCATTAGCTCTTTGTCGTGCCGAGGAGCTTTTCTTTTTGCATCTATGCCATTCGTTTTTTGGACCGTTCCTGGAGAGGAAAATGACATTTGCATTCCATCTACACTCTATAAAGTCTGTTATTTTGTCAGAATCTGCTTGTCTAAGTGCACTATACGTTCTTGACATTTTACTTGGAACTTTGCGAATGAGCGATAGTCCATTAGCCGTTGTGGTATTGCTCCTAATGGGCAACGGTGCGTGTGCGAGATATGCTATCTAATGTTGTTTACTATATGTGCTCTGTGTGGGATGATGTGTGACAAGCCCTGTTAGCTCTGGCAATCTGATAATGGCAGCCGTAATGTTCCAAACTCCTGCACTGAGATGAATGTCAGCAACGCTAAACACATTTTCATAATCCCTTTAATGGGATCTGTGGGCAGGACGATATTAACTCACGTACTTAAACGCATTGGAAAAAAGAAAACCAGACGAGCTTACACAGGGATGCATTATGTGAACAGTGCTTAACAAAGGTCAGGGTTAAAAGTTTTGTACCTGAACATAGCCTAGGTTTCACCAATTCACCTGATGGTAATAAAGACGAGCAAGCGTGCTAGCAAACATGTCCTCCAAACAAGTCAAACCAACTGGAGCATTTAAGTCTAATAAGACCCAGAGGATCCGTTTCTAGTGTCAACAGTGATTAGAGTTGGGACTTCAGTTAGCTCATCGTCATTACCACGACTCCGGCACAAAGAAATTCCATGATTACGTACCACAGCGCTAAGTGATGCAGAGTGCTAACTGCACCAGCTGGCTGCATACAAATATGCTAATATAAGCCACAGACAAACTTGTACTTTGAGGTTGTTATATTAACGATATTAAGTGTATAATATTAGAGGTTTTACGCAGAGACTGTATCCCACTTGACTGCCGTGATTTAATGTTTCAGTGGGGGGAAAAAAAGGCTTGAACAAGAACGTCTGATCCGACGGTGATGAAGTCATGTTAAAATGATGCCTGTAGTGGGAATTGGCATGACAGGTACACTGATTGTCACGGAGACAAGCGTATGATTTCCATGTCTCCCCCTCTTGTTTTGGTGAACTTTTATTAATTATTTTTAGTTCCTTCTAATTTACTTTTACTTCGGGTTTTTATTTAATGGAGCAGAATAAAAGACACCCCCCCCCCA
>BJFM01001506.1:0-25000 GCA_016586285.1 Arothron firmamentum
ATAGATAGATAGATAGATATATAGATAGATATATAGATATATAGATATATCGATATATAGATATAAGAACTAGGGCAGAATAATCCAGGGATATTTCTTCATTCATAAAGTTATTTGCTTTTCTGCTCAAGCAACTTCTTATCTGATAGATGTTATGAGATTTTAAGCTCATAGGATGTTATAAAAGCCTTTAATAACAAGAAAGAAAAACAAACTATGTCAGACCACTGGGAACATGGGATAACTAATGCCAAAAAAAATGAAAAAAAAAAAAAACAACTCAAAAAACATTTCCACCTCGAGGGGAAATCTGAAGATAAAATGAGGAAAAAAATGGCAAAATCAAGTCTGAAACAAATGTGGGCAAACAAATATGCAGACAACATAAAGTTTTGGGAGACAAAGCATGAAGACTGACCTTTGAGAACTGATGTGCACACACACACACAAGCACACACACACAAGCACACACACACACACACACACACACACACACAAGAGACGGAGACACATATTTAAAAGCAGTAGCGTTGTCATTTTCATTGTAGTTCTTGTCACATGCTGCCATGGCAATGAGATATAGCTGAAATATGCTAATTTAATCACAGACTTGCCCTCAGCACACCATAACGCTGCCCTTTCTGCGGTGCTCATTTTCAATTACACAAATATAACCATAATAGTAGGGATGCACAGGATCTGTATATGCAAACAATCTACAGAGTAACTCAATTCAATAACTTTATTAATATAATGTCTGTTACAATCAAAATTGTCTGGTAATTGCACTTTTCACAAATTCAGAGAGTGATTAAATGCTGGAATGTTCTTTTCTGTTACTCTCAGGGACCAGGCATGACACTGTTGAAAATCGCATAATATAAGGCAGTTTCATGTGTAAATGGCCTATAGGCCACCAATATGTATCAGAGCATCTAGGAAATCCATGCAAAAGGTATAATACTGACCCAAAACTTGTAGGATGTCAGCTTCTGAAGTGAAGCAAGTAGAGAACTTAGCAGGATACTTGTGATTCTCTAATGAACCATCTGTTTAATCGGCTGAACATCACATCTTTTTTTAACACTCTTGACGCTGACAAAATGAAAATGAAAATCTCCATATGTTAACAGCTTTTTCTTTCAGGATGTCAGTGACAATTACAAAAAGAAGGGAACATATGTGGTTTTATTTTTTTTTATACATGCCATTATAGACAAAATCATAAAAACAGAATATAACCGCTAAAAATACACAGCTATCTAAAACAACAGCAGGAATTTGAAAGATGTCTCATGATCTGAATGTACACTGCATTAAATACTACCCATTTTATATGAACAACATATAAAAAGGAAGCACATTTGCCATTTCCCAAGAGAACATGTTCACATTTGCATGTATTATATTGCATGTTTTTTAACTCCACTTACTGCTTGAAGAGAAGACATAATTTAATTTATGAGAAGGGTTGGAAAAGAAAAAACAGCTTTGCTTTTACACTAGTGAAATAATGTCACTGTAAATGTAGAGTTTAACATTAAAATATGCAAAAAAGAAAGTAGTCAGGTAATTATCACAGTAATACAGGTAACTTTGGGAATAAGATAAGAGTTCTTTGGCGGGACAAAAAAAGCATTTTGGGGCAAAGTTACGTTGTAAGTACTGTTTAATGTAGTGGTTTCTGCCATGAAGTGGTCTGCACTGATATAAATTGATTTGGTGTGTACGCTATGTGGAAAGACACACATCCCAACGGCATATGTGTGAAGGAATTTTCGGGTTATGATCAGACGATTGTAGATTTTCACGCTGACACACTGACGTGTCTCCAGCTGTGCTGCCTCGAGGATTTTAAGGCATAAAGTCCCTCGTGGAACCAAACTGACAGAGTCAGAGCTGTAAAATACATGTTTTCTACATATCTTGACCACTCGGGTGCATGAACTAAAAAATTGCCTTCTTTATTTACTATTTCAATGTTGCATAAGTTCAAACTTCAGAGTAGTCTCGCTCTGCATTTACGAGCCTGCTCGTCCAAACATCAACTCCCCTGACTGGAAGTTTTTTCTTCTGGTCTGGCAGCTCTGGAAAAGAAAAAGGCCCGAGGTGAAAATGGATGAAGGAGATTTATTCTGTTTAGTGTAATAAAACCTAAAGATCTAAAGGCAGAGAGGAAAAAAAACCAAAACAAAATGCAGCACTCAAAGGAGAAAACCTGGACAAGACACTGCAGAAGAAATCTATCCACCATCAAAATCAGAACACTTTTTAAATAACTAAATCACATCAAAATATGCCCCATCTGCAAATGGAGTGAGTCATGGATGAGTACTTCCTGATCAGAGAGAAAAAGGCAGACCCAACCTTTTCAAAGCGGACACACCGCCTTCAACCTATTTTTCATTTGCAGTGAAGTAAAGTGAAGGTTTTTTTGTTTTTTTGTTTTTTTTTTTACAGCAGCTGCACTAAAAAACTCCTTTATCCAGATATGTGCTTATGATGTTTGAACAGAGAAGGTGTTTAAGATCAGGGCTTCCACATGATATGTGCAGCACATTAGCATCAGCAGGATTATCAGCTTGATGCTTGAATTAAAAGGATGTACTTAAAATCTATGAATTTACATCCATTTTCATTCCATCAAATCTGGGCACAGAAATTGGGCCTTTAAGGTCAAAGCAGATATGTCATCCTTATTATCCTTAGTCCTTATCTTGCATGTGATCTTGAATTATTTAGTTACAGGAAGTCATCTGCAGGACGTAGCTTTCACATTTTAGCATAATTTAGTATGTTGTGAAGGCACATTAGCAGAGACTAAGTATGCATTTGTCACTCTGTGGGGAAACGACCTTAACAACTTAAACCTCTAAGCCTCTAAACTACTGGCTTCAGATGTAAGACTGCTGAAATTCTATGGGTGGGGTAAATGAAAGTAAACGGTTTCTTTTATTCATCCGCCTTAACGCTGAGGCAATGGCAACAGAGAAAGGCAGCAACTGTCAGCGGTCACCTGCCCTTGACCTCCCCATGCAGAGTGTGCAGCGGAGAAAACTCCCCGACCCATCAGACGGCTCCTCACTTCAGAACATGCAAATGAGTGCTGCAGCTCCACCCTGGCTCATGTTTAGGTGGAAATTTACTGACACTCCCATCTGTTAGGTGAGAGAGGGGAAGAAGGCAGGCAGCGGGTGGCTGAGGAAGAATGAGAGAAAAGGATGGGAGGAGGGCGAGTGCAGAATGGGCAAATTGGTTTGGCAGTGTCAGACATATCCTCTCCTGCTGGCGAGCGTAAGCCGCATAAATATCACATGCTCGAGTAAATTCTTTTTACTATGATTGTTATTGATGAGAGCAAGAAAAAAAAAATCCACTTTGTGTTTTCCCCCCAACCTGTTAGGGATGTAATAACTGTGTTACAGTGGCTGGAGTCATCACTCAAACACTCTCTTTCTCTCTCACACACACACACACACACACACACACACACACACACACACACACACACACACACACACACACACACACACACACTATAAATATGTATCCACACACTTTACATAGATCCTGCCTGACAGAGGATTTAAAGGCTTTGATAGTCAACACAGATAGAGACATAAATTAGATTAGGATGCAAGGATAATGTACTACATAACCTCCACAATGGAGAGTCTTCACAGATGGAGAATGCTGGTAAAAATATCATTTAGTGTGTTGGAAGCTTTCTATAATGTGGCCCTAGTGGCACCCACTGACTTACATTGTACAGACTGATACTTTCTTTTATACAAAAATGAAGATTCTAAACCCGAAACCATGGATGTAGATAAATCATGGCATCAATTCATAAATTAATATTTTTATTGAGGAATCAATCACCTTTGCTACCCAGACAGCCATGTGGTATCAGCAGAGTCTCAACAGCAGCTGAACCATCCATCAAGAACTCTACAAAAGCTCTGTGTTTAATTCAAAACCTGCAGCCAGTGAGAACTGAAAACCCAACTGTAGCCATTTCTCATTTGTTTTAAAGTTCTGTCGCGACCACGCATGTTTGTGTGAGTGGATGAACTCTTCTTCCGGTCTACATTCTTTATGTAAAACCTAATTAAAGGTCTCCAGGTCTGCCTGAGCACAACAAGCCTCAATAAACTGATAAAACCTGTCCTGTTTTACAGGACAGACATGCTTGACTCATCCTGTGCCTGTAGCTGGAGAAAAGTCCTGTAGTAACATGGACACAGCAAACATTAATCAGACAAATTGAGAAAATTAGAAACTGAATTTTGAAGTTAGAGGTTTTCCCTCCCAATCTTACCCTTTTTAAGTTAGTTTAGCTGTGACTTTAATAAATCTTGACTCTTCTACAGCTGTGAGCCTCTGCAATGCAGATGCTCCTGAATACACCCGGGATAGGGTGTGTGTGTGTGTGTGTGTGTGGGATAATAAACGAGTTTGATTGCTGATTTTGGTGACAGCTGACTTCTAAGGTTTCTGCTGAGTCAGCTGATGTTGAAGGCAAAATGAGTGCATGCTTTATCCATCTGTCAAGGATCAAGCCTATCAATTAATAGTATTAACAGAGCATCTGTTTCCACCTGTGGCTTGAATTTAGGTGCAAGTCAAGCCTCTTGGCATGCACAATGAAATAAGTGAACAATATCAGAGTTCACCATCAAATAACTAAGGGAAGAAATGTCGGAACATGACTCAGACTTATCCTTTATCATTTACAACTGTGGCTTTCTTGTTGATCAAGATGATCAACCTGGAACTCTTGGGTGAATACTGGAGATCCAGGACTTGAATTGGTTGGTGAACTGGTTACTGGTTGTACATAGGTGTAAAGGTACAGGAGAAAAACTGTCTAGATTAATCTTTACGAATATAGGGTGTCACATATTAGAGTCAGGATCTCCACTGTAGAGAAAGTTAGCATCACAGTGGAAGAGTTGAACCCCTCCTGTGGAATAACAATGACTCCTTAAATGAGTAATGTTGCCTGCCCATGTTGTACTTTTGAATAATGTGTCCAACACCGCTCCCTTGGATGTTGGCAATGTGTTGCAGTCCAAACTTTTGCCCCCACTGGTGTTATCTCGCTGCCCAGATCCAACCTGCAACGGCGCAGCTCCAAATCCAGTTCAAACACTGCACCCGTTGCTGCAGGAGGGCTTGTGGGTCTTGGCAGGGGCTCCGTCCCATTTAGGTCAACAGCAGCAGCTCTGTGCTATCTGACAACTGATAGCACAATGAAACCATTAGAGTTGCAGGTTCACATTCAGCCCAGCCAGCTCAGGTCTACCGGTGCCAGCTTTAGGCCAGAGGGCTTTTCACCAAGAGATTAATGACCCACGGCGCTGTGCATAGTGGGTCATCCCTCGAGTGTGAAACACACCTCATCTGGCTGGCTGGAGCTCAGATTTATTCCTGCCTGCTTACACTCTGTGTCTGCAAAGGAGGAGCAGTGGGGAATGAATGAATTTAGTATTAATAGTACAGCAAATATTAATAGATTTGATACGATGTTTCATTTTGATTTTAATTTCCATTTGTCAGTGCTGGATATTTTCAAGCTCTTACACAAATGAAAGACCAGCAGCAGAAAAGTCAAATGCTGAAAATGGTAAAAAAGACAAAGGACTCATTCGTCTGTAGTTAGCTACTAATGCTCAGATTGGCTGTGATGTTCTTTTCACAGAGAAGTCATTGAGTTAAACAGGCTATTTACATCATTTCGGGTTCAGGAGATAATTTGGACTGAACCATCTACACAATTTCAGATAGGCCTTAGTGATGGAATCTTCTGTGATAAAAATCTGCTATTTGAATAATATAACCATACTAGCAGGAAAACTTTGATCCTAAAATCTTCATTAATAATTGCATTTTAACTGTCTCATTACACGTACTTTCGCATTAAGTCTTCCTAAATCCTTTGATACACAGTGTTGATGATAAAATTAACTGATTCTACTGTCAGAAGCAGGATTATTGAAATGGCCACTGATGACATTCACTAGCACGAGGATGACCTGATGTCAGTAGAGCTTTGTTATTACATTAAAAGCTTAACATCTCCTGCAGAGATTTTTTTTTCTTTTTTTTAAAGATACAAACCAAAACTCCTTTTTGACACTTTTTTCTTTTCAGTGGAAATATTTTAGGGAATACTATGGAGTCCCTGCCAGCATAAGCCTCAAGGCATGTATGAGAGCTTCCAGCCAACTTTGAAGGCGTGAATGGTCACACTGGCAAAGCTTGGCCATTTGAGAGAGCCCCGGGTGTACTGGGTTCACGCACGCACCGTGGGACCTGGCTAACTAGGACCCGAGCCAGCACAACACTGCACAATAACTAGACAAAAACGGCATCTAACATGCACACTCTGCATGCTTTAATTAGGCTGTAAAATACTATGTTGTGTGTTAGACATTGTGATGGTTTGCAGGCACCGTCAACCATTTCATGATTCAGAGAACCATTAAAAACTTGGATTCAGCCACTGTTTTTTTTCAGCAGGTAATGAGCACATTGACCCTGAGGACACACGATAATAAATGTCAGAAGAAGTTAATGGTATTTTGAACAGTTTTTCCCATATCACCACTTCATTTAAAGTAATTCCATGACCTCTTAGTGTCAGAAAGACAGCCAGCGAGAGCCACAAGATAAGACTTTAAAGTAACTGCAGACACCAACTATGAACAGATTTGACTAATTAATGTGTAAAAGTCAGTTAGTGTTTGTCTGAGATGTTCTTTCTTTCAAATCTTCACCTATTTCCCATTTGCACGAATGTGTTAAAATGACACGATTTACAACCTGCTTTTATCCACAGTGATAAATTTTGTTTCTCTGCATATAAATTTGGCCAGCTATTTCACCAAAAACAGATTAGCACATTGTTAGCGTTGAGAACGATGTTACTTCTTGCAGAATTTTCCCTTTAATTCCTCCCTTCCATCACCTAGAATATTACAAAAACAGGTTGCACATGCAACCTGTTTTATTACCTGGTGAGGGACCAGACAAAGCGTAGCCCAAAAAGACCCTTTTTGAATAAAATAAATGATCTTAAGTTTCCCTCGCCCGGACGCGGGTCACCGGGGCCCCCTCCGGGAGCCAGGCCTGGGACGTGGCACGATGGCGAGCGCCTGGTGACTGGACCTTTGCCCATGGGGTCCGCTCGGGCTCAGCCCGAAGAGGCAACATGGGATCCCCTTCCCGTGGGCTCACCACCTGCAGGAAGGGCCAAAAGGGTCGGGCGCATTGTGTTTTGGGTAGCAGTCGAATGCGGGGACCTTGGCGGTCCGACCCCCGGCTGCAGAAGCTGGCTCTAGGGACGTGGAATGTCACCTCTCTGACAGGGAAGAAGCCTGAGCTGGTGCGCGAGGTTGAGAAGTTCCGACTAGATATAGTCGGCCTCACCTCGACGCATAGCAAGGGCTCTGGAACCAGTCTCCTCAAGAGGGGTTGGACTCTCTTCTACTCTGGAGTGGCCGATGGCGAGACGCGACGTACGTTGGAGTTTACCCCACTGAACAAGAGGGTAGCCTCCCTCCGCCTTCGGGTGGGGGGATGGATCCTGACTGTTGTTTGTGCCTATGGCCCAAACAGCAGTTCAGCGTATCCACCCTTTTTTGGAGTCCTTAGAGAGAGGACTGGAGAGTGCTCCTTCTGGGCGTTCCCCCGTCCTCCTGGGTGACTTCAATGCTCACGTTGGCAGCGACAGTGAGACCTGGAGGGGCGTGATTGGGAAGAATGGTCCCCCCGATCTGAACCCGAATGGTGTTCAGTTGCTGGACTTCTGTGTTTGTCACAGATTGTCCGTGACGAACACCATGTTCAGGCATAAAGGTGTCCATATGTGCACTTGGCACCAGGACACCTTAGGCCGCAGTTCGATGATCGACTTTGTAGTCGTGTCATCGGATTTGCGGCCGCATGTCCTGGACACTGCGAAGAGAGGGGCGGAGCTGTCAACCGATCACCACCTGGTGGTGAGTTGGCTCCGATGGTGGGGGAGGAAGCCGGACAGACCCGGCAGGCCCAAACGTATTGTGAGGGTCTGCTGGGAACGCCTGGCAGAGTCTCCTGTTAGAAGGAGTTTCAATTTCGACCTCTGAGAGAGCTTCGACCATGTCCTGGGGGAGGCGGGGGACATTGAGTCCGAGTGGATTATGTTCCATGCCTCCATCGTTGAGGCGGCTGACCGGTGCTGTGGCCGCAAGGTGGTCGGTGCCTGTCGTGGCGGCAACACCCGAACCCACTGGTGGACACCGGCGGTGAGGGATGCCGTCAGGCTGAAGAAGGAGTCATATCGGGCCTTTTTGGCCTATGGGACTCCTGAGGCAGCAGAAGGGCACCGGCAGGCTAAGCGGACTGCGGCTGCGGTGGTTGCCGAGGCAAAGACCCGGGTGTGGGAAGAGTTCGGTGAGGCCATAGTGAACGACTTCCGGATGGCTTCGAAAAGGTTCTGGACCACCATCCGGCGTCTGAGGAGGGGGAAGCAGTGCACTGTCAACACTGTGTATAGTGGTGACGGTGTGCTGCTGACCTCAACTCAGGACGTTGTGGATTGGTGGAAGGAATACTTCGAAGACCTCCTCAATCCCACCAACACACCTCCTGATGAGGAGGCAGGGCCTGTGGACTCGGGGGCGGATTCTCTTATCTATGGGGCTGAGGTTGCCGAGTTGGTCAAAAAACTCCTCGGTGGCAAGGCCCCGGGGGTGGATGAGATCCGCCTGGAGTTTCTTAAGGCTCTGGATGTTGTAGGGCTGTTGACACGACTCTGCAACATCGCATGGGCATCAGGGGCGGTGCCACTGGATTGGCAGACCGGGGTGATGGTGGTCCCTCTTTTTAAGAAGGGGGACCGGAGGGTGTGTTCCAACTATAGGGGGATCACACTCCTCAGCCTCCCTGGTAAGGTCTATTCAGGGGTACTGGAGAGGAGGGTCCGCCGGATAGTCGAACCTCGGATTCAGGAGGAGCAATGTGGTTTTCGTCCTGGTCGTGGAACTGTGGACCAGCTCTACACCCTTAGCATGGTCCTTGAGGGTGCTTGGGAGTTTGCCGAACCAGTCCACATGTGTTTTGTGGATTTGGAGAAGGCATTCGACCGTGTCCCTCGGGGAGTCCTGTGGGGTGTTCTCCGGGAGTATGGGGTGTCGGGCCCCCTGATACGGGCCGTCCGCTCCCTGTATGACCGGTGTCAGAGTTTGGTCCGCATTGCCGGCAGTAAGTCGAACTTGTTTCCGGTGAGGGTTGGACTCCGCCAGGGCGGCCCTTTGTCACCGATTCTGTTCATAACTTTTATGGACAGAATTTCTAGGCACAGCCATGGTGTTGAGGGGGTCCGGTTTGGTGACCTCAGGATCGGGTCTCTGCTTTTTGCAGATGATGTGGTCCTGTTGGCTTCGTTAGTCCGTGACCTCCAGCTCTCGCTGGATCAGTTCGCAGCTGAATGTGAAGCGGCCGGGATGGGAATCAGCACCTCCAAATCTGAGGCCATGGTTCTCGACCGGAAAAAGGTGGAGTGCCTTCTCCGGGTCGGTAAGGGGATCCTGCCCCAAGTGGAGAAGTTTAAGTACCTCGGGTTCTTGTTCACGAGTGAGGGAAGGATCGAGCAGGAGATCGACAGGCAGATCGGTGCGGCGTCTGCAGTAATGCGGACGCCGCACCGGTCCGTTGTGGTGAAGAGAGAGCTGAGCCGAAAGGCGAAGCTCTCGATTTACCGGTCGATCTTCGTTCCTACCCTCACCTATGGTCATGAGCTGCTCCTCCGCGTTAAGAGGAGTCAGATGAGGTGGCTCGGGCATCTAGTCAGGATGCCTCCTGGACGCCTCCCTGGTGAGGTGTTCAGGGCACGTCCCACCGGTAGGAGGCCCCCGGGAAGACCCAGGACACGCTGGAGAGACTATGTCTCTCGGCTGGCCTGGGAACGTCTGGGGATCCTCCGGGAGGAGCTGGACGAAGTAGCTGGGGAGAGGGAAGTCTGGGCTTCCCTGCTGAGGCTGCTGCCCCCGCGACCCGACCCCGGATAAGCGGCGGAAAATGGATGGATGGATGGATGGATGGATGGGTGGTTGCACATGCATTGTTTCTATTTAAAAAATTAAATGCATCCATTTCATTAAAATGGAAGCCCTCAGCCAGAACCCAAATGTTTCCAGTGCTGGATTCATCTGGACTGGGTTCTCAAATGTTGTTCCAGTGATCTGCTGGAAAGACTCACACTGCTGTGGGGGTCACATCCCAGGATGCTCCGATCAGCAAAGGGGCCACTGATATCATCACGCCCTACATTCTCTTCAACTGTTCCATCAGCCCTGCTACTTCTCGTTGACTTGGAAACGCCATAATTACCTCTACATCCCTCTCCTGCTTTTTCTCCACCACCATACTGTCAGGCTCGTTTGTCATCACTTATTTATCTTTATATCCATCCATCCATCCATCCATCCATGCATCCATCCAGTTCTACTGATTCTCAAGGCTTTTTACACTTGTCACATTCACTCATTCACACACATTTACTCACCGATGGCAGAGACGACCATCTAATGTGCGACCTGCCCTCTAACAGCCGTAACCATTCGCATGTACTGTAAGTGATGTGTGAATGGCTAGCCACTCTGTGGTTCAGTGTTCCCCCAAAGACACTTCCATGCACCAACTGCTGAGTCTGTGGTAGAACCATTGATAAGTTGTGATTGGTTGCTTTGTATTTTATTTCTGAATCAAGTTAATATTCTTGAAAAGATGCTTGACAGAGGAAAAAGCAAATGTACCAATTTATTACAAAAAAAATGTTAGGATCCGGCTTGCTGGCTCCCTCTTGTGATGTGTCCTTTGTTCTCCCCGTAGAGGGTGCTGTTTCCCTGGCTCCAACAGTGACCGCGCACCTGTGGCTGATCAGCTCGTTAGTAGTGACTTAAGGACGCTGGCAGCTGGTGCTCATCGCTGGATCGTTAGGTGTTCTTGTTCCTGTCCTACCTCACCTGCAGAGCTTAAACTCGTTTTCTGTGGGTCTTGGATTTTTGCCTCACAAGTGGATTTTCCTGTTTCCCAAGGATGCCACGTTTTCCCCGAGAGGAGTTTCTATGTTCTGGCTTCCAGACACTCCACAGAGGAACCTCCCTTCAAAAGTTTTGGACTCGTTGAACCTTTTGATTGATCAGTTTTTCCCTCCATTTGGAGCGCTTTCTGTTTGCCTTTTTGTATGACCAATAAAAGGGTTGTTTTGCTCGTAGCCGCCTTGTCGTGTCTGTGTCTGGGTCCTGCACGGATAATGTGCACAGTGTGAAAATGGCAGAATAGAAATTCAGTTCAGAGGATGCAGCTATCTTGGCAGCTGTTACATGGAGACACTGTAAAATGATGGCATTCTTCCTAAATGACATCTCATACTTTTATGGTAAAAGTAACTGATATTAACCAGTTATCGTTCACTAGAGCACCAACCATCTTGGGAGGGGTTGGGAGCTTGTCCTGCTCCAGACAGCCATCCCAAGAAGCTTAATGGCTGAATCAACAGCATAAGGTTGAGCCATGCAGAAAGATGGGGGCTTTTTCTTTTTTTGTTTCACCTCTTGCCTTCCTGCATCTTTTGTTCTTGTGTAGACTTTAGCATCTGGGGGAAATACTGTATTTATTGAACCTTTGGAGGGGATTTGTGCTGTTATTTTTGTGTGTTCTTTTCTGCTTAGGTGTGACCTCAGGTCACCGCTCATTATCTTTGTATTGGTTTCTCCTGTGTGCTCTCTGCTCACTCACCTGCTCCGTTTTACCACTAATGAATCTCACCTGCATCTGACTGGCACTGCCCACTTCCTTGTGTATTTAAACCCTCTTCAGAGGCTGTTTTGGGTCAGATCAACATTGTGGTTCCTTGTGTGTTGAGCTGTGTTTGGGTGTATTGAGTGTTGACTACTGGTTGGGTTGGATTTGGTTGCCTCATCAGACTGATCCCTGCTAACAGAGGAGATCATGGGTTGTTCAAATAACCTTAACTCTTTACCATAGAGAATTGGGATCTGGAGTCTGTCCTGGCTTTCCATCTTTTGCATTAGTCATCCTTTATTTGTAAAGCCTGAGACCTAACCCTTGTAAGAGGGGACCATTCTGACACAACATATCAGAAAATGACATCTGACTTTATTTCTAATGTTAGAATAATGTTGGCTGATTTGACACTTCAGCAGTGCATAATCAATGCATCTTTATTTGATTTGGGGGTGAGAACGAATCAGCTGAAAGCTCCATTCATCTGAGAAAAAAGCTGGCTCTCAGTGTTGTGAAGATATAAGTTAAAGTATCAGCATTTACTTTTGCACTATGTTCATATACAAAAACTTGGCTCCAATTACAAGTAAACCCTGAATTAAATCCCTTTATATCACCAGGCTTTATTTTGCAGGACTCTGATTCATTGTCCTAGTATATGAACATAAATTCCAGAGATGACGGAAAATCGTTCTTTTTCTAAAGGGGAAAATATTGCAGGCTCTTGCAACAACTGAGCCTAAGTTGAGTTAAATTTCGGAGCTATAAGAGCAAATTAATTTTTCTTAGCTGGTTGTCATCAAGAACAATAAATCAAAACACCAAATTGATGCGTTAGAAATACAACTTCAATACAACAGGCAACAGAATCCACAGAGGAGAAATGTTTTAATTACACATAATTCATCTACTTTTATGTTTATTCCATTCATGAAAGTAAAATATGCAGTTTCAGAGGTGTGCAAGTTGAGCGAAATAGAAGAATGTATGTTTGCCCTCTCTCCTGCTTTGCATTTAATTCATTTGTCACAGTGGGGGAATTCCCATAAAATCCCATTAGCATCTTTTTTTGACACTTCTCAATGTAGAGTCACCTCACCTCAACCTTTCCTCCTGTAGCAACCGGCACCCATTTAAATCAACCTGCTCTGCAAAACACCCCCAAAGATGAATAGCTCTGCTTATCGGCCTTTTGTTGGCAGTTTGTCTTGCTTGTAAGCAAACAGACGCAGCTGTAGTGCTAATAACCTTGAGCTTATGAGCAGCATTTGTGTGTGTTTCCTTTGCTTTGTGTGTGTGTGTGTGTGTGTGTCCTGAGACAATATTGACGATTTGAGGCCCCGTGCTTGTACAGGTGTACACAGGTGACCACCGGCTACATATAGGCCTGACTGTATACTGTGTGCGTTTGACCTCTTCTCATGGCAGGCCTCCCCTGCTGGGGATAAATCACGGGGATCTATGGCAGCCTAACGCTGCTGGGGTGATTCATGGAGCTTCCATCATGACCTTCCTTTCAGGTGCACAGCTGGGCCTACTTGCCCGATGTCCTAAGTTAGGTTGGTTGGGAGTTTGCACTGCTCAGTGCTGAGTTCACCCATCAGGGTTAACCAGAAAACAAAAGCAAATAGAAGAGGAAGAGTTATCTGTATAAGATTCATCAGAAAGGTGCAAAGTTATTATTTTGCGTCTGAATTCAACAATCTTCACACCTGCACTTTGCATGGATCTTCTCTGTGAATAGATGTTATTCTTCTCCATTTGAAGCTAAACACATGAATGCATACAGTGTTGCAGTACATAAAAACACCATGGTAACAAAAGCAAGGTTTTAGATCGTCATTAACACTTCTTAATGGTTCCCTTACAGGAAATCCTTTATTTAAATAAGCGCCGGTTCTGCTGAAGTGGAGCTTTTTGTTGTTGACATTAATTTTGCAATCAGAGCAGCATGTTGGACAATTAATTAGACAATGCGTTCAGCTGTGTGTGCATCCCTCGTCCTTTGCCACCTCCATATGCTGGCTGCACTTACGTCTCACGAATGCAGCTGAATGTGAGCTTTCCATGTTTTTCAGTGAATGAAGCTCTTGGCTGTCCCCACTCTACTGCAGCGTAATTTCGACACCCTTTTGCCTCTGGGCCCTTTTTATCCTCCCCTTCCAACGGCCTTTCATGACAACACAGCAGCCATCTATCATTGTTTCTGGCTAACTCAGTTTAGTATCCTTCATTGTTCACTGTTGCAGGCGCTGCTGTGCAGGAAGACACTCATAAATGCCCCTGCTGTTGAAAATTCAATAAGCTTGTTGAATATTTCTGTATACAATGTTGTTGATGTCCACAAACAGCGCTACTGTATTTTCAAATAAAACATACATGTGGTGAATCCTGTAATGTCTGTATAAGCCCCATTCATAGTGCACAATTCAGCACTAACAGCAGGCTCGGAGAAGAGCTACGCAGCCACTTTTTTCGTGACATAATGGACAGAATCAATATGACTTTTCACTGCCTAATGGAAGACAATTGTATCACAATGGAAGCATGGGAGCTTGTCTGCTCAGCCAGCACTGATTGATCCGTTACTGCAAGGGTCACTTTGAGACCCACAAGGTGTCTGAACACATTAACCTCAACGAGTGTTAGCCAACACGCACGCAACATCGTGGGCTTGAGATGGTATATAAGACTCCATCTCATGGCCATTCTTTCATTATATGATTTTTTGGGGTTCGAAGCACATGCAGTTTCATTTTTTGTCTCCTTGGATCTGAGTGCCAACAGTAATAATCTTCATTACTTTCTCCTGATTGACATGAAGTCACACAGTTATTTCAAAACGCTTCAAACAGTGGAGTATGGGTCAAGACAACAGCAGGTTATTACATACAAATTGAGGTAAAAGTTTGGAATAATGCTCAGAATCTATGGAAGTAAAGAGGCAGAGAGGACTGCAAAACATGATGTGAAAAAGAAAAGTTTCTCTTATGGATTCAGCTCTTGGCAAAATAAGTAAATTTACATGTTATACCTGAATGCAGTCGTCCTACCTTGGTCTTTAAAAATGTTCTTTTGTCTTCTCCTTCATTAATTCAATAACTGTGAAAGTGAAATGAGCGAAACAAGGGAGGACATTGTTGAGGAAAAACAGTGAGCGAGCCACTGTTCCTCGTGCCCACATCACAGCACACCCAAGAGGAGGAGGTAAACAACTTGCAGCCCATAAATATTTAAATGTTTCATTAGATGCTGTCTCACGGGGAGACTAAGGAGAGCTCTGAGATTTAACTCCAGCATAAAGTCAAACCTAGTCAAAGACAAATTCATTCTGTCAATAAGAACAGTGACCATTTGGAGGCGGTGAATTATATGAAAATGTAAATAAATTATATACTCTTGTCTATAATCAATATTCCTATAATGTGCATGTTTAATAAGAGTTTGCCTGTGTGTCTAATAGCACACATCGACAAGCAGGCGACTTGGGCAGTAAAAGTCAGAAGTGATGTATTTCTTTGACATAAAGTTTAGTTTAGCAGATTAGAGCTGGAATGGTACTCTGTTGTCTGGCTTGCATTTCCTCTGATGGACTGTGGCAGCTTGAAAAGGAAGTGTTATTACGGCAGTTGGCTGTGGATTTGTAATGTGCAAAGAAATATGACACTGAAGAATCACTGAGATGGCCTGATAAGCCAAAGTTAAACTATAACCCCTCAATGCTCTGTGTTCAGAATTTGGTTAGCGACAGTGCGAACCACTGCACCATCTGCTGCCCTAACGATCACATTAATTCAATCATTTGTTTTGGTTCCTCTTTGCACGATTATTGTAATTGAATTCGTTTTTCGGTGACAGTCACACATCATTACAGATTCTCCTGCTTTGGACGACTCCACTAGATTGCTTACACTGAAATTTAAGTTTGCTATTATTTAAATATCCACTCAGCCAGTAGGCTCATGGTATAAGCAAGGAATGCAATTTATTGCTAAATCAAATGCAGGTTATACAGTATTTAAGATAATATAATTAAAAACTACAGCTGTAAAATAGCTAATGGATGTCGCTTAATATAAATGTTATCTAACTTTCACATATTTATTGAATTTGTGGCTCATTTTCTTTTCATGGGAAGTTTGGTAATTGACACATGCATGAACCTATAATTGCCTTTTTTCACATTATTAGATTAAGTGGAGTCAAATGATACATGTCATCAGTTGTTTGGTCATATTGTCCCTCTGTGACATTTGCCTGAATTGTATTCTGCCTTTTTGAAGGGGCAGTTATAAAACCTGGTTCAGGCTTCAATTACAGCGCAAACTCTTTGGGTCCTGTCAGTCCTGGGTGTTACATAATCAACAACATAAATGCCTTGTCAGGGCACAACAGCTCTTACAGAACCGAGTGAAATACAGAAGTTTTGCAGCCAAAGTCAATCCTTGGCATTTTTATTGCCACTTGGGTTGGCGCAATTTTTTAAAAAGGGCAAAAGGTCGATGAGCATTCAAAAGTATGTTCCTCATTCCTGCCCAGCATTAGCACTGAGGCTTGATTGACTTCAGATGACCTGTTATCCTTCAGAACAACTTGAAACCAAATGAAATGTGAATAGTTTAATCTCCAGTTCCAAACAGACACTTTGTCAAACCAGTGCAGGAGTTTGACCCATTAATCATTCCCACAATTGCTTCCTTCTCTCTTGGACTGGTGCTGAGCTTGTTGTATTTCTTTCTGCAGTGACTGTGACATGCAGGTCATGGGAGGCACAACTGGATTGCTCTTATCTGTCAACTCCAAAATTCAGCATATCCCAGAGGGAATGGCAACACATGTTCAACAACAACAAAGAAAAAAAAATCTAATTTCAATTAATAAAGAGCTATAAAGAAACATGAAAGTACTCTGATATGAGCCTAGAGTTTTTTTAATGCCTGGACTTGCATCCAGTTTGTCTCCAGCTATTTCAACACAGCTCATTACTTTGGTTTGCAACAACAAACCTTTCTCCAAATATAGGGTTTCTGCCAGTGTAAATGAACTGCCAGTGGACCACCTCCAGCTGTTATTGTCAGCAAGAAGTCCTATAGATGCAAATTCTCTGCTGCTACTTTCCATTATTCTCCCCGCTCTGACTTGGGCTTTGCAGTTGCCAGATCGGCACAGTTCTCCGCTACAAGCATGAGCTTCAGTCCGGTTCTTCGACAGCTCGGAGATTTCCTGGAGACAACCTCTGAAAGTGTGAATGATGCTGAAAATAAATAGTATACATTCAGTGGGTGCTTGCCAAAAACTGAAGATATCCAGAGTCACACATGGAACCATCAGCAGGGAAGTATTTTCCCATGGAAAAGTGGAACACGAATGAGGAAAATTAAAACATTTTAATTATAAGACAATGCACAATTCAGTTAGTAAACATAGGGCACAAACAAGAAAACACTGGTCAGGTGACAGATAGGAGGGTGAGCTGGGTGACACTATACTGGGTGACAGTATGCTGATGACACGCAGCCAGTCCTACAGAAGGACAAAGATTAATTTTGTTGTTTGTAAAGCCTATTTTGTGTCCCAGTGTGTATGTACATCTTGGACAGAATTACAAGGAAATTGGATTCCTCTCGTCCCTGATAGGATATGCATGAGTGAAAAAGGGGGAAAAAAGAATCGATCTACAAAATAATGCTGGAGCAGGGCCAGAGGCCAGCTTGCATACTCATTTGTACTCAATGCTAACTTAAAGTTTTGCAAATGTATGTATTTTTTTCTTTGCAAAGAGATACTATTATTGGCTCACATTTGTGCATGCATTGCATTCCTGCTTGTTTCTGCTCTCTATAGCTTCTGAAATGAATACAGAATCGAGCCACTCTTAGATTCTGCACTTGATAAATGATGGACTACGGTCGTCAGCCACATACACACACACACTGATCTGCTCGGAGTAATTGTGGTCTGCAAGAGTAGGAGTTCTCAGTGATCTGATTTGGGTAATTGTGCCACACTTTCAATTTCCCACTGAGACCGTGCAAAAAGTCTTAAAGCCACAAGCTAAAATAACCTGGAATTACTGCTAATCTGTCCTCAAAGCCATAGCCACCCCATGCCTTCTCCCCACTGATACCACTGGTTTGTTATCCTATCCCTTCACACTTTCAACTGGTGGGCATTAGGCTAAAAAATGGGAATCTGAGGACATAAGTCATCATTAGCGAATTTCAAAAGGGAATAATCTCCATTCAAGGGGAAGGACACTGGTGCAGAACAGGATCGAACACCCAAAACAAATCTCTCATAAATACAAGCATACCTCAAAATGTGGAGATCATCTGTTAGACTGCCAGAGCCAGTGCATTATTTGTGGGATCACACTGAGCAGGAGTTACTGCGTTCAAAGCTCGCTAATTTTGGACTGTCGGCAGCATTAATGATGATGCACACTGGTTATATCTCCTTCTGAATTAATGAATTAAACAAGGTTGTTCCATGGTGTCAGTTCCTCTAAAGATGATCCTTAAACAGGGCATTTAATAGGATCAGTGCTTTATCCCCAGACACAGAATCGATGGTATTGAGTGTCACGGCAAGCAATTTGATTTGTTAAACTTTTGGATTGTCTTTTGTCAGTGCTGCAGTGGAAGAAGAAAGTTATTGAAGAACTAGAACTGTGCAAAAAAAAAAGAAAAGAAAAAATCCCACATATTTTTTGAATTGTCATGGAAAGAATCTGTTCAGTCAGGCAGAATGGGAAATGACATATGCATGTCTGTTAATAATATTAAGATCTTCAGTATAAGATGGATTACGAGCATAAAAATATTTAAATATTTGTCGGGTACTGTCCAAAACCATTTATGTCACAAGTGAGCTTCTCTCGCAGACAGTTCAGAACAGAAATGCTTCAGAGCCCATCCATGTTTATAGAATGTGTGTTGAAATACAGTACCTCAAGAGGTGGAGGAACAACATGGAAAAAGGATGCACTTGTCACAGTCTCCCGAGTGAATATAGTGTTTGTGACCTGCCACTCAACCTCCACTCTAAATCTGAGCAGCCAAAATGATATTTCATAGCTTTCCGCTCCATCCAGCAGCCCTGAATGTCAGTTTTACGACAGGTCAGTCTTGTAGAACACATAAAATGGCAGAGCAGTTGAGGAAAATTTAACCCTGGGAGGTCTTTTATCTTTTGGGGAGGAAACTGGGCAACATGGTGATGCTGTGGTTTGCACAGTTGCCTCATAGCCACAACGTTCCAAGTTCGATACCTGCTCAGGCTTTCCTGATGTGGAGATTTTCCTTGTGATCTACCGATCCAGCCTGGATTAGAGACACCAAAGGTCCCTAAAACTACAATCATGCCACCGCAGTTGCATTCGGATCACCGTGGCGGCAATCAGTTGCTCTCCCTGCCATCAGTGGCATTACTCCAGAACCCCAGTCATCTCCACAAATGTCAGACTGTCAGAGTCTCCACGCATTCTGTCCACGTCTGTCCTCATCATTTGTTTATAAGCTGATTTCTTCAGTGAGTGTTATTCCATTATTGGAAGTATCTCAGGAACTGTAGATCAGTTGCTATGTAACTATGAATAATGCATGACACCCATATGTTGAGACATGCACGCACGTGTGGTCTTACCAGATAGGTGTGCGTGCTACACCCGGGGAATGTTAATGGCAATATCTGCTACAGCCTCTCAACAACAGTTCACTTTGTAGCAATCATTGATTGTGATGTTCACCAGGGGGCATACACGCACGTGTGCAGGCCAGATACGGACATCAGCGATAAATCCTCAAGATGCCTGCGGTCGCATTTGACTGGCGTTTATGGCCCCTGTTCTATTGAATTTCATTCCAGTTCATTATAAAACTTTTTATGAACTCAAGCTTACACTAAATCATTAGGAGTACAGAGCTGAGATGATTGTGCAGCTTAATGAAAACACAAAGACCTTGATGCTGGCAATCCTACATTATGTTAATTTGTGTATTTTTCTCCACAGGTTATGTCACACCAATAAAACAAAATCTGTGCAAACTGTACCCTCAGTGCTGTACTGGGATCTGATGGCCTGCGGCACCACTTTTGTGCAAAGTTTGTTCTTTAAAAGAAGTACACACTTGTGCAAGATGTGTACAGCAGTCACAGATGTGTCCTTGCTCTCTTCTTCTCCACTGTTGCTCTGTATAGTTCAGGATTGCACTGTGTTGCAAAGAAAAGCTATGAAAAGAGGACTTGGCACAAAGATCAGTTCTCTTTTACACCAGTTTCATGCAATGCACAGTTCCAGCATCGACATGTGTCCTGACCACATTAGCACTGGTTTATGTCTCCCTGCTCTTTCCTTCATCCTCTTACAAAACTTCTAAGGCTCTTTAAGAGGATGATGAAATCATTTCATGACACTTTGGAGAATCAGCTTTCAGAAAGTGGCTCTCAGAGTTCACCACAGCTCCTCTGTATGCATTTTGGTGAGAATATAAAGTATAAAAAGGGCAAATCAGGAGTCGAACTAGTTAATTAAGATGGCAACAGAGGTACAGGGACATGTGTGATTCATTTACAGAGTTTAATTTCATTGGCTACAGATGAGACGGGTAACTGCTGTTCCTGCTATTTATTCTGACATAAATCTCCATGGAAACGCTGCCATATCCCCCTCCGCTCCTCCTCCTCCCTTTCCAATTTCCCAATGTGCACCCTCATCTGCAGATGATTGAAATTTCTCCAGTGACCAGACGATGTGCAGAGCCCTCTGCAAGCAAGGTCTGAGTAAGAACTGAAAACATGCGCACACACACACACACACACACACACACACATACACAATTGCACTACTTAATAAATTGTGTTCAGCCACTGGCCTGCTGTGGCCTGTGGGTCAGTGTGTGGAGCAAAGAGACATTAATCATTCTGTGGGAGCGTGTGTAAGCAAACACTAGCTGAGCATCAGTGTACCGCGTCCACACGTGTGTGTAACACCACAGCATGTCTATAGGTGCTGTGTTTACAGAACCTGGAGTTTACTGTAAGCAGTGTGTTACATGTGGTCTTATTCAGATATTCCCAGATTTCATTTGCTCTGCTTCTGGAAATGTCGACTGGACCTTCTCAATCCCCTCCCCCTCTTTCTTTACCATGGTTTTAGTTCTTTTTTTTTTTTTTTTTTTTACTTCTATTGGTCTGAATTGCTTCATTTTACTTCCCTCTAATTTGTCTCTTTGTACACCTTTTTTCTTCTTTTTTTTAACTGGCAAATTTATCTCATTAACTCACCTGCTCATTTTATCCCCCCTCACATACATTATCTATTAGCTATGGCTTGTCACGGCTCCTGCGTTAATGAGGGACAGGCAGGGCAGATTGGTAATTAATCTGTCATGGCTAAGCGTTCTCTAGGCTGCACCTCACCAACATCATTGCTGATGACGCCAGTATGTCTTACCAGTTGCCAGACTTGGACTGGCATTCCACTGCACACGATTCTTTGGCAACATATGTTAAACCAAGTGGTTTGCCTCTTCTATTGTCAAAAGTTTAATATACTACCAAAAAGATCCCTTTGAACGCAGAAACAGCTAAAGCCAGGCAGTTTTGCTGTTTTGTGAGCTCCCTCCTGAAATGTGTGTAAATTATTAATAATAGTAGTTTTGCACTTGAGCCCATCAAGTGGGTCAGTGAGCTTTCCTTGTTATTTTATTTTTTTTACATACACCGGGTTGCACCTACTGTACATTAATTGCATTACAAACAAAACCCAAAAAACATCCCATCATAACACATGGATTTCCACAGCCCTTATTTTTACCAATGCTACACAAACTAGTAATTTTGCATCTTCAGTTGTAAAGTAAAACAACCAAACATGCTCAATCTCCCAAATCTCCCAATCCCCACATGAATTGTTTGTGAGAAGAGGGAGAAAATCATTGATTAGGATTCCACACCTTATTTTCCTCGATACAAGAAAACCTTTTCAGTCCAAACCAGTTAACACGGACATACAAAGAAGGAAATAGACATGGTAAAAATCTAAACTTATAGTGATGATTTATGATATTTGGAGGCAATAACAGCATCACCTTTAAGCGCATGTTATAGCATAGTTATTTCATAGAAACCCTCACCATACAGGCTGTTTGCTTCAGTGTTTGCCTGCAAACTCTCTGATCAGTAACTCTGATTTTTCCTTCATTAGGGAAAAATGTCGGTGCCTACCTTCAGGTTCAGAACTGTGGATGATCTAGTTTTCTCGCTGTGAATGATCAAGGGAGCCCAACAGCATTGATGTTGAATGCTCTTGTCATCCTGTCCCCTGATAGGAATCAAAGAAGTTGTTTCACGGAGGAAAACTAATTAAGTTTAAAACAAATCAGGAAACAGTCGACACATTCTGAGGGTACGAATACACTGTTTCTGCACCACTACAGAGAATTAAACTTATTACATTACTATAGTTGAAAAGGAGAAATTCAGACACACACCTTGGTTGTTTTCCTCATAAACAATCTGCTTGTCTCAAAAGATCTAATTTGATGAAGAAAGCACCCAACATAAACTCTTCTTCAACAGGCCCTCCTTATCAATGGGGCTTATACAGGGACACCAGAAGTGTACGTTTCATCTTTTGTGGTGTACTTTTCTTTTGAGTGTCTAATCAAGACACCTAATGTTCTAGCCTAAAATCAATAATTAAATAAAGTCATTTTTAACTTTGGTTTATTTTATTGTTTTGTGTGTAGGGAAAAAAAAATCTGAAGTGAGAGGCTGACTTTTGAAGACCACAAACATAATGTCTGTTTGCCATTTTTTTAATGAAATATTTAATTCCGCCAAGACGAGGAAGAGATTAATTAAAATGGCAGTGTATGAGGGCAATGTCTCTTTCTTCCGCTTTCATTTGCAGATTAGGAATGTTCTTCCATGCTCGGGAAAGGAATATTTCAGCTAAGTCGAAACCTCTGTCAGACAGAGGATAAGCCGATTCTAGATATGCTGATTTATTGATGTGTTTTTCCACCTCTTAATCATTGATGTGCATTGAAACACATCATGCTCTGGTTTATATTTCAGCAGGTCTGGGATTAGCTTTTTACTATCGGTGTAAACTGTGTCAAAGCTCCATCACAGAGAGCACAGAAACTTTCTATTTTAGCTTTGACCACATGGACAATACATTTGTACAAGCTTTTAGTGATGATCCTATGGATTTAAAATACCTTAAAATGACCCCAAATTTTATTAAATGTTTTAAAAAACATGCTAATGCTTTTGTCAGTGCATTTTAAAATAGAGGGGGATCTTTTACAGCTGCACTGCGTAAATGCAAAGCATGAATATTTTCTCACCACCAAGCGTTGAACCAGGCTGAAGATAAAAATACTAACATTAAACAGAAAAAGTCTGCAGATCTCCGGCTAATCATATTGGCCCTGACATGGCTGTATCTCCTGGAGAAGCTTTGTAATTCAGCCTCGAACCACAGTGTATATTTAGAAATGGTGAGATGTAAATCTAGAATGATTAATCTGATGCTAATTGTGGTCTGCGCACATTTTGTTTTGTGTCCTAGTTACTGAGGACAAATTAAATAAAGCACCTCAAGCAAATCCTAATACAACATTTGAAAAATAAACCATGTCATGTTTTTAATAATTATAATATTATGGAATATTACATTTGCAAAAAAATAAAAATAAAGCCGGCTACAAACAATCTGCAGCACCTGATTTTATGATTTTGCGAAACTAACTGGTACAAGGTGTGAGTTTTGTCAATGTTTCAAATGATGAATATATGTCAGCTTGTATTTTCAGTTCAGCATAATTACATTTGTGCACAGACATGCCTGGAATCGTACCCTGTACTTGCAGAAATTCAATGAGCCTTTCAACATCCTCCAAGACACACAAACAGCGGAGCAGTGTCCTAATCTTTACGGGGGGAGCGGAGACATTTCTAATTTCTTATCCAGTGCTAATTACAGAGGTAACAAGACCCAGGAGAAGTGATGGCTGCTGGTTTAGACGCTCGCCGGCTTGACAGTGGGGTTAATTAACAGCCTTCTGCTAAGATTATGATGGGACAAAATCTAAATGGATCAGAATGCACAGCAGTGTGCATACCTGAGCATGTGTGCTCAGGCAGGCGCGTAAACTTATTACAATTAAGTTAGATAGAAGACAGCCATGCTGTTGCATTTCTGCAGACAGGCCTACACACCTTAAAGGTAACTCATCCATACACCTGTAGGACTCGCTGGTGCTGACACGCGCACAAAATTCTCATTGTGTTGATATTTCAAAAGAGAAAATGAAAGAGTAAATGGTATTAAGAGGCTGACAGCAATGCCTCTGTTCCCCACCGAGCCCACACAATGGTCCTATCCATCTTGACTCTCCGTAATGTCATAAAATCTGCCTAATATCTTCCCATCACCGCCCAGCCTGGTAATGGGAGTGTTCATGCAGACGTACGCCCAGTTGCTTAGTGTCAGGTAGATGTGGGGCTGCTTTCACTAGCATGTCGTTGCTTCCCACACCAGCTGTCCTAGAGTAAATACTTCAGATGACTTTATTTGGTAAGAGCTCAAAAGAGTAATGAAGAGCGTTCTTGCATATTGCTCCATTGTGCTGCTGCACATCAGGACATTTCAAGAGCTGGACGTTTTATATTGGCAATTACTTCCAAATTTTATAATCATGTAGTCAATTTAGGTTTGATAGGCATGCTGTAGGAAGGGATTGACCACACATCATGATCACCTACCATTACTTTGTGAAAATGTGTAAATTACTGAGCTGTTTTCACCACAGTGGCCCAGAAGTTCTTATTCTGGATCCAGTCAGCCAGATTACAGAAGAATGTGCCATGCTCGAGGCCATGAAAAATGCACAATTAGACCATTTTATGTCTCATTTTAATGATCTTTTATCATTGTTGGTGCAGCTAATAATGCAGAGTGTATATAATGCCGAGGAGTCTAAACGAAACTTGGCCTAGGTGGTTTTTTGGTGAAATATTGTGGTAAAAAAATGAACAGATGGTTCACTCAAATGAAAAAGAACTAGGTTGTTAGTGTCGTGTGGACATGTAATAACATCTCATCACCCCTTCATTTCTTTTTTCAAACACATCAAAAGCTTCAGCGTTCTGTATAAAATGATGGATTATGGTAATGTATAATCCTGGGAAT
>BJFM01001506.1:29385-54954 GCA_016586285.1 Arothron firmamentum
TCTTTACAGTTTCCCCACTTTCAGAAAACATTTTCTTGGTGGTTTTGACCTCTGCAAGAGAACATATAACCGACTTCATTAGATAATGGATCTCTGAGGTCTTTTCTTCTGCCCGTAGCTCAGATATACAAATGAAGAACACTCAAAACTTCAGGATGGTATTTAATGACTGGTGTTTATTTACTCGCGGATGAGGGCAGTCAAGCTGGTCACGAATCTGTGCTTCAGTATTTTCTGTGGTGTGATGCGTTTTGCAGGTTCAAGATGAAGCATTTTCTTCAACAAGACCACAAACAGGATTAAATCCAGCCTTTCTTCATCTGTTGTAGGGAAGGCCTGAAAAAAATAAAAGATAAGAGATTTAATGTCATTCAAAAGATTTAATGACAAGATCTAGAAATTTCTGGAATATGTTTTGTTTTTGTTTTATATAAAAGATCAATTTTAATGATCAAATGAAAAATACATACTATCAAGATGTCATCCAGAGACTCTAACTTCACCATCAGGGGGTTGCCTGCCTGTTTTTCTGCCTGTTTGCAGTTTTCAGTCTAAACAGGGAGCAGAAATAAAATTAGTGATTATTATGTTAGATTAAGGAGACAAAGAAGCACTGATACCTTTAATTTCCAGGAAGTCTTAAAGCATCTCTTGAAGAAACGGTGAGTTTTGACTCCTGCATCAAGCACATGATCTGGAGGCTGACCTTGTGTCTCCACGATGCACCTCATCTGTAGGTTACAACGAAAATGACACTGGGAGTCCAGGCTGACCAAGCTGTGTATTTTATCTCCAACATCATTTTCCTGAGGCCACATAAAGCACAGTCATGTTGACTGAATCAGTAACAAATGAAGTCATACTTGCCATTTCATACTCAGTGACTTCGCTGTACAGCTGATGACCGAGGTACAGCCTAGCCGCCAAACATCCCAGAGACCAGATATCTATGGCCTCAGTCAGTGGGAGACCCAACATGACCTCTGGAGCCCTGCAAAGCAAAAAATAACAGAATTAATTTGCACAAATGAGGGTACTTCACATTTAACTCCATTTATCACTCCATGTTTAGATGTCTTTGGATTTTCAATTCCCGTTAAATTGATCACCTGTAACCCAGGGGCTGTACCAGCAAGTTTCGCCTTGAACTTGACATTTCTGTAGCCAGGCCAAAGTCAATGAGTTTGATCTTGAAAGGGTACTTGTTTTGGTTGACCAGCATGATGTTGTCCATCTTGATGTCAGTATGTGTTAGACCGACACCATTCAAAGCCTTGAGTGCTATAGCAAGCTGAAAAGTACCGGTAATTAAAATAATATGTTTCAGTCATATTGATTGTTATTAGACAAAACATGGTAGTAATTACCTGCCAGACAATCAGTTGAATTTGATTCAGATGTAGACGGCTAAATGGTAGTTCCCTAATTAAATCACCAAGACTTCTGTCCAGATGCTCAAAGACCATGCAATGATAACCACGGGCAAAAAAAGCTCCATGGATCCGAATGATGTTGCATTTGTCATGATCCAGAATTTTTAGCTTGGCCAGGTTTTTTAGCTGAGAAAACACATATTTGCAGTTACTTAGGTCACATGGTCGGGGTGCTGGGGTAAGCACCCTGACACAGAAAGCTGTCCACTCTCACCTCTGCCTTTGCATCTTCATGGCAATGATGTGTTTTTTTAAACACTTTGATCGCAAAGGGTGTAGTGCCCCCATATCGTACACATTTGTAAACTTTGGCAAAAACCCCCTCTCCCAGAATGGACTGCACCTGGAAGGTTAAGGAGTTCGACACAAGGAAGCATCCAGGGACCAGGGGGTTCTCTTCTGCAGATCTTTTGTAAGACATCTTAAACTTCTTGGCAATTTCTATCGTTGAGGGTAGAAGCCGAGAATAGAGGCAAACTGTAATATTAATATTTTCTTAAAAATTTTAAAAATATTTACAGATTCCAATTCTAAAGTTTTAAACCAAATAACCTGATGAAAAAAACGTGCTAGAGTATCAAAGTCTTTCACTGTGGTATCAAAAGTGGTGTATTAAGTATGTGTGGTTTTAAGATGAGCATTTCTTTGAAATTGTCTTTGATCTTAATTGAAAAATTGGTCTTTAATCTTGATCGAAAGCCATGGTGTCACACCACATTACATCACATAATTACCTCTGACGATTAAACAGCTGATTAGGTCTCAGTGATGTTCCAGATTCCAGAGGAATTTTGACCTTTGATCTTCCCAAGATAGTTGGGCCAAGGGGCTAATGGTAACTCATTAAAAAGAAAATAAGCAACAAAAAAAAAAAAAATAAAAAAAATTGTAAAACCAGGTGGATTCTGGTGACCTTGCTGACCTCAAATCAGTTAAATCCAGACACCATAGTGCTGGTTATGGCATTATATTACTATAGATAAGAATTTTAGCCCTCTGTGCTCATAGAAAGTAGAAAGAAAATAAATCCTACTGTAATTACAAGCATTTAGTACCTATTCTCTTGAGGCTTTTCAGGGTGTGTAGGCCAGTGGTGTTAATCAGAGGATCAATCATGCTAATGGAGACCTTTCCTCAACATCCTGATGTGTAGCTGCATGTTTCTACTGTCTACTGTCTTCTACTGTAATGTTAATTCCTTACACCACGGCAGCTCTAACACAGGAGGACATGATTTCAGCAGCCCCAACTCTCAGCTCATCCTGCATAAGCCCCAAAACCCGAGGAGGAGGGGAAAAATGGACGGTTGGTTGAAAAAGATGACAAAAAGAGAAGATGAATTCAGGGGGGAGGATATTCTGGGGCATCATTAACACCAGAGATGGAGAGATCTTGAGAAAGAGGAATATAATGAAGACAGCTCATTTGGGAATTTAAAGTTACAAAACTATGCAAAAGCATGAAGTAAGAACAGACTTCTCGCTCCGTGCACCGTGTCTCCACAGAGGGTGATTATTGATTACTTAATAAATAATGCTAGAAAAAAAAATTGTGCTCTCTTAGGGGAGCATTGTGTCTAATTAATATTTCTCCTTAAAAAAATTACACCAAGAAAAAGGAGCTGGCTAAAATATGTTGCAACTTTAGTGAGATAACTCGTTATTGACTCAAAGTTTAAACCCAAACTACGAGTGTTGGGAAACCAGATAGATGCACAAGGTGACGCCCTACAGACATGGAGAAAGGGAGGTAATTGTTGGCAGTTTGTAAGGAGGTGGATTCTTTTCTAATTGTCAGACACGTAGACTCTCAAAGGCTGCTTTTATCTGTCCCTGCTATGTCTGAAATAGTACCTACAGTTTGAGTATCATTAATTCAGTTTAATTTCCTCCACTACACCTGAAACATTCATATCCGCACATGAATTATTGGGTTTGAATGTCGCCGTTTGCATCAACAGAAAAAAGGTTGGACTTAAATTTTAAGCAGGGCTCAATATTTGATCAGTTCAGTTCTGGGAACAGCTCAGATGCTGCGAGGACGTCCATCAGGTGTAGTTCACTGAAGCTCCATGAGAACATTTAGCTTGTACTGAAATCAGGGCCAGTGTTCAAGAGGAAAATATTGTTGTTAAAAAATGAAATTGACAAGCTGGTAGTAGTTGAGTCAACCCTTTAAGCTCCAGATTTTAAGCAACACACTCGACTCAGGGTAAAGCTCACTGTTACAGAAATTTATTTTAAAGAGCTGAATATTTTGTGTGCATGCGTGTGTACGTGCACATGTGTGTTATATCTGTCAACTACTCTGAGCAAGAGAGTTTTGCTAGTATATCAACCTAATGGGCAGAAACTGGGGCAGAGTGAATTATTCAGCAGCTTTTTAGGGGGAGAGGAGACACTTCCAGCGCTGTCCCTCAGGAAAGAGGCAAGGACCCTGCTCTTGTGATGCACACTCACGACACACACCCTGCACAGGGTATGCCATCAGTTCAGTTTGGAGCAACAGGTCCTGAAATCCTTAAATAATGTCCTAATCCCAGTGAGACCCACTGAGATACGCCGAAATGTGGAATGACTGGAAGCCCCTGACACTGCAGGATCATACTGGCTTCCAGTTCCCCTTCCAATAGTGGTGCTGGATGGATATGCTGACATCCTGGTGTGATAGTCTGGAATTAATTACACTGATACGCATACCAGATAATTCCCTTAGTGGCAGTTTTGCTTTATATGTTCAGTTATCTGTAGATGTTGTCAGAACTAATAATATAATGATGATAATGATGAATTACCCCATGAAATTAATCAGCGTTTCACCAAATGTAGGCTTGGGCCATCATTCAACGATACTTGTTAAATACCCTTTAAAAATGTTGAAAGAAATGCAAGTACTCACTTAACATGAAATTTAGACTATCCATCTCTGCACTGTCCAGTCTGAGAGGTCATGTTGCCCAGCAACCCAGATTCTGTTGTTGAACATGCTGATGCACCTCTGAACGTCTGGTTCTGAAAATCCGTGGTTACCTTGATAACTGCCAGCTCTGCCTCATTTTACTGATACTTTGAGTATATTGTGTAATGCGTTTCTCCCACTGGATTTGAACATAGAGTTCAGCTCAACCCACTGAGATGAGGTCAGAGATTTTCAATCAGGACAGTTTTGACCTTGTTTGCAGCTCAATGTGCACAGTAATTTTAATTCTTTTCTATAATGGTGAGCTGTGGGGAAAAAATTGTCTGTCAAATATACTTTAGACTTTCATGAGCACCAACAGGGCAAGATTGCAGGCGATGTCAAGCACTTCGGTCATATTGTCACATTCATGACAGACACTCATATGCAATGAAAGAAGCTGTTTGATGACATTGGGATGTGATTTGCTAGATGTGTGAATGTAGATGTTTGTTTTTAAAAAGTACACACTATTTAACAACGGTTCCAATACATACATACAAACATACATAGAGACGCAAGTCTCAAGCTTCCTTTTATTTTTCCAATCTTGTCTTGTTGATCGTGGCGACTGTCTACAGTCGTAGTGTTTGCTGTCCTAATTTGGGAGCTAACAGTCCGGCTACCATTGCTGCTCCATCACTTTGGGTTTTATGCATGCGCAGATGTAAAATATTTAAATCAGATTAACGTGTGATACATATGTGAAGACATCAGAGTACTGGAGCCAGATCTAGGTCTGTTAATCTGATTTCTCATAATCAGATAACTGCTCTCTTGTATGCTGTCTAAATGAGCTCATAAATTCAGAAATTGGATAATGATCTCATTTTTGTGGTGATATAAATGGACCCAGTGTGAGGGCATTTCGAGTATTAAATATGCGCCATTTCAGAATAAATCAATAATAAATTAATAAATCAATTTTTGGGAGACGTGTTTTCTTTTTTTTTTTTTTTTTTTGCATTTACTATATGTAAATAACATATAATGGGAAACATAAAATGGGATGGTAGACTGTTACAACCTTTGATTAACATTTAAAATTCGGACATCTTGAAAAAGAAGAACTAAAAGAAAACAGTATTGAATAAAATCCTAAAAGCTCACCTCTTGAAACTCTTCAAGTATCGACAGGCCTGACTCTCAGCTTTCAAGGAATCGAGCTTACGCAACACATGACATTTCTAACGAGGCCCAGTTCCCCGTCTACCTGTCTGCCCCCACTCCTCTTCTTCCCTGGCTCCCCTCTCTTTCTCTCCATCCAATCCGACTCGCTGACATTTAATTAGTTGGCGAGTGGAAGACGTTTCGCCACATCAGCCCTGTAGTGTTGCTGACCTTTTCCGACTGGGTCACTCATCAGCCATTAGAGAACCAACATTACCGCTACTTCACACGCATGCTCCTCTGGGTACTAATGAGGAAACTATAATGTGATGTTGAAATTGACCAGCTGGAGATCTGGCAATTAACGGTTGGCTGGATTTTTTTTTTTTTTTTAATCTAATATTTAGTTATGTTTTAGCAACATGGGCAGCTGATGATTTGTGATATAACCAGCTTGTGTCTGGTTTTGTGTGTGTGTGTGTTTGTGTGTGTGTGTGTGTGTGTGTGGTGGGGGGGGGGGGGTAGGTGGGTGCTGGAGCAACTCACCCACTTGTGGGTCTGATGGTTTGTTTGTGTGCAAGGCTGTCTCCTTTCAGTTGATTGCATCACTCCAATCTTCAACCATAAGAGAGTAACAACAGCTACCCTTTCATCTCTGGTCACTTCAGAATGCCCTTTACTGCACGCACACACACATGCACCTGCACCAGCAGTCAAAGCCAAGCAGAAGTTTCCACTTATATCTCCCTCTACATCCTACATCCAGTCCACAGCAGTGTGACACATCAGCAGCATCAGCTGCCAGACACCTCCTATCAGGAACGGTTTGGAGCCTTTTTAATCCACCTCACACTAAAGACGTCTTTCCTGTCAATGAAGGGAGACGTGAGTGCAATGCCAAAGGCAGAGGATGGAGGAGGGCTGTCTCCCGAAACTGCAACTGGTCCTGCATTTCACCATCGGTTGCTGGTTATTTTTCCAGACAGATGGGTCTCCTAGGAACCTTTCGGGGGTAAAATGTAATAATTATAACCGAGGACTCTAGAGGCTGCAGAGAGGTGTTAAAAACAACCTGGTATTGAATCAAAGTAGAGCATAAAGGAATTTTGCTACAAAAAAGAGCTGAAATAAGCAGTCATGGTAGGCCAAATATGTCTTGGGTTTCTGCTAAAAAAAAAAAAAACAAAACATCGCAAAATATATAAATGAACATTTCCCAGTGTTCAGTGGTCAGGGAGATCTTCTTGGGACTGCATGTCTACTTTAAACATTTCCTGATGTAAACTTTCGTGTTACAATCTGTCTTTCCTTTTTTTTTTTGTCCCTTTTAAAGTAAAACTGGGACCCTCAAGGCAATGCTTTTCACTGATTTATCATTACATTTAGGGTCTGGTGTTTGTGGGGGTATTGCCTCACCTTAGACCCTTTACTTCTCTTGGATCGTGTATTTTAGTTGTTTTTTCACTGGTGTCACATTGCCATTCTGCTGTCCGAAGCTGCACTACTCATGCCCAACAGACAGGCCTTTTTGTTCCAATCAGTAGCCTCTGTGTCAGCCAAATATGCAGGATTGATCGACAGAATCACCTGGTCCCATCTGTCGAAGGCAACAATTGACTGCTGGTCCCACTAAGGCCCAGCTTCCACATAAAATCTCAAAAAATGCAATTATAACTCAAAAGATGTGTTCCTTTTGTGTCAGTCAGTACGAGACCCCTGT
This sequence comes from Arothron firmamentum, assembly GCA_016586285.1. Classification (NCBI taxonomy): domain Eukaryota; kingdom Metazoa; phylum Chordata; class Actinopteri; order Tetraodontiformes; family Tetraodontidae; genus Arothron; species Arothron firmamentum. The sequence goes on from BJFM01001506.1 coordinate 36,607, forward strand.
AGAGCTCACACCACTCAAACACACCGGCACAGAGTAACAACTGATGATGTCATTAGGACCGTTTTTTCCCCCCCACTCCATTCCTGCTGCTCCAGTCGGTTTCGACCAGGCTGTTGCACGTGTCAAGTCCTTCTGTGCTTCACTGCACATCTTAGCTCTGGCTCAGCCATTGTGAGAGACTACCACTTCTCTAAGTATAGAATCATGCACTACTTTCTGCTGTTTAACTGTCATGTCTAAGACAGATAGCCACTGAGAATGCACAGAATTCCTCAACCAGGGATAAAGGGAGTAGACAATGAAAAAGCAATTGAACATTAGGCATCATTATTTAAATAACCCTTTGGGATGTTTTGTTCTCTGTGTTTACTGTTATTAAAAGTTTAATTCTCATATTTGTAATTGATGAGCCCCTGGTCTTTTTTTTTTTTTTTAATTATTATAGCTAATGTAAATACTGACACTGATGTACGCTGATGAAAATAGACAGTTTTGTTTTTCTTGTGCAAGTTGAGTTTGATCTTACATGTGGGGTCAGTTCTTATCTAACACTCTACAGTCTAGAGAGTGTTTTTGGAAATTTCTCATTGGTAATATTAAAATGCAGGGTCGCATAAATGCTCATCCCTGCAGGGTCATACAGATGTCAGTATTAGCCCAATTATTTTGTGGTCTCTCTCAAATTATTAACAAGTAACAGGAATGGTAATGGGAATGCTGGTCTGACCTTTAGCCTCCATAGTAAATGTTAAACACATTTTGTGTTCCACAATAGATGTAGCATGGTGGGTTATAGTGGATTAGTTGTGCAATGTAACCAAGGTTGCATTTAAGTAGCATAGTCCAATCTTCCTTACAGTCTGTCAATGCTTTTCTAATTATAAAGCGAAGTCAGAAATATCTTTAGGGGCTAAGAATTGGTCCAGTTTCTGTGTCTCCTATAGCTAGCTGCAGTGTAATGAGTCCTGTGAATGAGAGCCCTAAAGCGAGAAAATATTTTCAACCCACATGTCTGTCCTTGAGCAACTCAAAGAATACCTGCCTGCTTCAGGGATACTCAAGTATACCCTCAACCTGGAATCTTTGGGAGAAAAGAGGTGAAAATCATGTCCCCAGGAATCAACAAAGATTAAAACATGAAGAAAAAAATGATGTCAAATCAAGGAATTGTTGAAAAGGATTTGTACCAGTTACCTTCTATAAGTTAAATATCAAAATACAGCAAAATTAAATTTTCTTTGTACAATTTACACAAAGCATTTTAACATTATTGTTTCTCTCCTGAAGTAGCATTTTCCAAGGTTGCACATATGAAGTGCTGAGACTTTCCAGTGGAAAGACCCAAACCGGCGTAACTGAAGCGAAGCGTTGACTGTTCTTTAATCAGACTGCACGAGTTCAAGCCCCAAGTGGCAGCATCACCCTTGCTCAAGTGTCCTTGACAAGTAGAGGCGGTTCTGAGGTCAACCTTGACCCTGATAGAGCAGAAAAATTAAAAACGCTCAACCTCGTTCTTAGCTGCAGTATAAATCATGTCCAGTACACAATCCCGTAAAAGAGCAAAATCACTGAATCCAGAGATAACAACTGCATCCTTAAATCAGCCAGTAGTTAACAGCGCTGATATCACCAGCCCTGGTCTGGATTATCTGACCTCTATAACATTAGGCATGAGTTCCTGCCAACCAGAGGAAAATCCCAATTTTCATGTCATTTTGTCTGCTAATGGCCTTTCTTTTACTCAAAATATGAATGAGAGGGAAGAAACCTACATGTGATCAATCAAGCAAATTATCCAGCCTGGATGGATTGTGCTGCCTTGATTAACTGTCTTCAAAGGAAGTTTGCATCCCTGTTCGAAATCCATCACCTCACTTCACCTTCTCCAACTCCAAAACCCAGCAGTGACAAAGAGGATGATTTCATTAAACCAACCCAGAAGTGTAAACTTCACAAATCTCATGTGGTTTCATCAGCATTCCTCTTTATCTCTATACCTATGGCCCTCTGAGGAACTCTTCTGTGACTTCGTTCCAGAGGATGCTTCCAAAATGGCGGCTGGGGGAGCGCTGTAACTCCCCAGGCTGCTCAAATGATATACAGCGTTTTCTCCTTTGAGTGCCGTGAAAAAGAGGAGATGAGCAGGAAGTCATGTGAGTGCATGCCACCCCCCCCCCACTTCTTTTATTTTCACAACTTTCTCTGATCTGATCTGATGTGAAATCACAAATTGGCCCCTTGTCGCTGCCCCCTGTGTACATAACAGAACTCATTAAAGAGAGGATGGTTATTAAAAAGTGATGGAACGGGAGAGGCCTCTGACAAGAAAAATTGATTCTGTTTAATAAAAAAGACGGGGGATGAGGGGAAAAGGAGCTACAGAAGGAAACTTACTGAGGAAAAGAGGGTAGGCAATGAGGGAGCAAAATCCGGAGCTGCTGCATTTACTATTCACTTTCACGGATGGCTTGCACAAACACTGAACATTCTACTGAGGCTTTGGACTTGGGTATTTAGATATTTATTTTTCAACACATGATGACACAGAATAGGACTTGTTTTCAACTCTGAAACTCTGCTTTTGTGCCCTACATAAGGACCGAGGCTGCCTACTGAGACAGAAATAAAATCAACAAATCAGATGGCTGCAGAATAAAACGTATGCTGCTTAATGAATCTCAACAATTAGCAAAAGCCCCTTCAGGGCTCGGCACTGTTTGTATGCTTAAGATAAAGTGTTTGCAAAGTAAATGCCTGAATGTTTCCCCCTCTCAGGGCAGAAGGTTGTGCCTAACAAGAGCTCCCTGGTATTTTGCTTTATGGGTTAGTTAATAATTCAACTGTTATACTAGGAGAACATGCATGAGATACAACCACAGTATGGCTTGGACTACACAGAAATAATAGGAGAAAAGGAGTGGAGGGAAAGTGAAACGTTGAATAGACATTCAGCAGGTCCAGGAGGGAGCGTGTCGAGTGATGAGCTTTCTTCTAGGTTGTTTGTTCTCCAGAGGCTAATGTAGATCCAGATGGACTGAAGCAGAGAGGGAACAGAATGTGCATCAATATTTACTCACGTCTGTCTCACGCTTCCCAACATGAACGAGAATGGGGAAAGTCATGAATTGCATGCAGATTTTTACAAAACTTTTCACTATGTTATGACTGCACATGGAACAACAGTCCTGCGCTTGTAATGCGCTGCTGACAGTCAGCGCTGTTAGAAGAGCATGTCTGTTAAGATAAGAAGTTTAAGATAAGAAGAATTAAGATAAGTTTCAATTCACGTTGCTGGAGGTTTTGTTCCATGCATTATATTTTTTCTGAATAAAAAACATAAAACATATTGTTGCAGGTAAAATGATCAAAGAGAACTTCTAAAAGTGGCCAGTCGGGTAGTTTTTATTCATTTCACTCATTCTTCACTCACCCCAGGAGTCATAACCTCTTTATTTCCAACAAAGCTCACCCACCAAAACCTCCAGGTTTCTCTATATATGCCACATTATCTATTTGGGAACCACTTTTATGGCCAGTTGTCTCTATGTGTGAAAAAGTAAAGATGACAAGAAAAAGGCTTCACTTTTTCATGGAAAATAGTTGTACAAAGCCAAGGTCATGTCTGACAGAAGGGATAGATGGCACTGAACAGGGACAGCTTAGGTTACCGTTCTGTTTCCTGTGGCTACATTTTGAGCCACCGCAAATGTTCATCTTTGTCTCTTCTGGTCTGGTTCCTCTTGCCAGGGAGGACGTGCTCACCTGTCACATTTTGGAGGTGTGCGTGCGTGCGTGTGTGTGTTGGTGTTTTGCTGACGTCTTCCTTTTGGTGGAAGAATACACAAGTGCCTAACCCGTGCAAACATAGCATTTGTGCGTGCTTGTCCAATGGCTGTATAGGAAGAACCTCGGCCAGCTTTCCTGGAGCCGTCAATCATGTGCTGCTGCACTCAGGCACGCTATCCATGGGCCAGAACAGAACAGCTGTAATTTTTCATTTGGCTGCAAACTAGGCCATCAGCACTGGGTTACTTTTACCTTTCAGCCTGATGATAGTCCCTTGTTTTGAAGGCAAGCCATTCCAGTCCAAGGCTGGTACTGCAGAAGAGTGCTACACCATTGCAACCTTCATTATAAGTGCCCGAGATGAGAAAAACTGGTAAGAATTTTAAATAAAATCACTTGTTGCCATTAAGTAACGCCTTTCTACCATTCTCTTTTTCTAAGAAGAGAATGGGAAGCTTTTAGAGAAAACACTCAAAGCACTTCCCCAACATGCACCGTCGTTACTTTGAGGGGAAAAAAAGTCATTCATCCGTGTTAGTCAGTTGACATTTAGCAAAACCTCATGTTTCTGCCTGTGGCTCTGTGTTGTTTGGTTGTTTAGATGTGTCGCATCCTTTGTTCCTGTCGTTGCCAGCACTGGGCACATTTTACTTTCTGTCGTCATCTGAGGCTTTTTCACACCTACTTGGTTCAGATCACTAATGTCTGTCGTGTCATCAATTTTGTCTGCTTCAGCCAAAAGCTCAGGAATTTGACTTAATATTTAGGAAGTTGGAAGAATTCCAGCAGCTTCAAGAATATGCCTTAGGACTGGGACGATGACATCTACAAATGACACTCTACCTCACCTGTAAATTATTTCCTTCCTCATTTCCTGTCAATTAAACTGCTGTGATAACAAACCCCTCAGACCGTGGTGTCTGCCACTGAAACATTGGCAATGTATCCTTTGGGGCTTTAATGGTTGGAAGTGAGACATCTGCTCCATCGATGGGTATTTAGCGTCCCACAAACGATTGATGGGTTTGGGATGTGGGTGGTTTGGAGGCCAGGTCAAAGCCTTGGGGTCTTGCTATGGTATCTGAAGCCTTGGAGGGCACATTATCCTGCTGGTCAAGTAGACCCAATTACTTCAAAAGGCAGAACAAAGAAAAAGTATTTTTCAAACAATTTTATGTCATTGGTGTTGATTAATAAGCTTTTTCTAAAGCTTATTAACATTTCCGGGCCGATACTTTTATTTTGTGCGGTTGTAGTTCTGTTTTCTGTGTTGCTGCGATATTTACTTCTTGTCTTCCGGACTGTTTTTGGTACACCTGAAACCCATTCAATCAGTGTATGTATTTAAGACTGGGTCCCTCAGGCTCCCATTGCCGGGATGTTGTTTTCCAGTTGTTTCCAGTTGTTTTCCTTTGCGCTTCCCTAGTGAATCTAGTGTTTTTTTTGTTTGTTGTTCCTTGAAAGGTTTTTTCCTAGCAAGTCTAGCATCTAATTTATTCCATTGTGTAAGATTTTCTCCTAGTTCATCTCGTGATTTTTAGTTTGTTGTTCTAATCATTTTTTATTTTGTTGTTGTGGTTCTTTTTTGTATTTTGTTAATAAAACCTTTTTACTGCAACTGTTGGATCTTCCAGACTCATTGACCAGCCACGTGAATCATGATCCAGAGGCTCTGCTTCACATTCATGCCTGTGCAGGCTCTTTCTGCAGATGACATCACTTAGAAACAGAAATTTAAGTGGGTGGTTCTAGTCAAAGAAGGCTTAAAATATCTAGTTGTATTGTGTTGCAAGATGACCATCATCCACCTAGAGTGGAGTCTATGTTGCAGCTGACACACATGGGAATTTCTCCCAACCTTTCCTGCTTGTTTCCCTTTAATTAGAGGAACAACAAGGGGCCATGGAACTATAACACCTTTACCCCACACCCTACTACCTTGCAATTCCTCTATTTTACTCTCTAGTCATGCCCTTCAATTGTCCTTTCTCCTCTATTGTGTATCTCTGAACATTATTTGTCATTTTAAAATAATAAAGACTATCGTGTTCAGTGTTTGTGTAGCAAGATTTATTTTACAGGCTACAGCTGCAATCTGCTGCAGTATCGACAACCTGTTTCTCTCTAGCGCAATTGTGCTGCTGTTATTTATATCTGCCGATGGAAAACATTTATTGTATGCTTATCAGCCTACTCTGTCATTCTTATTGATTTTTCCCCTTTGCTCAGAAAAAATAATGTTTCTCTTATCTGACACAGAGCATTTAGTAATATGTATTCAACATTGTGGGAATGGGAACGAAAAGGTCCTAATGCTCTATTAAGGGCATTGAATAGAGGTGTTTTATGCAAATGGTAAAAGACAGAAAAAAAGCTATGCACCAAAAGACAGGTTCTGCACCAAATGACAGGTCAAACCTTCCTATTTGTTATTATTCAGATATTTTCCAGGCATGATTTTGCTATTTTATAGGATTGTATATTGGGCAGAAGTTATACTGCAACTAAGGACAAGGTTGACTGGTTTTAGTTTTCTTGCTCTATCATTGTCATTGTTGACCTCAACACTGCCTCACTTGAGCAAGGCTGAGATCTGCTGTCTTGCAGAACTTGAACTTATGAAGGACTTGCAATGCAACATATTGTTATTTACAAGAATGGATTAAAAAAAGCTGCATCAGTTCATCTATAAAGCATGGATGAAATGAGAGTCTATTTCATTCAGTGGCTTTTTTTTAACTCACTCTGCCAGCTACCTGCCATCCCTTTGTCTCTTTTGTTCGAGTTAGACCCGGGCCAAAAGGCCGAGTGGACTCAACAGTAGCTCGCATCAGCAGGCCACCTCCGATCTCCCGCCATTTGCCAGCGTGGTACCAATCAACACTTTACTTGCTCCCCGCTGAGATGCAACCGACTCTGAAGGAGACAGAAGTAGATGTGGCATGATGGAGAAATGGAGTGCATGAGAGAGAGGAGAGGGACAAAAATAAAGGCACGGAAAGAAAAAAGGCAGGAAGGCAGGCCCTTGTCAAGGATCCTAAATTTACTGTGGTGCCAAGGCTCTCCATCATGTTCACCCTGTCAAGAGATCTCTCTCTCTCTCTCACACACACACACACACAGAGAAAGAGAGAGAGAGAGAGAGCAAAAGAGAGAGCGAGAGAGAGAGAGAAAGAGAGAGAGAGGTAAAGCAAAAGCCCATTACCTTAATTACATTAGCACTCACTCAAACCTGGAAAAGAGGATTGAATGTTACTAAAAATGTCCTGAAGTAGTTCATGGATTTCAATGAAATCTGGTTTGGACACAGATGTGACCACAGACATTTTACACACTTCTACACCTATTTCTGATCAGGTGGTGAGCTGCTCCGGCTAACACAGTATCCTTCTTGAAGTCCCTGCAGCACCTGATCTTGTATTTTGGTCATATCTGTGATTAAAGAATGATTATTGTTTAAAATTGCGTGTGTTGCAACCTAATTTCAGTATCAGAGTAATGTTTTTTTTCCCCCCTCATAACAGGAGCTGTGCTTTTCCATATTTCACCAATTTATCACACAGTGTCGGCGATGCCTGACCTCTCTCCATGAGAGCAGTATTGATCCGAGCCATTTCAGTGATAAATGTAGTCTTATATTCGATAGCCATATTTTATAAATGAAAGCGTAAACAGCATGGGGCTGTACTGTACATTAACACTGAATGCGGTAACTCGTCCAAAGAATAATCTTTTCGGCACATTTTATTGGTATTGTTGTAGCCTGTAGTGATACAACCTGTGATGAATGTACACAGGAAGCAGCCGTGATGAAAAGCAAATCTGAAGAATTGTTTACATTAGAAGTGACATCATTAACGGTAGTGTACAGCATGTTTAATCTCATGATTGTGGATTGGATTCAAACTGACAGCCACAAGAGAAGGACCTTGTTCAGGGGTTTATATTCATAAAGGCGTCTGCAGCTGCTGACCGTCTGCTTTGGATACAGTATATTATTGACAGTATGACTTTTCTATTAAACGAAGATTTAATTGATTTTTCATTTCATGCTTTTTACGTCCTTTGTTTTCCAGTGGAAGGGTATAGATTATGCTACCTCTGCTGTTAGGGAACACTGCAACTTTTGCATGAATTGCAGCTTTTAACATTGAAAGTCCCAGCTTTCTTTTCTGACACTGACACATCTTCTATCATTCCACAGTCGCCTTCATTTTGCTGAAAAAGCTGCTGCTTCAACATCAATTGGTAATTGTACAGTATTATTCTGTACATCTTTACAAATGATACGGAAAATAACTACTGAAAGAACGAATGGCAGGAACCTTGCTGGCTGTGTTCTTCTCTCATGACCTGTAAAACTCCTATCCAAATCCCAGATGTACTCATCTGTAACATCTGTAACAACTGAGCAGCTCAGAGGCACACCACAAACTGCAGACCACTGATTGGGTCATAAAAATGATCATTCGTATTAATAGTAAATGCAATGCAGAGGGATGAGGTATTGCATCATTAATGAGAAAAACATTATAGCACCTCCAGCAATCCTGCAGAAGCGGAAATGGAACGAGGCCAAGAAACATACATGCTGAAGCCTCTATTTACTGAGTATTTTGATTTCCCAACATGCAAAAATATATGTCCTAATTTCACATGCCTCAAAATATAGTGCTTTTTTATTGGTGGTCTTGTCTATGTTACCTCAGGGTTAGACCTGGGACAAATTAATTACAGCTCTGACGACATGGAAATATGTTTCGCATTTAAGCTATTTTCTACACAGAGTAACAGCAGGAAAATGAGATTCTTGTATGCACACAAAAGCATGTATGATGTCATTAACATATTTTAACACATATTTTTGCTCTGTTGGTATATGTATTTTGTGGCAGAAACATATTTTAAACAACAAAAAACACAACTAATGTAAACGAATTGACATTACTTTTGTTTGGTGAAGGAGATGGACAGATTGCAGTGATGATCTCAGATCCAGACCTGGCTGAACATTCAGTCAGAGAGCAAACAGAAAAAACAAAGGGCAACCAAATCCCATGCTGAACCACTTTAGCAAAAAACATGTTTAGATGCTGCAAGTGTCAACAAACCACCTCGTTTCACTTTGCTGTACGGTACGGAATATCACAAATACTCACGCAATAACTTGTGTGTGTGTGTGTGCGTGTGTTTATGTGTGTGTGTGCGTGTGTCTCTGTGTGTGTATGTGAGAGAGAGAGACAGATAGAGAGAGAGAGAGAGAGAGTGCGCTGCAGGATGCCATGCCAAGCACAAGAAAATGGGCTTGTGTAGTGTGCGTGGAGGAACATACTATCAAAATCTTACTCCTTGTTGCTATAGTTAGTAAGAGAGCATAGCGACGGAGCAGTGGGAAGCACACTGACATCCCATCTCATCTGAATTTAGGTCGGCTCTGGAGTTTCATATCAATTGAAAACTTTACTGTAATTTTCAAGAATTGCTTAAACTTCAAATCCCTACATGACATGTGCGAGTTACTTATTTTCCATGTGAATCCAGAATGCCTTCTTTATTTTGGCAGAATTGAACCTAATTAATTATAAATGACAATATAAAATTTGCCAAAAGGAAAGAAGCTAAAGGCTGATTTTAAAACTGGGAAAACAAAAAACATTGCAGTTTAAAAAGGCAAGGCAGGATAGCGCAAGAGAGAACAAGCAAGTCAGAATGAGCAAAAGAGATGGAGGGGAATGAATAGATTTGCTGAAATTAGAGTTAGAGAGAAAAAACACACACATCAGTTGTGAACCAAGAGGATGACTGGATCATGCAACTACTGAACCGCACCAGCAGCAGAGACAAAGCACCGAAACTGATCAACCAAATGAGCAAGGGAAAAAAATAAAGCCACACAAGAGCAGACGCCCAGCCTGGCTTGGCAGTTCCCACTGGCTGCAGCCACCTGACCTCAAGCACCAGTGAGAGCGCCAGGCCCAGGGCACAGCATTTGGTCATTTCAGAGATCCGCAGCCAACCAAGACAATGTTGAAGCAATCAGACACATTTGTGTACTAATGGCTCCCTTTTCACTGCCTACAGCCAATGGGCAACTGCACCATCTGTGCACGTGTACACTGTTAATGTACAAGACACTCCAGCAGCTCCTGTTCTCACATTGTGGAAATTTATGAGTCCTTCAGTCTCTTGAAATAAGCATGACCAGAACTTATGTCTGTATTATTTTTCAGCCAACTGAAGGAGATATCCTGACTCTGTCCCAGCCTGGAGGCTGTGGATTTACGTGTTAGAGCAGCGGTAACACCTTCAGCTTGTTTGCATTGATTTTTCAATGCAGCATGGCAGTTCAACTACCTCATACTCATTTGGGATGATAAACTGAATTTATTGAATGTAGGTGTATTTTGTGGACACAGTTACTGACAAGCCTGTTATTACATGCACTAATGGATCTCCTTATGACATTCCTTATTTTGCCTCCCCTCTTTTCCACTTGGCTTGAGGAGACACGGAGGCGCTTCAGTCTTTGTTATGTCTCGCCATTATTGACAGTTCTGTGGCTCTTTTCACTTCCATCAGTTGTTTGGGCAGTTCTATTTTCTCTTGCTAGAGAATTTGTGTTAGCTGTGCAGCAGAAAAGGCATCACCACCGTTAAAGCCTGTCCAGGCCTTTTAGGTTCTGCATCTTTCATTAAAAGATATACAAATGCATCAGACCCAATCATAAGAACTGAAAAAAAATAAAACCACTGAACGTTGTAGGAGTGATGGATATAATCCAGCACAGGATTTATGAATGCGTCTTCTGCACATCAGTGTTACCTTTGCACGCCACTTTCAGTGGACTGGCTGTTGAACTTGCAACCCACCGTCTGCTGCTGCTGTGTTACCTCTCAGTGGCACCCAGATCCAAACCTGGCTGAATATTCAGTCAGAGAGCAAACATACTATACGTAGCCCGTGGGATTCATCCCATCTGTCTCAGGCTGAGCTCTTGGTCATCACACACACACACACACACATACCTGCACACACATGTGCAGTTTGTCAGAAAAGTGAGCCATAAGTCTGCGTTGGCGGTGACAAACGGACTGGGCAGTGAAGGAAAACTATTTAGAAGGTGAATGGCCGATCCATCAAAAACAACCCCTTCCTCTCTGCCTTGACTAAGGTTAGGTTAGTTTTTAATCTCTGTTCCATTGGTATTATTAATACCACCCATGATCTTAATTAATATCAATAATATACATATACAGTAGATTTACAGTACATATAAACATGACAATACCAACATGTTCCACATCATTTTGCTATATTGGAACATCTGAGTATCGGAAGTTTCCAAAATACGACGCCATGATATTAGGGATGTCAAAATCACGTCTTCCCCACCCACCTAATCCAATCCAGTCCCCATTATTTATTGTATAGTAATGGCCTACGCTTAGTCTCCATCAGATAATTGCCTGTTTTGCCTGAATGAACTCATTGTATTCACTTAGGAGTGTTTGGTTTTTAGGTGGCAGATCCAATTGATCAGCTCTGCTGCCGGCTGACTGCTTTCTTATTCCAAAATTAAACACAGGTGTGCTGCAAAGCAAATTGAAACCTGACTCTTTGCTGCTGTTTCTCTGAATTAGTTATTAGCACTTTCACTGTTGAAGCAGCATTTGTGTGTCAGGTTTGTCCCTTACATTTCCTTTTTGTGTTCCCCCAAAAGCAAAGTGTTTCCTAACAGAAGTGATTTTGTTATCCTCTACAACTTTCCAATACTCTATATCCACACAGACTGTTATAGAACCAGGGCTGCGACACGGAACTGTGCAGAAGATAAATCAAAAGGAGAAAGCAGCTCCGACACTGTTGCAATGAAATAGAATTGGCTTTATGATCATCTTCAGTAAAGCCAATCCCACTCTCTAAACCAAAACTGTGATCAGATGATCTTGATGCTATTTTCTTTGTTGACATTTTCTCTTTCTCACTGTTAAATTTCACAGGTTTTGTGTGGGGGGAGAGAGAAAGAATGATGGAAAATGCAAGAGAGGTGGCTGAACGAGAGGGACAGTCTGTGCGAGGGAAAAGCAGGGACGGATTTCACCTCATTATTATGCATCTGTCAGAACACCGGCGGAAGACGTGTTGCCATTGGCAGTGTGGAGGTATCTTTTTCTCTGCCTGCTCTCTGGCTCTGAGCAAGAGGAGTTAAACACATCTGCATGTCTGTCATCGCTCCGGCCTCACTGTCGGCAAACACGGACGTGGTGCAGACAAGGAAAGTCCATTATCACTCCCCTCTGTGTGACTGTTTATCTCTCTCACTCTGTCACCCTGTCACTTACAGATCCATCCTTGCAAGCAAGCGTGCATGTGCGCACGCACAGTTCCATTTTGATGGTCTGTTTCCATCCTTGCTTTCAATGCACAACATCCTTAGAGTGAGTGTGTATATTTGTGTTTTTCATTCAAACTCAGTGGAAGTTTCCCCTTAGTAAGAAAGGCTTAATAAAAAGAAAATGGCAAATTTAAAATATTAATTATTCCATTTAAAATGCCTTTAAAGCCTCAGCATGTTGGAACCAGGAAAAAGCTGCAATAACTTGTCACATCGCAGTCCTCACAATGTCACCCTATCAAAGGGAGACGCGCTAATCACAGCAGCCTCGCAGCAACACCTCAAACTGCAAATCATTGAGAACAGTTTTTTCCTCTGCGCAAATGTGGAACAAAAGCATCTCACAGTTAGCGACAAAAATCTGCATCGAAGGCTACAAGATATCTTCACCCACTGCTCTAAGTGAGACAGTCAGGTTTTTCAAAATTGCAGCTGAGAGCTGGTCAGTAAAGTTAAATCACCCTTTGAGATGCTGCAAAAACTTGTTGTAATTTCTTAAACTTCTGAATCCTTTAGAGTAAGCTAAAAGTTATAGTAAAATTAATTTTATATAATTACTTCAATTCTTCCTACTGCAAAATTCAGAAAAACATTTAAAATCTGAAAACAAAGAAATAACCTCGACTGAGAGCTTGTAAAAGTTTCCTGTAAAACTCCACTAGTTCTTAGACCTGAAAAGAGTCATAGAAAGTTATGCAACTTGTGCTGCTGATTAATCTTCAGAAAGATTGCTTGGATCTAAGGTTCTCCGAGACAGGATGGCCTTCGTGTGTTAGCTGCTGCTGCTCTTAGTTCAGCAACAAGATGACCCTTAAATGGCAAAAACAGCCTTATCTGAGTTGCCACCATCTCTTTAAACAGTCACTCCTGCCGTCCTTCTAGCGTTGCGGTGGGAGTGTCGTGTGACTAAGTGGGATGCTTGACTAGTCAGCCCGTGCGTGGTGTCGGGGAAAAAGGCCTACCCGATCAGGCAGAACTTTCATCAGTGCTGTTGGGAGCTCTGTGCTTTCAAGCCTCCTGCACACTGCCGGGGAAGCTTTAAGGATCTCTTTTAAAGCACCAGCTATCATCTGAAGCTAAACTAGAGAGAGACTTTGAGATAAGTGCTGTCTGTCACACGTCCAGATGTACTAGATGGAATGAAATGAGGTGGATGTAGTCAAGCTGAGGCACTCAAAGGTCTGATTGGATGGGTTGCTGGAGGACATTTGAAATAAATATCAACAATAATGCATCATCAACAGATTCAATAAATACAGGAGGTATTTATGCTACCTCCTGTTTATCATGTCTGATACTTCAATCATGTTTGTTGAAGATGAGGTATCATAAATTTATTTTTAAAATTTGCATTTTCATCCAGAACTTAATGTTGACAGTTTGTTTGAAGCCAGTTTTGTCATATTTTCCACGTTGTTGCATCAACTATTCATTTATAAGGTGGCTGTTTGTGTTTGGGAACTTGAAAGTGTTTTTTTTAATTTTTTTATTTATTTTTTTGTCCTATTTTTGCTTGAGGTTGCTTGCTTTATTTTTTTATTGAACTGTCAAAAATGAACCCAGATCAGGCACCATGTGAGCACAGGTATACTCAAACCAGGAAGTGGTCTGCTGTTCTTTAAGTATGTCCTGTTTATTGAAAAAGCAGCAAGTGTCCGTTTCATTCTGAGCTTCATGCTAGATGTGGAAAGAGGAAGGTTGGAAAATAAAATCTCAAAAACACTCTGAGTAACTGCAAGTGTGCTGCTGCTGCTTCTTCCTGTTTAGGGGACTGCAAACAACTGCATGTACATTCCCACTTCAACAGATTTAATGGACATAATGTGTAAGCAGACCAGTGAGCATTAGAAGATGCTGAAGCATTTTTACTCTGGGCTCAGGGGTTGGGAATGGCAAATTTGCATCCCTGTGTGGGTTTTGTTTGGGTAGTTCAGGTTCAGATTCAAGACTTTATTCCTTTGCAGCGGATAGATCCAGCCCACTGCTGGAAGATGAACCTTCACAGAAAACTTCTACATGATCCGCCTTCTTTTAAATGCCTGAGTCTCCCATACCATGTACCACATATCTGGGAAAATCCTTATGCTTACTGTAAGTTTGTGTTGGTTTTGTTTGAAATGCAAACAAAGCCCTCTAGCAGAGATAGTTTCTTCAGTGGAGGCCTTTTCCCGTGGTTTTATTTCTAGAGTAAAGAAAAAAAAAATGCTGGGAGTTCGTTGTTTTCTCTCTGCTGAATTCTTGTCCTGAAAAACCCCAGAATGAAGAACCACTGCGCTGTCTCTGCAATCGAGGCTAAACGGACATACGTTTGTTCTTGTATTTATCTACATTGCTAGGCCCAGCTTTGGAAAGCTGATTGGTTTTGCTTGAGTAATGAGCACAATTGACAGAAAGTACAAATTAATTAGGAACTGCGAAATGTTCAATGGCGCGATAGACGATACCGAGAGGGGACGAGGATGGCGATTAATGGAATGACGCCTTCCCAGTGTTTCATCTCAGCAATCTGATTTATTAATTACTCATTGCTTTGGGGTGGGTTTATCTCACTCTTCATGCAAATTGGCAGCAGGGGCTCAAAACCAGAGGAGGGCAGCATTCAATACTATCGGTGGTTTGTCTTCCCTCACTGTGATGGCACGCTGTGCACTTTATTAAAAAAGGTTTAATTGGCCTTTTTTCTAACAGACACTCAACTTACCGGGCTGACCTCATATATAAGACAGACCTTTATAGGTAGAAAGGGCAGGGGCTGGACAATAGATTGTATAAAACCTGCTACCTCCTGTTGAATGGCAGATAGTGAGATCACAGCCAAAAAAAAGTCAGAAGGGACATAACAAAAATCTTAAATCCTGTTTTATTATTCATCTGTTGGGTGTCTCTGACAGGGATTAGGGCCGTATTATGCTCAAGTGCTCTGTTTGTCCTCTGTGGTTTACTGTATAGCCGCAAAATGAATTATTCAGACACGCAGGTATACAGTGAGAATAAAATGGCACCCAGACAGATACAAACTGAGGAAGATACCCTTCAATTTCTTAGCTCAACTGGATGGAATTTATTTAGCTGAGAATGAATCGCCAGCAGAATGTGTCTCATGGGTGGCAAATTGAAGGCTGTGCGTGCAATTCCAAATAGCAAACAGCGAGCAGACGTGCTTTCTTTTCAGATGCAATTACATCCGTATGGATGAGTGTGCCGCCACGTGTCACTGCAAACTGTTGTAATGTTGTTAATCAGTCTCTCAACTCCTCTGCATCCTGCCTCTTCCATTGTTTGAATTTGTGCAATGACAGACCAGAAAATCAATACAGACTGGACAAACAGGACTGATTTCTTAATAATCAGTTGCGAATTCGTCACCTGGAAACAGTAAATCTTGACAGGATGAATTAAAACTCCCCATTAAAATGATTTAGCATGTACAGCAGAGTTGGAATGGTGACGTGCACCAAAGCCAAATGGTAAAACTCTGCGAAAAAATGAAAGGGGTTCTTCCTTGGCTCATTTCACATCTTCCCCTCTGAGTTCAGTTTAAATGCATATAGTAGTTTTTTCTCCAACCTTAGTGTCGCAGTCAATCAAGCTAACCAAGCAAGCAAGATTGGACGAGAACAGAAATAACTTCCTTGGCAGAAGTAATAAAATCAATCAAATACCATTAACATGGAGAAGTGGAAACACATTTCAGTTTTGGTCAGAGACTCCTAATAAAAGTATATGTTTTAAGTGCCTAACAGAGATAACCATTCACTCACATTTACAGATTAAACCAACCTGTGGTTCCTAAACCTGGCCTGAGATCAGACCAAAGACCTTCTGATCTGGAAAGACGTCTCTACTGCCCTGACCACAGCCACATATTTCTTAAACCACAGATTCTTTGCTACAACACTGTTCTGGTAACAGTAATGCTTCAATATCTGTGTGGACAGGGACTAAAACAGTTTTGTGCTTTTTACTCTGAATTTAGTCAGTCCTGTCTGCACTCCGCCTTAAATCAGCTACATTTAGGTGTGAACATTTTATTGACTCAAGAGTTACTGTAGCAGCTGCTGGAGAGTCACAGGTTATGACAAAATACTGTATGAATTCTAACAAAGTGATGCATTCAGACAGGATATGGGTGCATTTATGTCAGTTGCATCCAGAGATTTCGGTAGCAACATAGCTCAGGAAGAGCTGATGTTGTCTCCAGGTGCCAGTCAAGACTGGAAAAGAGAATCTTAGGGAATACTGGTTAGAAGAATTTAGTGAACACACCTTTTCTGTGAGTTCTTCAACCTTGTGTTTACACCCTTGAGATGCAGACAGATGGTGCAGATGGCTGCATAGATTTAAAAATCTTTGTGGGAGTGAAATTGATTGTTGTAAAAGGTCAACAACAGGTACATTATCTAACAGTCTGTAAGACAATTTAATTACAAAGCAGGAAGTCACAACGCTAGTGCTGTACAAACATCCAACATTCCAAAAAGCAGTGACACACATTTTTAACATTCATCCGCCTCTCCCAACCCCTCCCTCATTGATTCCCTCACCGACCCCCACTCCCTGCCTCCCTCCTTGGCTTTGATGCAAAAGAAGGACTTTGATGTTTCTTTGAGGGTTTTCCACGGCACATTTCCATGGCAAATCTAGCATGTTACAGCTGTGCCAGCATCGCCAAGTCCTCATTGCTCATTGGGGTGAGTCAGGAAGCCAGAAGTCAGAACACAAACAGCTCTGCCATCCATCCAGGCTGAATAAAGCATTAGCAGAGGAGAATAAGACGTTTGATTCTGGTTGACTTCTGCAGATGTGTCAAAGGGTAGCCTTGTAAATACAAAAGGTGGAATATTTAGACGGTTGTAAAAATCTATAGTATACCATAACCTTCCCCTGTGACTTTATGCATGTCTACCTGAACATTGTACTTGTGAGAAACATGATCCTAAAAAAATATACAGTACATAAAATATATCCTGATGAAAGCATTCAGAAAGTCAATGTGATGTACTTTTAGCCAATGAAAATCACCAGCCTTATTTACACCCTCATAGTCCCCTGGGGATGAAAAATTTGTACCTAGCTTGTGCAAAAATTTCATGATTACTCGAGTTCATGGTACAGAAAAAGGCGGAACTTATATTTACGGTGATCAAACAAGGTGGTAAACTGGTCCCCAAGGCGATCTTCCACCCACTCATATAAAACTGCTCACTCACACACACACAAAAGGTCTGTGACACTGCAAGCCAACTAAAGTAACATTTGATTTGAGGTGATGGAAATAGACGAACGCAGGCTTGTAATCCTGTAAGAGTGACTCCAGTGTGTTTGAAATGCATCCCAGTGGCAACTGGGCATTGACTCCGGGGCATTGGTAAATGAATCAGTCTGCGGTCACGCAGCCAGATGAACATGCAGAGCTAAGTAGCAGAGCGGCGGGTGCAGCAGTTCATTTATGAAGTGTATTAGGATTTATGAGGCAATGAAGTGAAAAGGTGCTTTATTAATCTCTTGCTGCCATCAGTCCACCAAGAAAGAAAGCAGACATGACACTCTAAATGTTTCAATCTGCTTTCCTTCCTCTGCTGTAAACGCAGGATATTTAAAACAGAAAATGTAATATGCTGTTTATTTATTTGCGCTACATTTTTATTCAAGAAACAGCTTTTATATTTAGTTTTTCTCTGCATTGTGTATTTGTGTTAGCAGATCATCTCAGAAAGCTGTTTAAGGTAACACTGACATGTGACACTGTGACTTTTATTTGAACCATGCCTGAGAGCTGACCAAGGTACAGAAAGCCTCTTAAAGCTATGTCAGCCTGAAGGAATACGATGATCTTTAGGTGCGTGCGTGCGTGTGTGCGTGCGTGTGTGTGTTTGGGTACCATGGGACTGTAATGTGATGAGTGGTTCTGCTGGTTCGCTGCATCCTGTGTGAGATCAAAATCATCTCAAATATGTGCGCATGAGATCTCAGAAGAACGTAATGGAGTAAATGGACTGCTATGTTGGTGGTAGATGTCACACACGCATACACGGTAGTAACATTAGCAAGCTAAAGCAGATTTTAGCTATCTCTGCCAGATTTTGGAAGAGATACATGCACACCAGTGTGACTATGTGTGTGTGTGTGTGTGTGTGTGTGTGTGTGTGTGTGTGTGTGTGTGTGTG
>BJFM01001506.1:55037-69524 GCA_016586285.1 Arothron firmamentum
TGTGTGTGTGTGTGTGTGTGTGTGTGTGTGTGTGTGTGTGTGTGTGTGTGTGTGTGTGCTTGGAGTCTTTCATTATCACCCAGTGAGAGAATACCAACCTGACACAACACTCAGGCCTTGAATATCCTTCGAGGAGAACCAAAAAAAAAAAAGTCCCTGACACCACCAGCTGTAAATAAAACAGATCAAGTTTGTGGGGATTATGCGGCCAACTCAGTCTGCCTGCCCTGACAAATTTGGTCATCAAATGGCACCTAATTATCTGCCCACCTGATGCTGGGTATCTAACAGGTGAGCCTGGACAGACAATGGGTTTTGGAAATAAAGAGGTAATTATTGCTGAGCTCTCATTAGAACCAGTGAGTATCTGAGCAATGCAGAGAGAGTGGGAACAAAATCTAATTATCACCCTCTTCTCACTCCCCTCTCTATGACATCAATACTCCATTATAGTTCCCCATCCCAGTGTTGTCCCAGAGTGCTGTCACATGTGCAGTGTGCACACAGCTCCAAAATTCATTTCACATCAGTATGGAATAACAGCTCTAAGTGATAGACTACTACAGTAATGTGTGTTTGTGTATTTGTATGTAAGAGGAAGATTCTGACATCAGAAAATGAATGTGAGAGGAGACTGATGGAAATTCATCTAGCCCTGTCAGTCACCTCTAAAGGGCAGAATAACCGTTAAATCTTTGAAATGTTGAGTGAGGTACAACCCTGTGTGCTCGGCTTTAATGGCTTATCCTATGGCTGGGTACCAAAATCCAGGCTTTGTTTCTTTAACTGCACAACTCATGGAACTAGAAATACCACAACGCGGTAGTTGAAGATGTGTTTTGGTATAAATAGTGGTGAGAATCTGGGTTTTTTCTTTATGTCTCATTGAGGTCTTTACAGGTTGAGAGGCCACAATGGTGTTGGAGTCCATCTTATGTCGACTATCCAACCTCACACTTAATGTTTCACCTCAGGCAATTTCTCAGCCCTCCCCAATATCTGGTATTGTACTTGAAAATGAACAGAGCAGAGGAAGAATGGATAAACATGCCAGACTGACAGGCCTGTGTTTTTCCCACCAGTCAGCGCTCCAGTGGAACTGTAGCGGAGGTGGACACTTTTCCTCCAACGGCGAGAGATCGACCAGGGTTGAAGGTGGCAGACTGGCAGGGAGGGAAGGTGGTGAAAGGATATATTACGCCTTCATCAATGTGTGTAATGATGCTGAAAGGATGTCTCCCAGCGCTGTTGACCAGGATCATAATAACGGATGAATTAAACAGCACTGCACATATCAAAGAGACACACCATGGATGACTTCTGACATGCAGCCATATCACAATGCAACGAGCCACACAAAGTCTTTGTTTTGATGTTTAGTCCATTTAAAATGATTTAGTGAACCTGACACATGGTAATGATGTCTGTAGAATGTAATTTCTGCACTCGGTGCCAAATGGCTACATGTAATTGCTTTTCAAGTTACCGTTTTAAAGAGACAATGGAATGATTTGTATATAATGCGTTGAAAAACTCTAAGATAAATAAATTCATTTAAATCAAATTATATTGTCATGGCAGTGGTGTCATACGGATTAGAGTTTGAATTCCAGTTCAAAGCCTTCCTTCGTGAAATTCTTATACTCTGCACTTATCTTTATAGGCTCTCTTTGGATACTGCAGTTTCCTCCCATCATCCAAATTTATATGCCTGGACTCTAAATTACCTAACATTGTGTATTCCTGTGTTGTTGAGGGAGATGCAGAATAAAAGTTCAGCATTACTGTTTTTTCTGATATTGCTCCTAATCTGAGTACATCAAGACCATATGGAGTCAAGACCATTCCTCCCATTCCTTATAAATTCTTTAACTAACCCCTTTCAGTTGTTTACTTTGAACATGCATTGTATGTGATTACTTTTTTCTGAAGGGGAGTTGTATTTAACAGCAACACCAGTCATAATACATGCAAAGTTGCCTGTCAAAGGGCCTGGTGTCTGTCGGTGTCAGACAACAGCATTTGGCCATTAAGCAAGATCATTAATTTACACTGTAATTATAGAGTAATTGATAGCTCTAACAAAACCAAAGCTTTCATTGGGGCCAAGGAGCTGAAAGTGCCCCCAGCGGGAGCGAGAGTGGGGTTGCCAAATGTAGGAGATTTAATTGGTAGGAGCACTGAGCCCAGATGCTGTTTATCCAACTGTTGACCCATCTCTCAGTATCTGCTCAACAAAACACAATCTCTTTGTGCAGGAATATTTGCTAAATTTCATGCCTGAATGCATTTTTATTTATCTAAAATATGATGGTCAAAATATACACCAACATTGTACCAGTTATCAGCAATTAACTGACAGACACAGTCCGAACAAGGAAGTTTGTATCTTCATCAGTCTGTAATAAATAGAAGAGAGTATGAATACTGTTCCTGTCTCTTCTGTGTGCATGATGTCACCCAAAATAAATCACCAGAAACAAAGTGATAGAAAAAGGCTTGTTTAAATAAACTTATGACTTTTTAGATGTGAGAAAAGTTGATAATGAAGTCAGGATTCACATTTTATTTTGTTCAATGTATTATTTTCTCTGTTTGCATCGTTACCCACCTGATTGCCTGCCACCTGTGTCTCCTACTTCCTCACCTGTCTCTCTGGCCCTGCCCATCCCTGCCCCCTTTTATTCTGGTATAGAAAAGGAAAAAACAAAGGCACTTGAAGAAAATATCCTTTTTATTAATACAAAATGTGATCTTACTAAATAGTGACCTTAACACTGCTGAACACAACCCATTAATTAGCATAGACCACTACTGAAGGTTTCATTAATGAACCCTATTTCAATCTTTTTTGCTCCTGCCAAAGTAAAAAAAAAAAAAAAAAAAGAGAGAGAGAAAGAGAAGAATCTACAGCAGCAGAATTGATTGTTCATCATTGTTATCCTGACTTTATTCACTGCAGAGATCCTAAAGCTGGCCGGGGTCATTATAAGCCACGCAAGCCAAAGGGCATTGGAATCAATACGTGCTTTACGTGCTCTAAGTCCAACCTACAAGAAGTATCGATTGAGCCGCTTGTCTTGTTGGTGCACTTGTGCATAAAATGTATTCTTACTGTGACCGTCCTTTCAACGCCTTTAGGTTGCATCCTCCTCCTTGACTGTTTACCTTTAACCACTGTGGTTTACAGCACACTAAGGTCAATTAAGATTCATCGATCAGAAGTGGCCACGCCAGCTTGTAGGGCATGCGGTGTGTGCCAAAGCACATATGAGAAGACGGACAGTATGCTGTCGTCCCTTTTGGAGACTTCTGTCTGACATATGCAAGTGTCTGCAGGAAACTGAAATATAGTCAGTAAGTGATGAAAGTTTGTTAATTCTAAGCAGTTCTGGATGCATAACAAACTGGTGTTCAGATATTTGAGAAGTAAATGAATGGTTATGAGTTCTATTTCTCTGGCTGGCCTTTTCCTAAATGTCAGGCAGGCCTAGAGTGGCGATTATTTCCTTCTAGAAGGATTAGGAACATTTTACAGCAGATATACACAACCGGCCCAGGTCGTACCTGCAGCCATACTGTTGGATGTGGCTAAGTTGGTTACAAACTTGTAGATGTAATCCTTTAAATCTGTCATGGCTTATTAATTTAGGCAGAAAAAAACATCTATCAGTGGTCTTTATAACATGTGACACTTACAGAACTAGTTTCTGTCAGGGTTGGGAAGCACCATACCCAAAAAGACTCAGTCTTTATATCTTTCTACCTGTAAAAATTAATCATAAGGAATCAGAAATAAAACAACCAAGAATAAGAAAAGCTCCATTTCTCAAATCTGTCCTGAATCCTTTTCACCACATTAAACATTACACAGGCTCTCCCCAGCTGAACACACGTTGTTGGGATGAAAGTAGTCATCAGGAAAATGATGCTGATACTCTTGTGTCTACTTGCACACAGTGCGTAGATGATCTGCGGCTACACTTTATTAACTAGGGTTTCTAAATCTGTGGTGGCACATCCAGGATGCCAGATGGCATTAAGCTGAGGCTGAGTGTGGTCCGATAAAATATGCAGAAGATCCGGAAGGAAAAAAAAGTCTTAGCAAGAAGATATTGAGTGAGAGCTGCAGATATGTGAAGAAGAAGAACAGAAAGAGAGTGAGAGAGTGAGAGAATCTCATTAACGGCGTGAGGAGTCTTTGGCTTCAGCCTTTTAAATGTTGCCACGTCTTCTCAGGCTTCACAAGAAGAAGAATTCTCCTCGAGCTTCTTTGCTCTTTGCCGTCCCCATCTCTCTTTCTACCACCGCGCCTTTCTTTTAATGATTTTCAACTCTCTGACTTCTCTGTGTCTTTCTCCACTTTCTAACGCCGTGGAGCACGGCAAGATGGGTTTTATTTATTTATGGTCATGCATTGTCTGCATGCGTGGGCTTAAGTAATATTCATCTGAGCTATGCTGCTATAACACAAAGCCTCATTCCTTCTCATATGTGAGGGATGAAATGTGGGCCTGCTGAGGTCCCATCTTCAGTGGTATGCACATAGTGGTGGGTTTTAGAACACACCTAGTTAAGAACTACAAAGGAGAAAACCAATGTAGCCTTTTTACTTCCTCTGCTTTAGCAAAATTTCTTCAAGCTCTACATGCCCTTTTCTCTTGGCTCATGTCTTCCACTGTTCTTTTCTCTAGTCCGCCGCCGCAGGGCAGGTCACCACTGCAGAAGCTGGGGTGCACTCAAGCAGAAGTCTTTTATTACACTATAAAATGCATCTTCGCCCATTAAATCTGAGTGGTGTTTTCCATCTGTCCCAGCGCAAGTTGTAATGGTGCGTCAGATGTCTTTAAGATGTATCTGGGGGGATTTGGGCAGCAGAATTCCACGTCAACATCTCTGTTTCACCCTTATTTGTATTCTTGCCTCATTCTCTCACCAGAGCACATAAAAAACTCAGGAATGGACATATACAAGTGATAGCACAAACTTTTAAAGTGAAATAAATGCATTTTACTTCTATTTGTTTGTATGCTGCAGCCTATTCCCCTGGTATTTGATACATATGCTGGAGGAGACAAATAAAATAGTATATCTTGCTGTGTGCTGAAAAGGCTCATTTAGAGCTAACGTAGCACCTTGAAGGCTTGTTTCAATGTGTTTGCAACATGATGGTGGACAAGAGATAAATGTTGGGAAGTTGTTTTGTTGCACATGGAGTTTACCTCATGGCAACCTCGGTTGGAGCAAGTGTTAGTTTCCGGAAGTCTTCAGAATGGCGGCCAAAGCAGCTTTGAAGATCTGCCTCTAAGATCTCCCGATCTCTAATTTTCTTAATTTTACAAATTTAGGTGTTCAGCTAATGACTGCTGCTGGAAATAATCGTACAACATCTAAAATGTGAGTAGGCACTTGATTTAAGTAGTTGAATTGCAAAATGTTTTGCCAGGGAAACCTGCTAGAATAAAGTGCAAAAGCAAGTATTTGTCCAGCATATGCTTAAAACTGGAAAAGCAAAATTAAATCAATTAAAAGTTTCAAATTCTGAAATGGCATTCTCTTCTAAAATGTGTGTGTGGGGGGAGGGGGGGGGGTAAAGAGTTAGACGTCAGGGGTTGAACACTGTTTGAAACTTGCCTTCTGCAGCTGAAGTAAGAGTGGAATGCGTGGGTGAGGACCAGAGCAGGGCAGACAAAACTGAAACAAGCCACCAAACAAGCCGGGTGCAGGAACTTTGTTTTTGGAGTCAGACATCAGTGGATGTCGTTCTAATTTACCCTTGTCTTCCTGCTTCCATCTCTACCCCTCTTTCTGCTGAACGCAGCTTAATGATGTCCCCGGTGACAAGCAGTGGCTAACGACTAGCCGTCAAGACACTTGGCTGCATAGACACAGAGGCTGCGCGCACGTTGCCGTCTACACAGCTCACACTGCTCGTGCATTCAGGCCAGCAGCTGCGAGCTTTGCCAACTGTGTCCCCCAAACTTGAGGGAGATATGGGGAACAGATGTGACTCTATTCAGTCTGACAAGTCTGAGAGAAGAAAGCAGAAGCCTGCAGATTAGTGACAGCAGAGCCTGCGTGCACCTTTCTACTAGATTAAAACAGACCTGTTTTTTGCATCGTAGCATTCATTAGACCCTCTGAGGCCAGTGCAGCCAATTCACAGGGACCAAACCTTCTATTTTGCTGGAATATCCCCTTCTTTTTGTATTTCTACCACAGGAACTCAAAATTTGAGTCCTAGTGTTAAACAGCTCCAGTAGGAACCAGTGATGTAACTGCACATTCGTTGGATGAACACATGCCAGAACAGCTGCCATTTTTAATAGGCTCTCAGTTAATACTCACTCAGATACATGAAAAAAGGGACAAATGGACCAATTATACATGTAAATACACTACAACAGAAGGCATACAACATCCTACAGGGTGGAGAACTTCACTCTGCTATGGATGAAGATTTGTGGTACTATACATATCAACTATGGCCATTTACTGTGATCACCATACAGCCAGATTTTCTCTACCACAGTGAGGAACTTAAGGTTTTCATCACTTGATTGGCCGCAACCACAGAATCAGTCATTTGGAAAAATAGCCGTGGTTCGTATAACTGCTCAGAGTGAAAGTGTCATTGTATTTCTGTCCTCCCAACATGGCAGGAAACATTTTCAGCTATGTCATTTTCTCTTCTAAAGCACCATTGTCACAAGAAACATATACCCATCCCAGTGTTTTCAGGTCGGGATCCTGAGTCTGTTTATTCATGATTTCCTTTTTATTTCCTTTTTCACTGTTGAAATATTCATTAAGTTTTTTGTCCACATCTTGTTTCTTCGCTGCCTGATTATATATGTGGTGTTCAGTGACCTTTGACCTGCTTATTTATTCAGATTCTCATGTTCCCTCCTCTGTTATTCAGAATGTTTGTGTATAAAATGCCGTTCTTGCAGATCATGTCTTATGTTTGATAGAATTCAGCCTACTAGACTCTCGGGTGACCTTCATTTAAAATTAGCATGAGCCTGGATTGTGGCTGCTACTCAACAAGCAAACAAATAAATAATTATAAAAATAAATATAATTAAAAACAAATAAATAAATGAAATCAGGTATCAGCTTGATCCGAGCTGCATTGAGACTACCGACTGAAAAAAAGATCTGACTTAAATTAAAGATGCTGCCCCTGATGCCCCCATACTTTTTTGAATATTAAGCACCATCGCAACAAGCACGATCCAGATCCAGTGCATGTTTGAGGCTGCAGTTTCAGGGCACACGTGATTTGAGCTACACTGATTTATGATGTATCTTTCCCGAGAGGCAAAAATATAATTTAAAAAAACTCAATATGCAAATATTAACTGATCAGATGAAAGGAAAATGTTTCCAGAGGATATAACCTATCATATTTCAACATTTCACTGCATGCATGTATGTTGTATAAGTAATACAAAGTCATGTACTGGAGTTTTTCCTGTCATTTTGTGAAGAGTTTATCTTCAATCAGGCTCATTTCCTTTATAAGGGGATTAAGGGGGAGTAATTAATCTCTAATCACATCAGATAGGGTGCTCAGCAGTGTTCGCATGCTCACAACTAACATGTTTGATGAGGTTAAAAAAATGCAAATATAATGATGCAGGCACGGGCACACACACACACACACACACTCACACAGGCACACACATACTGGGTAATTAGCAAATAATTTGCATTGTATGAAAGCTAATCTGGGACAAGGCTGTAATTAAAGTAAGTGATAATAATGCAGAATGCTCTTTGGATTATTTATTACATGATCTACTCTGTCAGAATCCCACACGCACAAGCACACACGCACACACACACACACACACACACACACAAACACACACACACACAAACACACACACACACACACACACACAAAAAGCTTTTAGTCTATTATCTTTATTTGTGTACTCATGAAAGAGGAATTAAGATAGAGTACCTAACACAAGAGGCCGGAATAATCGGATTAATCTATGAAAGGTGCATGAATGTAATCTGCACTGCACTTGTGGGGGAAAAAAAATCGAAAACTATTCAGCTCATACATCATTAGGATGATATAGGTAGTGCTGATGATTCCATATGATCCCAGATAATGCCTCAATGTTTGAAAGGAAAATCATATGTTTGAAATACCCCTTACATAGGGAGTCCAAAGAGCTGCTTCACATTGAAAACTACATCCTTAATATCACTTAATGTATGGTGCTCAACATGATATTTATAATGGCTTTCACCTTTTGAGACTGTAAAATAAATCTATGATGCGTCCCATCTCAGAACGAGACTGGGGTGTGATGGTATTTCATTTAATGGCATGGTATTTTGTCCAACTTGAACCTGAAAGGTCGTCTCAGGTTGTTCTAATAAGACTTACAGATCGCTGCTTCACCTCGCTCGGAAGGCCATATGTACTGCTGCATGCTGATCCACTATCTGGGAACACGGTTTGGCTCACGGTTACACTGTGCACATTTGATCTGCTTAGGTATGGTGTCACGCCCGCATTTTGCACTACGGTGGGTCCATAAAACATTCAATGACCAAATAAAACCTTATAAATTGTTTTTTGAAATTATATATTTCTATATAATTTGTGAAAAGGGTTCTTAAGAATAAAAAGGAGAAAAAAAACTGAAACACTCCTGGGTTGCATGACCGTGAGACCTGGCCTAGACTTACAAACACACACCCACATCACCTTGTCACAACACTTTTTTAGCTCTCATGTGAAAGGAGAACATGCCCTGGGCCGCACTAGGGGAGTTAAAGAGACATGACGAGAGAGAGATGGGGGGGACAAGACTGGGGATAAAATGAGAAAAGCCAAAAGAGAGAACACAGGATGATAAAAGGCTGGAAAAGCAAAGTGAAGTTGGGGGACAGGCGAAACAAGGCAGGGGCTGGATCAGCCTGGAGGAGCCGTGGCCTAAAAGAATTGTTCATCCTAATGTCTAAACTTTCTCCACTCCTGACTCTATCCCTGCCACACCACAGGGTCCACCACACCTCCCACCAGCCCCTAGCAGCTATTTAACATGGAAATTGATTTAAACAGAAGCTGCGATGTCCACAGTGGGACCCGAGGACAGGTGCCTCCAGTCAGCAGAGGAGAAGCTAATGAGAGGTGAGAGACCTGAGCAGAGCTAACAAGGAAAGCAGAGAGCACAATGAGATGGAAGAGGAGAGGCAGAGGGTGCACACAATGGGACGGAAACTGAAGAGAAATCGGAAAGAAATGACAGAAGAAATTTTTGCATTTCTGGCCAACAGTGAGATGAGAAATTAATAAATAAATGAGGGCGCGAGCACTAGTATGAAGGTCTGTGTGTGTGGGTGTGCAAAAACAGTCTGACTGTGGGTTACCAATATATTCTAGTCAGAAAGAACTGTCAAATTTCACCCATGTGGAAGATAGGTTCGGAGCTGAAATACAGCCGAGCAGAACAGAACAGTTCAATTAAGAGCTTATGCCGACCAAAGGTTAAAACAGAAACTCTATAAGAAAAGGGCTGACACTTAAGAGTTTGGCTAGCTAGCAACTACGTGAGTAAACTGCTGCAAAGTCCCAGAATCCCAAAAATACACTGGAGAAAGATGAGTGGACTGAAATAGAAGCACATGTGCCAAAGTGAATACAGTCCTGATATTTTGCACCATGTGACCTAAATGATTCCGTTTTGAAACTTATTTAAATGAACTGACATCGGCCTCAGTCCTGCTGGATTTAGCTGCGCTGAGTTAAATGAATCTTTAAGACCTCCATAAAAGTTCATGTGGAAGTAAAAGTTTCTTTTCAGATAGGCCGAAGCATTTTTAAAAATTTCTATTTTGCAAATTGCTTTAGGCCACGCTCAAACGCATTCCTAAAATCAGCAGAGCGAGTAAGATGGAGGGGAGCCCCTTCGTTAATTTTGACTCAAATCGAACGTGACAAAGAAGCAGGAGCACATCAGAAGCGAGAGATTCAGAGCTGCGGTCAGTGTTTCTGCACCTGGGCTGCCTGTACATTAAAGAAAAGACTGACTTTGGAAAAGCTGGGCTCTTATTGATCTGCTGGCCAATGTGAGCATGTAAGAACTCAACAGGCTGCGCACGTTCGCGTGCCTGAAATCACCGCTATGAATTTTAGCGGCATTACTGAAAGGTCCAGCTGTCTGAGCATTTACATTGTCCAGTGCTAAAAAGGTGGCTTTGCTGTGTTTAAAATCTGATTTTGACCAGACAAATGTTAGTTTTTTTTAACATGACAAGTGACATTTTTAGTAATACAACCTCTCATGGTTTTGCTTTCAGTGCACAGCACGCAATTTCTTGTATGCATGCACAGACTACACACACACACACAAACAAACACACACATACTCTTCAACTCCGCGTTCTCATAAAACGTCCCTGGCAACTATATTAAAAGTGAGCTGTCCACTGTTTATAGCTGGCCTAATTCATCTGCTCCTCCAATGAGCATTATTAGACATGACGCTCTGCACATGCAACAGATTCTCTCTGCTAACGTCCATGTTGGACGGTGTGCTTGATTTATTCTTGTTGAAAATTTCAGGATTTCAGTGCCTCACCTGGCCCCGATCTAAATGTATAAAATCATTTCCTTTACCCTGAAAAAATGCAAGTCACAGTGGCAAAAACAAATGTTCTAATCTTCCTTTTTAACAATCTGGCAGTCTTTGAGTTCACACTGCCTCTTTCATTTGTTGTTTTTGCCGATTATTGCTCTGTGAGACATAATGGAGTCATGACCTTTGACCTTTACTGGGTCAGGTAAGCTGTGAAGTTCTGTTAATTTTCGTGGGATTGTTTCAGATCTGCTTCATAAACCACCAGAATGCTTTTGGGAGTCATTTTGGTAGGCTGGTCACTCCTGAGGTCGACCACCATCATTTCCTCCACTATAATGGTTCTCATTGTGGTTCTCAGTCTCGTTAAAGGAGCCATTCATCGCTTTCTTTGGTATTTGGGACTGTTTTCACATTGGCAGGCAGGTTTTATTAAAGTGCTTTTATTAAACTGTGGTGTTATTAAAGAGTAAATGAGTCTCTATAGTCACTCTCGACACACATTGTTATTTAAATTGAGTTGATTAATTTGGAATGTCAGCTGGGGTCTCCCACACAGGGACTAAGTGGAACGGCATTCTACGTTTATGGTATTTTGACTTAACGGTTTGCATGCAGCATTTCAGACTTTAATAAAAGTAGATCACCGCATCTATTTCTGCAAATGTGACGCTCTGGTCAGCCTTTCTGGCTGATTATGTTCGGCCACTCTTACACCACTTTAGTTTCGGGGAGAAGTGCCTCAGGATTTGCAAATGAGGCTGATTTAACTGCAAAGTTGCCTTTGGAATGTGAAACATTTATGACTCAAACACATTTAGCTGACGGAATTAAAGCAGATTAAAGGTAATGCGTTCAAGCACTTCTCTTGGATCGGCTCATGTGAGGAGGGGGTCTGATTATGTGTCTGCGGGCACCTTCGGCGTGCGATGTTCCTCGGATGGTGTGAATCTGCCAGCATGAGGAGATGGAATCAAGCTGTCCGCCATGTCTGCCCACTCCACCTCACACACGTTCCGACACGTCCTCCTATGTCTTCTCCACCCACCTCCGCGACACCAGATCACCCGCCTTCCCCCGGTGCTGTGGGGGTTTATGCAGCAGCTGGAGCCAAGATGAATCAAAAATGACTGACATGTTGCCTCTGCATAATCAAACAGGCTTTTATTGACGGCTGCAGTTGCGATTTCCATTTTTCATGGCTCACAATTTGACAGTTCATCGATGCAAGCAGGTAATGGCTTCCACACTTATCACCGGAGGTGCAGAAATGATTATTTTGGACATAATAGCACATAATGTCTGAAAAATGATCTGTTTTGGATATGGCCCATTGACATTTTATCTGAAAGGATGGTTTCTATCCTAATATCCACTGTTCAATCATCTGAGCGGCTCCTTTTATTCAATACACCAAATGGATTCTCTGGAGCTAATGCTGCCTCTGCCCAGTGACTCAGGAAAGAGAAATGTGTTTTTAATACACGGAAGTGCAGTTTTGACCTCCAAATGTAACTGGGCACCACAGGCAACCTTAATATCATCACTGGTAATAGCAGCAAATGGCACAGAGGGGAATCAAATCTACAGAGGTATGATGGATTGATGGAGATGAGAGGTGGGAAATCTGTCCCCTTCTCACATGCAGCTCTCCCCCTGGGCCCATCTCGCACAATTATCATACTTGGACGTTGAACCACAAAGAACCAGCCAGCTTTGGTTATAAATGAGTCTCACACACGCAGGGAGTGCACATCAGACTACATGCAAAATAGGCCACTGCATCAGCATTTGATATCCTCGGGGCTACCCAACGCCAAAATGTGGTGGTGTGGGCGAGCTGGCGGTGAACTGGGCCACAGCACGATACCGATCGACTCTTTCCAGTCATCTTTAATTCTCAAACGCTGTGTCTAATTACAGGCGGCCACGAGAGATTGATGCTTAACAACATGCAGCAAGAATGGTAACAAGATCAAAAATACATTCAATTTTAAAAATCTGGGACCTGATTCCGCTCTCTTTGAACGGGACCGCCCAACTTGCTTTGCAGAAACTACCATTTCTAGTCTCATTCAAGGGGTAATAGAAATATAAAACAATTTCACACACTAATACAACAGGAGTGCTCATTTTATGCTAAATTAGACTGTAGCAATTACATTTGCAGGATGAAGGGGTGTTCTAAGGAGACCTGGGTACACTCACATTAATTGAGAATGTTCAGCACTAAAAAATTAGTTAAACTACAACGCAGCATTCAAATTCGATTGTCTGTGCCAAGAGAAACGGTATGAACCAGTCCGCGTAGATATCAGATTTTCTATAAGTCTCTGGTTAGTCCCTGAGGGCTGAATGTCAGTCCTGACCACTTGCAGGCTGAATGCAGTCCGGTTGGGGGTCTGGGGAAGCTCCCCTTTGTTGTCTCCTGCGGGTCACTTGGCAGCCAGCCACTGTGATCCTTCCTGTAACTTCTTTACCCGCCCGCCTCCTTCACGCCGCTCCGGTCTGCTGAGCGGCTTCACTGCAGACCACACAAAGGCAGAAGGGAGATGTCAGAGTGAACTCACGTGAAGTCACACAAACGCTGGTTTCTTTCACTCCCAAATCCTCTGCCACTTCAAGGAGTTAATGACAAGATAAGCAGGGGAGTTTGACAAAATGGGGTGGCTTTATTTAATTTCAATGGAGTGTGTGCAATAATTAAAACGGTAATTTACCAAGTCTAATCTACCAAGCACTAGAGCTTGCGGAGCAATGCTAAACAGCATAATTCTAAGTAACACATAATATAAGTAAACAAGGGTTTAGAATTTACATGAGCGTTCTATAAGACTGCACTGAATATGTAGAAAATACTTGCAACAATAAGAAGAAACCTCGTGGAATTATGTAGTTATTCACGCAAATCAACCCATTTATTCAATTTACATGTAACACTTAGAGATTATCCAGGTATGATTACTGAGAGCTCTTAATAAAAAACTGACCTCATGTCAAGATGTGACACATTTCACCCTCGTTATCAGGTTTGCCAGAACCAAAGTTTTAGAGACAACCACCTTTTTCAAAGTCTGACCACCAGGTTTTACTGTGTCGACCCATCGTGTTACTTTTTCCTGCCTTCGAGCTGTGGACAGAACATCTCTCTGTCCCACAGACGCTTCTTTCCTCCTGCTGGTTCCATTTTGGGCAGAGAAAGTCTTCACTCTGCCGTTTCCCTTCTGTCAGGGAGCCCTGAGCTACACATCCTCATTAGTCGGTTTCCCCGAGACCACACAGACCCCGGTGAGATGTTCCTCCTCGCCCAGACACTGCTTAAGGCCGGGAGAGAGCCATACAACAATTCCAACATTCCCAGAAGCTGAACAGAGGAGCCGGCCAATTGTCAGAAACAAGCAGCCTTTAAAATGCTGTGATATAATGAACATGCAGCGACTGCAGCCTCACGCTGCCTGAAACAGCCACGGGGCTCGGTCGGGATGTTTCCTGCACAATTTAAGAAAACAGAACAATGGTAAATTCCACTTGTTCTGAAAAGTCTGAACTACAACTATTGCCCCTGAATGCAGCACAATTTTAAAACGTTGAAAGAAGCTGACAACGATGTCATTAAGCACAATATTAACAAAACCAAAGAGGCTCTACACTGCATCTATCTATCCATCTATCTATCTATCTATCTATCTATCTATCTATCTATCTATCTATCTATCTATCTATCTATCTATCTATCTATCTATCTATCTATCTGTCTCAGAGTTTTCCATTATTTCTACCAATTAGCCACTTAGGTCAAGAACATAAAATCATCCATTTTCATCAGTCTAACAAAACAGCTGCTGAATGTGGGTGCAAATCAGTTTGTGTGATAATGTTT
>BJFM01001506.1:69583-105008 GCA_016586285.1 Arothron firmamentum
AAAAGCTGACCTTTTCAGATTTCCCACTGGTAAGTGAATGCACCAATAAAGACTGTTAAAGGCCTGCTTTAATAGCAATATTTTATGACTTGTCAAAGAAAACTGGCACCCCTTTGTGATTCAGAACAACACGCAAACTAGTCTTTTAAACAGCTAAAAGGCAACTATGATAAATTTGCTAAAACATGCAAAAACACCAACAGGTAGGCAAGTGGGTGCAGCAGCGGACCAACCTGGGGCTTTCACGGTCCCACTCCAGCAGACTCAGTCTCCAGGGAACTCTGTGACCAGTGGGCGAGCCTGGAGGAAGGACAGACCTCAAATCAATACCTCGTGGAAAAACACTGGGAGAAACTTGGGACAGAGATCATGCAATGTCTACAGGAGAATGTAGATATGCTCATGCAACTCAAGCTTATGTTGGATAACTTTGTACAGACCTTTGAAAAATTACAGTAAGCAACCTTACACAGCAAATAAAAAAGTAACAGCAGCTTAAATGTACAGAAGATTGACAAGATTTGGCTTTGGTCATTTTAGCAAGAGTTGCATTAACACGTAATCTATTTTTAGAACACAGAACAGTTATTTTGGTACATAAAATGCGCCACTGTATGATATTAGAAGTTAAGTTTTTCTTACTTTTGAGGTCTTTTATTGTTTCCATGACTGTACATATTTTAAGAAGCTACGCATTTACCAGCATGTTTATGTCAATGGATAAACACACTACGAAATTAAACATTTAGGGTTAGGTTACCTTTACAGCGGAGTTCTTTAGGTTCTAACCATCCTCTCCATTGCACTGCCATTAGTCTGTACTAAAGTAGCCATCGCACCAGCGGCATTCATGACAATGAAGCCTAGACCTGAATGGTGGTTTGAATTCGGTTAATTTTCAGATGCTATCAAGGCAATTGTCATTAACGATTACGACCACAGGTAAGAGGATTGAAAAAGTCTTATACATACCCAGGCATTCAATGCTTTAGAACTCTATACACATTAGGAAGCTATCCGGGTTATTTTAGAGGTCTTACCTCTGGGTCCTTTTTAAAAAAGTATAGAAAGAGAGAGAAAGAATAAGTTGTGCTCTTTTGATAATCAATCAAGACATCATTTAGTAGGGTTAACGTCTTCAGGCGTCAAGACATTCCTTTAGATTTAAAACGCTTTTTTTTTGTGTGTGAGAAACAAAGCAAGACACCTACTTCTGACTGCCGAGGGTTGTTTTAAAAAAGTCATTTCAGAATTTTACTTGGACAGGAAACAAATAAAGCAGGTTAAGTTTCATAAAAAACAAACTAAGCTTTATTGACAAACTGCTGCAAAACATCTTTTGGACAGATTTAGTAACCTATTTAGGCAAGCTTACACATGTAGCATAATGCATTTTATGGAGAGGGTACAGATATTAGTGGCAGAATAGGTACAGTTAGGATGTTTTAAAATATGTACAAGAGTTCGGATTGAGCTGCAGGATCCCTTCTCTGTAGAAAGAGAAGACCCATGTGGAGATTTTTGTCCCAATCCTTCTTTGTGCTCTTTATGCATGCAGTTTATAGAGAATCAGATCACAAAATTAAGACGTGGACCGTTTTTAGCTTGGTAGGAGGCCGTCTCTCAGCCGTGATCTCATTAAATAAACATTTCAGGTTCTTAAAATTATTTTAAAATATAAAACAAATTGAGGATATAAGGACAGACATCTCAACAGTGTCTATTAGGGCTATATTTCAAAACTCTAAGTACAATGAAAAATTTCGCTGCCTAGGTCTAAATGGACAACATTTTTAGGACTATTTAAAAACCAACCATCAATAATGAATTGCAATGTTTCCATTATAAATTTTTTAACCTTCACTTAATTTAATATAATACTTTTTTGTTGCTATATTACATAATTGGAGGTTTATAAGGTTTTTTATTGGACTATATTAACAGAATTTTGAAATGTAGCCTAAATGGGAATCTGCAACTGACCCTCAACAGATTCTTTGTATTTAAAATACAATTAAAATAAATTCCTTAGACAATTCATTGGATACTGAGCCATTAACTCCACTGGAAATTACTACTCCCAAACATTTAAAAAGTGTACGATCAACAATGCAAAAAAGCCAGAGGGTGGTGGGGGGAGGGTCAGAGAAAAATACAGCAAAATAAACCAAATAATCAAATTAAAAGAACAAAAATGGATGCCAACTTTTCCTCTCTAACCCATCTTAAAGCCACTTTGGTTGGGAGGACTGGTGGCCAGTCCGGGGGGGGGAAAGGGGAAGGGGTTCGTGGTTAAACCGCAAAAGGAACACAGGTCCGATTTTCAGTTCCCAATCCGCTCTCATAAAAAGTCCAGTGTAGAAAAAAATTAACCAAAGACAAAACGGACAATTACTTTTGTTGGGCTGCTTAAAGCGAGCTGCCATGGTAGACAGGAACTAGACGGGGGGACCCATTTAAGGGCGGCGCATCCGCTTCAGTACTGTTGGTACGGATGCTCTCGGTAAGACGTCTTGGCACCTCTGGAGGGCGGAGGAGCCTTTCCTGGAGCCGCCCGCTGGTTACCGTTCCAGTCACCCTGGTCTAAAGGGGACACACACACAGACATTCACCATTTAATGTAGATCTCAACCACATTTGAATGCTAGGTAATATGGGTCTGTTGCATTCTAGGATTAAAATAACATAATTGATTAACTGAATTATGGTTTTTGTATAAGTATGGATGGATTTTCTGCTATCGTCACAAATAAGTTCATTTTTCCTTACCGTAGGACTCATATGCTTCCGTGCTCTCTCCGTGTCCATAATCATAGTATTCTGGCTCTCTGTTGGCCAAAAACACAGAGAAAGGTTAACTAGCTGTTGAGGAAAATATCAAGAGGCCTGATAATTGGCTCCC
The DNA here is from genome assembly GCA_016586285.1 of Arothron firmamentum. Classification (NCBI taxonomy): domain Eukaryota; kingdom Metazoa; phylum Chordata; class Actinopteri; order Tetraodontiformes; family Tetraodontidae; genus Arothron; species Arothron firmamentum. The sequence continues at coordinate 72,486 of BJFM01001506.1, forward strand.
ACGATCAAAGCGTGGCTCTCTAGCATGGAGCGTGTTAGCCCCACTGGCCCTCTTAAATAACACCATCATCCACGGAACGTGAAGTGCCATCAGCTCTGTATTTATGCAGAGTGGCTCCAAAGCGTGTCCGCTCCTCGACCAACAACCAGGCAAAGCGCAGCCGCTCTCTGAGGGGCAGGTGAAAAACACAGAGGCGGCTGAATCACTCACGCTTGCGGTTGACTGTAATAGTTGTCGTACGACTCGTAGGCTGTGTCTGTGTAGTTCTCATCGTAGCCCTGGAGAGAGAGAGAGAGAGAGAGAGAGAGAGAGGAGAGAGAAACGGAGTGAGGTTCAGAGAGAGGCCTGTTCATGAATCATGAATGTCAAGGTGTCCCTAAAGTACCCCTGCTGTGCTAAAGCTGACACGCTCCACTCATGTCAGAGCAACAGAATTTGCCAATTCCTGTGTTGACAGAGGAGCTGCTCAAAGGTTAACAAACCCACTCAGGGAGGTGTGTTTGTGAGAGGCCAGATTTAGCTGGGTCACATCTGAAGCCAAAAATACCCCATGACTTCATATTCCTAATAGGTTTCATTGGGGATATTTCTAGTCAAGTCAAAACAAATTTGTATGTACATATTAACACTTACATATTCTTCATAGCTTTCAGCCGCTGTAGCAGGATTGTGAGGAGGTGGAGGCCCCATCCTTTGAGGGGGTCCGCTGGCTGGAGGCCTTGCACGGGGCGCCACTGCCCCTCTTGCAGGAGTTGAAGGGAGACCTCCTCTACTGGCCGGACCACTTCTCACCGCGCCACCTCTGGCTGGACCGCCTCGAGTCACAGCTCCCCGGGCAGCACCACCACGAGGCGGCATCCCTCTCCCTCTGGAGAGAAAAACGGGTTTGAGATTCTCAACATTCTTATCGGAGAATGACATTTTTAATGCAAATGAAGAAAATATTAACAGGTGGGGGGGTAACACTCGACTTTTCTATTAACTAGTAATTTCCTAATTCACACAATGCTAAGTAAATGTTGGGGCTCTTTCAGTAACCCAGCAGTTGTTATATGAGATAAGATACTTCCATGGATCTGCACACCTGTGTGCCCCTCCAGGAAGGACTCCACGGCCTCTGATTGGCATTCCTCCCCGGCCTCGTGCACCATGTTCCTGGCCTCCATTCAGATAGCTCAGCTCCATGAACTGCTCTTGGCAGATATCATCCATCATGTCCTACTCACACAGAGAAGAAGAAAGAGAGGAATGAGTGAGAACAAGAGCAACAACAACAACTGAAGCTTAAAAACCACCAGGATGGAAAACAGTGAGAGAATGAAGCAGTGTAAAAGAACGAGTGGGGCACAATTATAAACCTGAGCAGGTGCAAAAAAAAAAAAGTTTCAGAGCCACTGACTGAAAATTGGGAATGCATGGGAAAGCATCTATCTGGACTCTACTGTGTTCTGTCACTTTCTGTCTTGCACAAAATGTGAATTACATGTGCCTCCAGTTTTATATGTGGCTGCATCAAGGTTATCTTTTTCTTATCATGGAAACAAAAAATATGAGATAAACTGGTGAAACCAGTTTTCTTTAAGGGGAAGAAAATCACAAGTTTATCATAATTTATCATTTTGTCATATAATTTGTCCTTAGAACATTGATGGAATCTAAAAGCTTTGTGAAGAAAAAAAAAAGCAGAATATACTTTACTGAATGCAACTGAAGTTCTTCAGAGCAGCTTGACTACAGCAGTTAACAAACCAGAAAGGGAACCATTCTTGACTATCACAGGATGACTGTTTCTTTCAAAGTGATATCTTTGCACTTTGTGAACAACAACTAAATCCTTCACGGACAAGCAAAGCTCTGATTTTGCATTTAAAGCAGTAAGCGTACAGGAAAAAAAAATAAATGAAAAAGGCCGATGAGAGGAGCCGCAACCTTCCAGACCATCCGATGACAAAAAGATCATGCATAAAACATTTCAAGAACAAATCAGTTCCACAGTTTTATTAGAAAGGGCCTGATTCATGCAGCAAATTAAAAGACAGAGAACTTCCAGAAAATATGGCTGGTCTTCACAGATTTTGCTTAATTCTCTTTTATAAGACTTAATCAGCATTTATTGGCAAGTTTTACTGAATCTACTAAATAACCATCATGTGATCATCATGTGGGGTTGATGAGCAATAATTGGAATGGAGACAGAACACAGAGAACAGCAGACAGACTCACTGGAAACAGGAACTTTTTGACTTCCTCCATGGCGTGTGCCATTCGTAGATAAGCATCCGGCACAGGAGCAAACACCTCGATGAACACGTGCAGCTCCATAGAGAGGTGGGCGTATTTGGGCTCGCCCCCTTTCCTCAGGCCCTCCTCCTACAGTCAGCACAGAAAGGCGAGGAAGGAAAAAGCTTCAAAATGAAATCTGAAAACACATTTCTGAGACCTTGGGGGCCATCAGGCGGATATCCTCTTTCTTTACATCGCTTAATGAACACATCAGACAGGTAAATAACAGGTTTATTGCGATATCTGAGAGGTTCCTGGAACAGATGTGCAAATACACAGACGCCCTTGGCTTTAAGTTTTACATTCACCCGAGCCAAGTGGACGGCATCTGGGCCTGCTGCCTACAATTCCCCACAAGCACTGGCCAGATGTTTTATGGCTTCAGGTATTCTTCTGACAGGTGCGTAACACCAGATGTTGGCGAGTGCAAATATTACCTTGGACTTGTCCCTCATGGATCCTTTGCCCAGCACTGAGATCTTGGCTCCGGTCTCTTCCTGCAGACGTTTGATGGTGTTGCCCTGGGGTCCCAAAATCTTCCCCACAAAATTGAACTAACAGAAAAGTAAAACCAGAGGAAAAAAAAAAAAAAAAAAGCTGTCAAAGCAAAGACTGATGCATACAGCCATCCTTGTCTAGCATACAGGCATGATCATTTTCACAGTCTGAAAAAGGTCAAGAGCTTGGTCGCGCCTGACACAACTAAAACTACGTCTGGCAAACGGAGGCAGCCTTCTGGGGACGACAGGCCGGCACAGACCAGACTACTGCATCATATTGATCTGATGCTCCAGGTGGGAGAGCAGCTGTAGATATTATTTCAGGCTGACTTCCTGAGGGAAAAATCTCAGAGAAGTGTGGTTTATCAGAGAGGTAAACAAGAGTCCCAAATGTTGCACAAAATGCTTTAAATAGCTGCGGCATAAATCCGAACGACTCCAAATGATGCAAAAGAAATTCAACATACAAAAGAAAATGTATGCAAATAGACATTAATATCAGTTTAAAGGACAAATTCCATCCCCACTCTTCCTTAGCACATGAGAGGCAACCTCGTGCATCCTGTGGATAAACACACCCAGTCACATGACAAACAAGGACTGTGCTGAAGTCATTAGAGAAATGCAAATCTGTATACTCTGAAGTCAGTTATTTATGATTATTTACATAGCAATGAATACCATCAAAGCAGAGGCATTACAACACAATTCCCTTTTACATATGTCCCACTTGACCAAAAGTGCATTATTTATTCAACAAAACGCTGCCTGGATTGCTGTAATATTGATGTGATTAGCCACAAAATGAAATATTTGGACACATTTTGGGTTCTAATGCAAAACTACAGGAAGCCAACATCAGCAACAAGGCGGGTACGATTCGGTATAGTTAGTATTTAAATATGACATCTGATCCAACTCATGTACAACTGTTGCTGCCTCAGGATGAATCTAAAGCTTCCACGGTGTCCTATGAAGCTGGAACATGCAGATGAAGCTATTATCAAGTCATTAAAGTCTTCATCTCCTTTGAGTGGCACTTATTTGCAAAGGTTGGTCAGTCCATTGACTCTCTCGGCAAGAACATCACAGCTGTGATTATCATTTTAATATCTGAGCTGCAAGTTCAACTCATCAATGGTAACTGTAGCGTCACTGTTTGCTGCTCTGATAAATAAATACAAATGCTCACAATTGTACAAGCAATAAATGCATTTCCAGAAACTCCTTCTGATTCATTACTGAGTATTCTTATCATTTACACATTACTGCAACAATGTTGTAATCAGTTTATAAGATAAGAATTAGGCCCACAATCTACCAAAGCTGTAATTAACTCTGAAAAAAAAAATGCTGATTAGCAAGGGAAAAAAAGGATCCCTTCATCTGAATGAATATGGATCTCGCTGCAGCATCATTACTATAAAAACACTTTCCCTTCAGTCATATTTTAAAAACATGCCAATATCTGCAGTAATTACACACTGAGGCTAAAAGATCGAGACTGGGAGGAGTAATTTGAGACTCTCAACTAACCCCGTGGCTTTGTGTAAGTGACACCAGCCTGCAGGGATGAATTAAATCACGGGGGACAGAGGAAGAAACGAAGCAAGGGCAGAGAAATCTCACCTTCGGGTACTGTTTGACAGGAATGAGCACTCGTTCTTTCAGTTTGATGTTCTTTGTTGTGAAAAGGTCCAGGTATGATTCTGCCTCCTTTTTGGTCTCACCTTTCTGGATTCTATCAATTTCTGGACAGAGACAGCGACAGACAGAGAGAGAGGTCATATTTTAACCACGCGTCCATGCAACAAACAAACAACATGCAGCCCAGATAGGAGGACATATTAACAATATTTATACGTATATTCAGATTAAACAGAATCCTCTTCATTCCACATAATGCATCACTTTTACTTTTCCGTTTTAACTGCCCCTTGGACTCAACGTGACTACTTATTTTTTAGAAAACATTGTGTTTTTAACTGCCGATAAACGCATCTCTGAAAGCACGAATGAGATTTTTTGTTATCTTGTCAAGACTTTGAATGGAGCACAAGCGATTTAGTCATCTGGGCCATTATCTTGTCAGTGTTAATTATCAATTCAGCCACTTTTAGGGCAAAAATCAGAACGCTGCAGCCTACATGCTCTTCATCGTGACAGTGTGTTGTCGTTTTCTTATTTTCAACACTGAAATCAGAACAATTCTTTGGTCCAAAAGTAACACCTGCCAACACATCAACACGGAGAAAATTTTATTTTCTGGAACTTGATCAACTCTCTTCGCAATGTGCCAAAGCACCTGGACCCCACAGCATTTCAGCAGGACTGAACCCTCATTCCGAAGCGGTGCGCACATGAGACGGGCCAAAGTCTACGACTGCAGATTGCTGCGGGTCTTGCAATTAATTTTCCTGATTTTGCTATTTATTTTCCTGATATTGTAACCAGGATTTACACATCCAATTCGGACAATACCCAGGTTTACCTTCTGTGTGGAGGAACTGAGAACATCTAAGCAAATATGTCTCACAGCCACAAAGGGGCAACAGAACAATCCTCAATTTGGCATCTTGATAAACAGGTAAAAACAAATTATAAATTATGGCACCTAAATAAATTATGGCACCTATTATCTAAAATTTAATTGTCACTGCATGGTTGATGTCCAGGCACTGTTTGTGTTACATCCATAAAGAACCCTCCCATACATAATTCCATCAGAATAAGCGGAAGAGTGACGGGGAATCGCGGATCTCTCTTTTTGTCTCCTCTGGCAGGGTGACAGCACAGCCAGAGCTCGGTCTCTTGCTCAAGGACACTTCAGCAACGACGGAACGAAAGCCTGGCTTCAAGCGCCGACCACGGAGAAGGATGACCCCCCTCCTCCAGGAGTGGCGCAAGTGGCGCACATGTTGGTACGCGACGCAGCTGCGAGACAATGAGCCCAACATGGGCTCCACAGCGGAAAACAAGCCCCCATTTGCCCGCTAGAGAGTTGAAACCACACGTCACAGTCGCGTAAAAGGGCAAAATTTGTTGTCTCACTCAGAAGTGTCGCAGCTGATTTGCGGAGAGTTACCGCGTAATTACGCTTTAACTACCGAGCCACGGAACCGCTTCGCGCTGCAGCGAATAGGGCACCGACGTCCTTAAACATGGCAATAAAAGTGCGTCTTTAGGCGCTTTCGCTTGCACATTGTCCCCCACTAACTTCACGCCCCATCCCAAATAAACACCCTGTCAACTTTACCTGCGTTTAAAAGTTTCATGGCGTGCGTGAACGATGAATCCAGGCTGTCCTTCTCCGCCAAAAGCTCGGGGAGATACTTGTCGTCGTTCTCCATTTTTAGTTTAAAAATAGGGGGAGTCAATTTCGTTGCAAAAGCTGGAAAACCCCGAAGAATTACAGGATAACAGTATCCCAGTTATGTAACTAAGGAAAGCCGCGTATCCGCTGCGGGGACGGCGCTTTGCATGTGGCGACCGGTGCGTTTCTGCGACAGGATGCACCGCTACGTTTTCGGCCGTGGAGCCTCTTCGTTGCAGCGGCGGCGGACTGGAACTGGGAGAACAAAAGCGGCGAGATAGAAGAAGAGTGATCCGACTCAAGCCGGCGGAAGTGAGCTCAGAGGGACGCAGTTCTCTGCCCGACACCGCCTACAGTGCGCCACCGCGTGGCTGCGCGCCGCCCCCAGCAGCGATAACGCCAATCTGCGCGATCCGCCGCCGCTTTGGGTGTGACTGTGAGGATGTGCTGATCTCAGGAATTACGGTGCAGACCGTATGTCCCTCAGACCGGGATACATTTAACAAGAATAGGAGGTCCACAACTCACAACGTAGGTGCCACATGTAATTTGACAACGAACAAACACACGTTCCAAATCATACCAATTATTTAAAATTGTCTTTAGTTTACAGCACAGAGCACACTCTATGGTAAAGACCTTTAAATCAGTTTTGTATGGGAACCATGTTTGGTATAAAGAATCACGTCCAAATGTAACATATATTGGGCTTTGTTGGGTTTTTTTTTAATACCATCCTAAATGTCTAGTCAGGATTGCATGTTGATAGATAGATAGATAGATAGATAGATAGATAGATAGATAGATAGATAGATAGATAGATAGATAGATAGATAGATAGATAGATAGATAGATAGATAGATAGATAAACGTAGCATTTTAATTGGTTCTCTACTGTCGCCTAGTGGTAGTGTAGATGATGACAACCTTTGAAACTAGAGAAGCTAAATGTTGATAGTTTGTCTACCGATTTATCACAAATCACTTAGGTATAATTGGAATGTAGGGTGAGGAGGAAAGTTTGTGGAATGCATATAATCACATCACATATTGATTTCAGTTATTCGGCCCGTGGTAATGAACCCGACTCACCTCTGAGTCGAGCAAAAGAGGTCAGAGGTAACTACCAGGCTAATGCATATAAAGGATGTAGCAGGACCATTTCATAGGTGCTGGATCTTTTGAGCATACAGCATGCATTATCTGCAGGTGGGTGCTCCCTGCACTGAAAGCACACGTTAAGGTCATTTGTCAATCAGCTGCTGGAGTGAAAGCCATTACACCAGAGCACAGCTGTTCTCAAGAATGCATCTGCTCAGAACAAATGAAGGAAAAAATTGTTTGCAATAAACACTTGCGAAAGGCCAAATCCCAGTGCAGACTATCAGTGTTCTGCTTGATCTACCCCTGACCATTACTGTGTTATTGGTGTCGGAGGTTTGCAAGGTTGTCCTGACTCCTCTTGTCAGTGAGAAAATGAAGAGCACGTGAGCTGCATATCTTCTGGATCATAAAAGGAAGACTCGCTCCGGCAGGTGGAGTAGTTCCAAATGGATAGCTCACACTTTTGCCTTCTGCCTGTGCAGTCTTTCCCTGTCCCCTAACACACGGAGCTGGAGTCTGGGGTAAACAGGGGCAGATGGAGAGGCGTAAGCACACAAACAAACCCTATTCAAACCATTTCAAGCCCTAATGGTTCACCTGAAATATTGGACTCTGTTCTTAGCAGACTACTTTGATTTCACGAGAGCAATGGCAAGCATGCTACTGATGTGAAGCTAGTTGTGTAGTTCAAATTAGGGTGTTACCATACTAACATTTCAGTTCTAAAGACAGTCCCTTTGAGGATGACTATGCAGATATTCTGCAACAAGCCTCTCAATAGAACAAAAAGCAAAAAACAAGTTATATAGGGTCCCTAAAGTAGGGTCAGATGATGAAGTAACTGGCTTTAACTTGTCTGAAATTCTGGGTAGAGAGAAAATGTTTGTCATCCAAAATCCTTTGCTCCGTACATTCTAAAAGTGGCGGGGTTTTTCTCCTTCTGTGCAGTTTAGCACGAAAGCCAATCCAGTGTGACTGTGCTCAGTCTGTGGGTCACGCTCAGTTTAGCATCACTACAAGGCCAAAGGAATCTTTTTTTTTCCCTTCCACGAAAGCTTTCAGAACTGTCACACCTGCTTAGGTCTATAACACCTCCCCATTCCAAACCACCTCTTCCTCTTTATCTTCTTCTTCTCACCCTCCTGTGCTCCATCCGCCACAGAAAACAAGCTTTCCCTCCACACCGCTCCTCATCCCCCACTCTCTGGTGAATGCTGTGGTGGTGATCAATGTCTCTAAGGAGGTATCTGATAAGCTCTGACAAGATTTTTTTTTTATAAAATAGAGATCAATTAAATCCCTTAAATTAATATAGGTTTTTATTAATGTTTCAATTTTTATGGAGATTTGTGGTGTTCTACAGTTATAAGAAAATCCATTAGATAACACACTGCAGCATATTCAAAATCCAAAATTGGCCCAACACAGGCACTCTTAACAAACCACAAAGCAAATGCCAGGCCAGTGACATCACAGCATCTTTTCCTCCAATAAATAAGCAATTTGACATTTGAAATGGAGCTGAGAGTCGTTGCGGAAATCTCTCCACTTGACTTTTCAAGAAAGTAATAGTTCATTTCAGTGGAGAAAGAAAAAATACGTTTTGTCCTGTTGGATTTATTCACTCCTGCAGTGGCCAGGAGAGCTCTGGGTGGAGCAAGAGCCACCTCTTTATTTTAATATTGTAATGTCTTAATGACATTTGCATGCATGAGTTATCATGAGGATAAGGATATTTTTCTTACTTTGCATCTGTTTCCTATTTCTTGCAGGTGTTTGGCTGCAGAGCTCTTTGCTAAACCCATTTCTATAAAATATGAGAGGATAGTGCAGAGGGCTCAGTATAAATACGCACCGCACAAAAAAATTGCAGTATTAGTAAAAAGAACTGCATGTTCCTCCCAACATTTATTCATGCTGCACTGTCAAATACACCATTTAGTAAAATTAAGTGCACATTTTTCTATCCCTTAAATAGTTTTAACCAACAATTATTCATAAGCTGGAAACGTGGGTCATTGAAAGTGTACCGTTATTGATAATGGGGCTAAAAACACAACTCCAACAGAATAATTAAGACGCTTTCTTAAATTGGAAATTGGATGTTCTGTCAGCCCATGATACAAACACATTCACTAGAGCATTGATTCCTGAATGGCAAATTGCCGCTTAACTGATGTTTTATTGGCGATTGCACCAATACCACAAAATAAATCTGCCAGGTGGAAATGGAAAAGCACCAGATTTTACATGACAATAGATGTGAGGACCAGACCAAGTTGAACATTCCTGTGCCATTTTAGCCTCATAATTGTTTGGTTTAATGACTTAATTTCAAGTATGAGAAGGCAACAATTTGGTGCTTTCTTGTGATTTAATGATGTGTAATAACAATAGAAGATGTATTATTGAGGCAGAAGTGAAAATAATTATTAATAACTATCTGTAGAAAAAACATTTTTCTTCCTTTGCCTCACAAATGTCCATCTGGTTGGTCTAATGTAAACTCCAAATTACAGGCATGTATAATATTTATTTGGAGTGTGACCACTTATGTTGTTGTGTCACCTTAAATTTCCAGTTTAAAATAAATTAGAGTGCTAAAAGGAAAGAAAAAAGACAAAGAAAAAGTTACAGGGCATTGTAAACTGCCCTAACAGCATATTTTAAATCTGATATTGATTCCTTATCAGCCTGATTCATTCCCACCATCACTGTAATCCATCATCATTATTTTCATAAATTGTCTTTATTTTTCTCACTGAGAGCTGATCGGATTGATTTCCCCTTCTGTGTTTATACTTTGTTGGGTTTCTGGACAAGCAATTCTACGATGTCTGTCAACAACACGCTGGACCTGCACTATTGATTTAGGACGCCCGTAAAAGCCAACAAAGTGTTTACACAGATGCAGACAGTACACACCAAAGGCTCCACGGCCCATTATTTTTAATGGTACCTTTGGGATCACTATAGCAGTTTAGAATTCAGCCCCACCCTTTTTCGGCAAGAAAGTATCTCAGTTTACTTCTTGACTGCTGTTTACTTTGGTGAAAATGGAGCGATTTTGCAGTATGCACTCCTTGTGCAGTTTTTATGGAAAACCTGTGTGTGCACATCTACCCTGCTTGTGGACACAGCAGCATCAAACAGGCTCGCACCCCCATTTGATGTGTAAAAACCACAGTTCTCCTCCATTATCTGCTCAGGAGAGCACAAATGATATCAGTAAACTCTGAAATGGAAGATTTAAGCCTTGCTTTTAGGCTCCGCTCATCAGAAATGCATTTGGGCCTTCAAAGTCTGGCTGCAGCCATAGATCAGCCGTTAAAGCTCTGTCACGAAACGTCAGGGCCGCTGAAATATTTCCTTTTTTATTCTCCATCTACCTTCAAGGTATTTATAAAAATACAGCCATAACTCATCCCACATTCAGATTTTATTGATTGTAAATGATATAGCTCTTTTCACAGTGCTTCCACAAAGCCACTCTCCTTTCAGGGATAAAGGAACGTGGGGAGCTCCTGGCTCTCAGCTTCCTTTCACCATTCCCTTTGATCGAGGTCCGTGTGTGTGTGTGTGTGTGCATGTGTGAGACGTATGATCCTGCATCTGCATTCTTCCGAGGTGTACATGTTGAAATTCAAACTTTGCCCCCGAAACAATAAACACGTTTCTTCAGTCACCCAACTTTCTTGACATTATCAACTTTCGGTATCCAAGTGTAGGCAGAGAGAATTACTACATAAACTCCCTGATCCACATGTTGTTCAATTTTTTAATTACGTGTGGGAGTGGAAAAAACACATCCAGAATTGGAGTTCTTTTTGCAAAGTCAGATCTTAAGTCGACTGTTTGCCAACTATCTGTCTCATATTTGCACAGTTTTTCATTCAGCCTGCCGACAGTCCCTCTTCCTGTTTCTTTAAGTGGAAAATCACATTGTACCTGTTCATTTGAACACAATGGTTGATTTCCCGGCCTACTGTTCCACTTGCACGGCGACTTGTGTTGGGAGGGCTGGTGTACAACTTTCACAGACAGCAGTAGTTTTCTCTCTCCATAAGGCCACCTTTCTCTGTTGTTCCACCCCTTTAGCGAGTCAAGGTTACGGGGTCCTCTGTGAGTGCCCGGTTTGTCTCATTTGGCCCTCGGTAAAACACAGAAATGCACAAATGAGAGCAGGACATCATGGAGCCACAAGCCAACACCTGGATCCAGACGGCTAGATTGATGATTTGGGCATGTCAAAGTCTACATTCTTCATATCTGCTCCCAGCTCCCTGCTGGCTTCCCTTCAGTACAGTGAGGTCAGGCAGATGAATCAAAGCCAGCAGCTGAAGATAAATCAGGGGGGAAAAGCTCATCTCAGGAACTGTGCATCCAATCTATCCCTACATCAGTTGCGTAGATGCTAATAAAAAAGAATTCTGCATCTCAACATGATCCATCATGCAGTGCATCACGGATTAAATGATCAGTTCATAGCAGATGTGATTTCTTTATCGCAACACACACTTTCCATTTGTCCAACGACTGTAGTCGTGCCTCAGATGATGAGGAATGAATACAAGGAGCGATACTTTAGATCTAATCACTTCTTATTCATAATCACATCCTTCAGTCCCTCCTATTGCATGTATCTGCTTTAATTTCCCTTGTGCAGATTTTAATTTCCAAAATTTAACACCACACAGAGAACCTTGAAGGAACAAATCACTTATTAATGTATGCAGACCTCGGTGCAGCCCACCAGGACTGTTTGCCTGCTCTGTAAATTACTGGCCTACTCAGCAGCAAACACCTGAGCTATACTCACCACTTACTTCAGAAAAGTGCTTGGAAGATTACAAAAATCAGACACGTTCTGCTTGACCAGCCTTGTTAATATCCCAGCATAAATGTATTACTCCTTTCAGATTGGACATTGCTTTCACACTTTAGTTATATTGCAAAATGTGACATGAGGACAACAATGTTATGATGATTTCTAGGCTTTCTGCCCCGTCGTAAGACACCTGGGATAATGGCTTCCACGTTCAATGCACTTACGGCCTCGTGGACACAAGTTTATTCTCATTAAAAGGCTGAGGTGTAGCAGATGCCCACACTTCAGCCTATCTGTCCTTCACATGGACATCTAGCAGAAACGCAGTCAGACCAAATGACATTTGTTCACCTCTATGATGCCCTTGGGCCTAATGCTGCAAGTTTAAGCAATATGAAATACATTAAGATATTCCACCCCACCAGCTTTTTTGTGGTTTGATTATGATGTGAGCTGAGGAGTTAATAAGCGTATTAATTACCTGTGTAGGAGACTAACCAGCTCCCAGAGCAAGCCTGCAAGTGCCTCATCCCCACCTCCCACACATCTAAACCAAGGGCCGCCGTGGTCTCGTTTAAATGAGCAATCACCGGCTGACTGTCTCCAAGGTCAGGGGGACTGTGCTGGTTGTAGAGTACCTATGAGGGGAAGTCTGCAATGTTGCAATGAGAATAATTCAAATGGCACAAGGTCAAGCAAGGTAATAGGACAATTAAGGGACTCGTACAGGAATGGAGACAGAATAAAGTCAAAGGAAACGTTGAAACAGACTTAATCTTCCAGGTGGGTGGAGGTAGCTGTGGGTGGAGGTAGCTGTGGTTCCACAAACCTGCATGAGGAGCACTGATCTTTTTTTTTTTCATCAAGGTATCTTAATTGAAATAATGGTGCCCCCTTGCTGCTGTCCACCTCTTCACGTGCAAAAAATGTCCTCCTTCTTCACAGATGAGACTTAAATGTGATTAAAATATATTCAAATAAGATTTCATTACACCCTAATTAAGTGCATGTTAGACAATTAGGTAGGTAAAAATAGCACAGGGAACCAAAAACTCTTCAGAATTTGGCTGGAAAGTGGGTGTAATTATAGTAATATGTGCATGACAAGGGCCATTGCTCATGACTCCAGCATCTTTCGCACACTAAAGAGCTTCTGAACTATAGCAGAGAGTAAATTCATGCAACCACATCTGCAGAAGCTCACGCAAATCGCTCCTTTAAGTATCAACCCCATTAAAATGGAGGAGGCTCTGTAGCTGGAGCATATGGATTCATATGCAGGCTGACATGTCTGTAATTACTGTCAGCACAGTACAGCTTTGTTCCTCTCTTATGTAATGCCACCTTATGTATTGTGCAGATAAAATGCACACAATCCTTCTTCTGCGACTGGCTTTCTTGGATGTTTATGGTTTTGGGGTCATACGCCAGCACGAGGGTTGTGTGCATGCATTGTGTAGTTTAACTCTGATTTGGGTATGCTGGAAAAAAATGGATTACCAATCACATTATCTGAGCGTCTTAAGGAGAACTGCCAGAGATGAGTATTCTGTTTGACAGGATGCAAGACTGTGGGAACTCAGACACACATCAGCCAACAGGATGCCCAGCATGACAATTTCTCCAGCTGTCCGGACATCTCTGGAAAAAGTGTCAAAACTCGTAGATTTGCCCAATGTGTCTGCACATCTGCCACCCCCTCAAACTCCCACTCTGAGTAACAGTGTGGTATGTTGGCCAGATCACACCATGGATTCATCCTGTGCTGTGCGCATTGTCAGGGCGGAGGTGCATGTTCACAGCACGTTCCCTCGGAGGTGGACCAAAGCAGGGAGAGAAAAGCATCACCTCAGCGTGCAGCCAGACAGCACAGGTCAACACTCAGGAAAAGTCCGCAGCTCAAACAACAAGCAGAAGAACTAACAGACTTCATTCATGAGCTGCAGACTTTCCACTGGAAGTTTTGAGAAAGCGATATAGACCAGCACTCTTATGGTTACACCAGGACCTTGAATACATGCATGGAACATAGAGTACATGTTTATAGGTTTGACTTTGTTGTCAGTGTTTTGTCTCTCCCTTCTTTTTATTAATCATGTGATGTCACCTGTTGCTAGTCTGCAGATTAAATTGCGTTGTTTCAGCTTCACTGGCCAATCAGGAACCAGTCGTAACACAGACGTTGGCAGTGAAAGACAGAGGCTTCTCCCCCCTGGTAGCAGGTTGTTGCTTTTGGTGTGTGTACCATGCTTCATATTCACAGTTTCATTTGCATTCACACAGCCAAACAGCTGCCATTAAAGTGACATGGGCGGAAAGCAGAGAAATGGCCTTTTTAAAAATATACTGAGTGGGCATATTTATATGGTTTTTATATGTGTGTGTGTGTGTGTGTGTGTGTGTGTGTTTGTGTGTGTGTGTGTGTGTGTGTGTGTGTGTGTGTGTGTGTGTGTGTGTGTGTGTGTGTGTGTGTGTGTGTGTGTGTGTGTGTGTGTGTGTGTGTGTGTGTGACTTTCTTGCATTGTGGATTGTGCATTTCTTGCATTGTGCAGTTGCACATCATCAGTGGAGTGAAAAACAGAATTCTGGCATCGTTTACAGTCCAGTACACCAGGGAATAAATTCTCACTCACTCATAAGACCATCCTCTACATGCCCCTCACACACGTGCACAGGCGGAGCTATCCTTCTCACACACAAAAAGAGGAAACATTTGGCACAAGGAAGATGCTGAGACGCAAAAAGTGGCCTAAGCTGTTGATCCTGTTTGCTGCTTTGAATTTCTCCAGAAAATCTTCCTCTTCAATCTGTTTTCCAGTGACGCATGGGGTTGCAGTGAGGGGGGGTTTATCTCACAGAGACTTTACTCAAACCCTTTTGAGACAGCAGGGAGGCTGCAGTATGAAGTCCTCCAAGGGAGTGGCATCTGACAACTACATCCACACTTTGAGTAATTACATGTTAATGGGTCGAGTCTGAGATTGTGTTTGGGCCATTCAGTTCATGTAAATAAGAAAAAAGAAATGCCCGCGAGATTAAAACTTGAATTTACAAATGGAGTTGATGTCAAACTAATAAGCCAACTTACCCCTCACTTTGATAGCTACATTTTAACCTACAAGAGTATGCATAAATATTTAAAATTATTTAAAATGAAAATTTCGTGGATCCTCATGTCCACATTGTAGATGGTGAGAATAATGGATCAGATTTTGGAATCTATAATCAAACCAGCTAGCATTGCCAGATGATCGACATTTAAGTCAGAGTCAGAGGACGGCAATCACCGTAGTCCGTCTCTCTTAATGATGAATCTCAGGACAGCTTATGATTTTACTAGGCATAAAAATAGGCTGCAGAAACAAGATTCCACTGACGTGTGTTAATAGGTGGAACACATGAGAGAGAATGATTTGCAAGCAGCACACACTCTCTGAGCAAATGCTTTCCCTGCTCAACATGAAGAGAGTTAAAAATATACCTGGAGCTGTCATTTGTCTCTTATTTGAGCATTTGATGGTTGATGGTTTGATTATTCAGTTCGCACGAGGTGGGTTTCTGTTAACAGGATGTGCTTTCACTTTTGCAACCCAGCTGAGAGGAATAATGTCGGAAGAGCAAATGGGAAGAAAAAAGTCGCACATCAGCCTCAGGGGAGAAGCCTCCAAAGAGTTGTTCACTTGTTTTATTTGAACCTGCTCATGTGAGAAGCTGTTCAGGTGCTGAGGAATGCTACTCGAGACCATATGAAGATTAGGAGGGGGAAATGGCAAGTAGTAGGTTGGAGTTGTGTGTGACTGGAGGACAGTGCACTGAGGCCCTCACAGATTCAGGACACTATGTGTTGTCGCGCTTGTGCACGTGTTGCACTGCGGTTTTTAATCAAAAAAGGAGAAGCATTAAACTATAAATATTGTCTCTCTACTGAAAACTATTATTTTAACAGACAGCTCACCAGAAAATCACCACAGTCAAGACAGAATTGTAACTCTCGTTGCCACAAAGTAATATCCACTGACAAATGAAATTGCAACACTTTTGACATCACTTGTGTCATCAAGTGTTTTGTGAGGCAGCTAAAAAAGCTGGAAAATTGTTTGCCAAGCCAACAGATGGCCTGTGGAGTCAGCGTAAAGGTGACAGGTCATAAATTCTGTTTTCTGAGGACACATCTGAGGCAATAAATGATGGAGGAGCCACACCATTCTCAAAGGCTGATGAGAACAAGTTTGTGTGTGTGTGTGTGTGTGTGTGTGTGTGTGTGTGTGTGTGTGTGCGCGCGCGCGCGCGCGCGTGTGTGTGTGTGTGTGGTTGCACGTGTTCATGATTTTGATAACTTAAGAGGTATGAATCTAGTGTGTTTAGTATGTGAGTAAACTGGAAGGTTTATTAAATTCCGCTTTACCTGCAGGTAAAGGTACTCATTTGACTTTCGGATGATGTTACTGTAATTGCCTCTCATCACAATACTCCATTTTCTAAATTAAGGACAGACCTCCTGTCCCCTGTATCAGAACCCCTCCGTCCGGTTCTGATACTCAAAATTGACCAATGGTCAATGTCTCCATCTTGTGGCAAAATACTAGAACAACATCACACCTGACAAAATTAAATAATTTATCCATATTTCTACATTAAATCATAAAATATGAGCCATTTTTACTTTTGTATTCATTGTCACCTTCCTGTTTTCTAGTTTCCACTTAATTGGTTTGGTTGTTGATTAGTGGGTCTATCACAAATGATAGTTACCCTGCTAAAAAAAAAACCATATTGATCTTGATTATGAGAGACAATAAAATCCACAGCAGGTTTTGAATCAGTCTAAAGCAAAGTTATTTTAGAATTGGATTTTCTAAACTGAGTTGACTAAACGTTTATCCGCGAGCACCTTCATTACACTTCCCCCGATTGCTCTTTCATTTTGAAAGTAACATTGTGCACTTCCGTTTCCGGTTCCTCGACTAGCAACAAAGCCCGTGGTGGACGGAGCTCGTCGGACCCTGAGTGAGCGGGAAGCCTCGACAACAATGGGAATCAAACTCTACTACACCACCGTTACCGCTTCACGGGATGTGAGTCGAACAGTCCTAGATTGGAAAAGCCTCCCATTGTGTTGATGATTCACAGTTTCAGCAATAAAGGCTGTGGATCACAATGCGAAGCGCCGTAGACACACCCAGCATCCTGTCAGTTATAGCTTCCTCCTGACTAACAGCGATGCTAATTTGCAACCATTTTTATTTACTTTTTGACGCCAGCATGACTAGACCAGTTTCAGAAATGAGAAAATACTTACATGGGAGTTCTGGTTCTTTAACTAAGCACAGAGATGTTTTACAAAGACAGGTGGTGCACGGTGTAAAATACTGTATATGCCTATATAGTAATTCCCAAAACGGCTTTATTTCCATGTAACAGACTTCGCTAGCTAGTTGTACAGGTTGCCCGTCATTTCATTAAAACCCCTTTGTTCTGGAAATCCGATTATTGCATCGTTTTAGCATGTAATCATGGCATTGATCCTGGCAACATTAGCGACCATATTATATGTTTTCAGAATCAGGGAGTGCAAATCTTGTGTAAAAGGAGAATCCTCCTTAAGAGATCAACATTATATAAAGATAACGTCGTAAAAAATGCTATTACTTCCATTATACTTTGATGCAATTAACTTTAATCGAATATATAATACTATGTGATAAAACTGAATCAAGTTTAATATATGATTTTTTTTTGCAGATTTTCTCAAAATGGCAATAAGTCTGCAGTAAATATGTGTAACAATATTCTGGTGTGGTACTATGATAATCGTGTCCATGTTAGTGCCGGTATCATTTCCAATAGAAACATCACTGTTAAATGCTTTAATTAGATACTTTTGAATGGTGCACATTTACTTACAAACTATCCATAGATGCTGATAATCAGAGATAATAAAACCCTTGTTAGTCTAAGATTTAGAACAAATGGTAAGTGGCAAAGCACTGTGCAAAACATCTGGTATTCATTTAGTGTGAGGAATTCAGCCAGTAATGGAATGATGTGCTTCACCATTTAACTCTCTATTATGTGGTAAGGTTGCTAGAAAACATGCTAATTTGCTGTCTGTTGCTGAGCATTTTCCACACAGTTCTTGCTAAATTAAGAAACTGCAAAAGGATTTTTAATTAGTTGAATATGCGTATTAAAGTGTTGTACACAATTTACTTTCCTAAGTCTAAAACTAGCCAACTTCTCAGATGGTACTGTATTTTCTTTAAGTTAGCTTCCTCCAGTCCAGTAATGGAAGGCAGGATAGAGGAAGGTGCTTATGTGTGATGTTGTTTTGCAGGTGAAATCTCAGCAGGCACAAATAATGCGTGTCCTCGAAAGTAAGAGCATCCAGTACGAGCTGGTGGACATCTCTGTGGGCACCGAGGTTCGAGATGAAATGAGGAGCAAAGCAGGAGATCCCACAGCAGTCCCTCCCCAGCTGTTCAATGAAGACCAGTACTGTGGGGTGAGAAAAACACACGCACACAAATTACTTATGAAACAGTGGCTCTGAACATGCTGTTACAGTACAAATCCTGCAGGTTTCCCATCTTGTTGTCATGATTTACCCTCTTTCTCTCCACAGAACTATGAAATGTTTTCCGAGGCCGTCGAAGCAGATACAGTGGAGCAGTTTCTGAAGCTGCCATGAAGAGACCTGACTTAATGTTCCATCTTGACCACCTCACCTCACCCTACGTTTTTGTGGAGGCCCTTAATCTAATCTCTCTCCACACCACTGGCGGTGTCCACTCACTTTCTCATGCCATAATGAAGAATGCCAAATATCTCCTGGTCAGCTAATAGAAGACACATTTCCCCCTCTCTGCACCTTTAGTTTAAATCGTGTTTATGTTATGTACTTTTCTGTTTCTTGCCTTTGACTTCTCTCAGATTTTTTTCCCTGTCTGGCAGACTGCAGTCTTACTGAGTGTTTCTAGTCCAGTAGGAACCAATGGAGCATCTAATTAGGCTGACTAATCTTGGTTGAGGCCACATGATCGCTGCAGATTAAACTAATCTACTGGATGACAACATTCGGCCCAAAATCTTCCCAATCCTTTGCAGACCAAACACACAGTCATCACCCAGTCTTAAGTACTCTATCATGTTTTTGCTGTTGCCTTCTTGTTCCCATGTTGTATGTGACTTCACACTCACAAAAGCACACCAAAGTAGCAGCAACTGCAGTGTCCGTAACGCCGCTTTCAGTAGAGGTACTTCAGCAAAAGCAGTCTCTTTGTCATGCAAGGCATTTTTGGATATTTTTCAGGGACTCATGCATTGATATAACCTGCATCATAGAGTATTAATACCCTTAGAATTGATTTTTTTAGATTAAAGAAGTAAAATTCATTACATAATGGGAATAGCTGCTCATGTAGATTGAGCTGATAAAACACATTTCTTAATGCCACATTTGGTGCCAATATGTACTGCATATTCCTCAATGGCTGTTTGTTTTTACTCTTTCCTGCTTTTGTATTTTTGTTTTACTGAGGAGACACAATTTGGAAGTGAGCATTTATGACTATGACTGAATTGAAAATAATCCATGCTTTCAACAATGTAGCTTCTTTTCTTCTTGTTTTAGGTTACAGCTTTATTGATCCTTCCCTCATGTGATGATGCAGTGATGGGACTATGCACGAAAACCCTTCTGAACAGACATAAAAAGTCAAAGATGTATGATTTACTGACCTCAGTCTTATTAGCCTTTGGGACCACTCACCACATGGGAAAATTAAGGCTTATTTAATTTTTACCTTTTTTTTTTAATCATCTCATTTAACATACATTGTTCATGTGTGATTCCCCCATCTTTTGAATGTAAGATCTGCCTGTCAGTTTTTTACCAATGATTTCTTGGCACAAAGTCTTTACACAATGTTTGTGCACCATTGTGTATATTGTAGTTGTTGGTGTTTGCTTGACAGTGATGAACATTCACTCAGCAGTACGGTATAGACATTCCGTCTAATTATCTTCCTCTTTAAGCTCCTGCTTTGCTTTTGGACCATTTCTTCTTAGCCAGAAAGAAAAAATTAAAATAGGGAATAAAATGCTGCTGTCTTCCAAGAAGATTGTGAAAAGTGATTATATGGGTGAAAAATAAATATTAAAACTATCCGTTTTTTTTCTTTATTTTTTCCTGTTAGACCAAAAACTGTTACTACAATGCATTTAATTATTTCAGCCTGAGTATTAAACATTAAAAGTACTTCAATGAATAATGCACTACTTATTCGTGTAGTATGTTCTGTATGCTTTAGGTGGCGCTAATGTAAAGAAAGTGCGACGAAGAAGAACTAAAACTTGACAAAGCGGAAACGACTTAATGTAGCTTTCAAAGTAAGAGCGAAAACGCTTATGCTATCATCAATACGTAATGCATTAGGTTTTATTTTTTAGGCGCATACCGGAAGTTTTGTTGAACTGCACTTATTAGAAGAAGGAAACTGTGACGCCTGGCAGGTTATGCTTAAGACTAGGTAGGTTGACGTTGCATTTAATTAATTTTTGTAAAAGGCAATGCAATGCTAAAATGACAATATGTGCACTGATTACTTTGTTATTACGTAATTGTAATTTTACTATGTGACGGTCCCCATAAAGGGAGTTTCTGTAGGTGTTGAGTAAAGCTAGCTAGCAGAAGTGTTAGGTGACAATACGCTGTTGCCGTTTTATATGATAATTTCAAAGCTGGAAACCCTAGAAATTGCTTTTCTCTTTCCGAATTTGTCATATTTTACCACTCTTCTATTTTTTTCAGCTGCCCTTTTACCTGTTGGTGTGGTGTGTTGCTCATTTTAGCACCCCCCCCCCCCCGCCAAACAAAACAAAACAGAATAAAACAAAAAGCAAACAAACGAAAAAAATCTACCTTACCTTTCTGCAAAGATCACGTTTAATCAGAAATACTTATTAAGTTTTCAGATTGTATAAAACAGATTTCAATCGGTAGTTATTCATTCATATATTCGCACATGTCCTTCGTGGTTATGTTGTTTAAGGCTTAAACATCTTCTTTCTTGATTTAGCACGGTTTTTCATTTGTATTATTTTATATTTCTTTCAACTATTAACCTGTCTTTTTAATTATTTTGTAGCTGTAACCATACATAACAAACAATAACAATGCTCTGCTTCTCCAGTTTTGTGTTGTTGAGACTGAATTTATCTTCCTTTTGTGAAGCCACAGGTGAAAATGAGTGTTCCAGACTACATGCAATGTGCTGAGGATCACCAGACGGTCCTGGTGGTGGTCCAGCCAGTCGGCATCGTGCCCGAAGACCAGTTCTTCAAGATTTACAAACGCATTGCCAGCGTCAGTCAGGTCAACATCAGAGACTCTCAGCGTGTCCTCTATATCCGCTACCGCCACCACTACCTACCAGAGAACAATGAGTGGGGAGACTTTCAGACACATCGCAAAGTTGTGGGCCTCATCACTATCACCACCTGCAGCGCAGCTAAAGACTGGCCGTTGACCTCTGAACGCTTCCATGGCCAGAAAGAAGTGTACAGCTCCACGCTTTACGATTCACGATTACTGGTGTTTGGGCTGCAAGGAGAGATCGCAGAACAACAGCGGACTGATGTAGCCTTCTACCGCAGCTTTGAAGACTGCCCTGATGTGGAGAGAAGAGTGGAGGACTTTGTGGAGTCAATATTTATAGTCCTAGAGTCGAAGCGGCTGGACCGAGCTACAGACAAGTCAGGTGACAAAATACCACTTCTCTGCGTTCCATTTGAGAAGAAAGATTTTGTAGGTTTGGATACAGATAGCAGGTGAGTTGTTTTTAATTGCATCAGCATCTGTTTAGATGTTTTGTTTTTGTTATATCTGCTCAAAAATCTGTCTCGTGATTTTTGCTGCGTTTGTTTTCTTTATGATGTTTTACCTGTCATGTTTTCTTTTTTCATACTGTCCTGTGAGTTTATTGTTGGGTGTGAAAAGGTGAGATATTAGACTGATAAGTTTAGTTAACCCACCCAGATCCCACCAGCTTTAGCTGTGTCTGCAGAGAAGCTCCCACATTTTTGTGCCTTTTTTTTTTTTTTACATTAACCTATGTTTCTAAGCCTCTCCCAAAGGATTAAGTAAATATTGACAAGAATTTACATCAATACATTAAAAAAATGAATTTTCTGAAATCAAATTCCCCGTGTATCCCTGTGAAGTTGCTTCTTCCCGAGTCCGTGTAATATTGTATTACACTTCAGGTTCATGCTGTTTAGTCTGCTGCTGCCCCTGCTTTTGTTTTCCTACCCCCATATTCTTTTTGTAACTGACTGATCCACTTTAGTTCTGGCTCCCTATAGACATTAGGAGTTAAAATAGGACATCTTAATGAGAGCAGTGCAAGAGTGGCAAGAGTAGCTGATCATATAAAAAAAAAATCCATAAAGTGAGCTACTGAATTAATTCTTTCGTTCACCCCTCCCCCCCCCCACCACCACCACACTCCTTTTATTTCAGGCATTATAAGAAGCGCTGTCAGGGCCGGATGAGGAAACATGTCGGAGACTTGTGCCTTCAGGCAGGCATGCTGCAGGACGCTCTGGTCCACTACCACATGGCTGTGGAGCTGCTCAGAGGCATCAATGACTTCCTCTGGCTCGGCGGTAAGTCTGGAGTGTTGTTTGTTTTTGCCACTATAAGACAATAATTCCCATAAGCAGAAAAAAATATATGATCAGTGCAGCATCTAGAGGGCACAAGCCAGTGTCCAGTGTCCCTCCAGATAACGGCAGCGGTCTTATACGATAATCTGTATGTATACCCAATGGTTTTCCACAGAAAATTAATTCCACATTTTTTTCAGAGATTCAAAAATAATGTTCTAAATAATTTTGCTTAATTTTCAGAGTCCTGTTTCATTATGCGATACTCTTCTCTTGATTACATTTGATCTGTTAATCAAAGTTAAGATTGTATTGTATCGTAATTGAACATGTAAAACGTCTTACCTGCATATACATTTTCCTTACACAATCCTTCCAATGCAGTAAAACTTAAAAAGAGACCATTATTGTAATTAACTTGTGTTTTTCATGTTTTTCCCCTCCACAGCTGCTTTAGAGGGCTTATGTTCGGCCTCTGTAATATTCCACTACCCTGAGGGCACAGCAGGAAAGACGGCCGGACGCAAACACAGCATTTCGCAGCCTGCAGATTTGGGAAAACGCCATCGACCAGGTGGGAAAATCTTTCTGTAAAGTATAAAAATATAAATAAACAGCCTAGACATGCTGATAGTTGTTCTGTTGTCTGTGAACAAGCTGGTAGCTCTAACACCTCCAGGTTTTCACAGCTAAGCTGCTTTGTAGACAGTGTTAGTTAGAAGCTTCTGTTCATTTCACTGGTGCCTTATAATTATATCCAGTTTCATATCCCTGCTGTTTTTAACCTGACATGATTTGAATGCTGCCTTGTATATCACCTTTCCAGTTTGAATATTAACACGTGTCGATAAAATAATCTGTTTTATCTTTGATTTATAATGATTGTTTTGCATTTTGGAATTAACATGTATCAACATTTTTACAATGCATTATTATCAATGTAATCAGACAATGCTGCGACTTCTCAATCAGCAATAGTTTCTGCTATAATCTCTTGCAGTTTCTCTTGCTTTGCTGTTGTGTTTTTCTTTTATGCATGTGCTTGAGGCAAATCAAACAAAGAGCATGAAAAGTAACAATAAAAGTGAAGCTTGATGTAATGCATGTCACAAACTTTGGGTTTACAGTTGTGGAGCGCATTGTTGGGACTTCTAACACTGCTAACACTGGGCCTTGTTGTCATGGAGTGAATCTGCATTCTTCTCTTTGTCTGTAGGGGCACAGGAGGTTCTCATTGATCCAGGTATGGTATTCTAACCAGCGTAGCTCTTGTAGGTGCCAGTCTGCCTGTTTACTCAGACATTTGCTTTGTGCTTGATAACTTTTTGGTTGATAATTTACGTTCTTCTGTTCTTATTTTTTTCCCCCCTCTGTGGCAGGTAGTTCTGTGTTGCTTTTTCACAGCTATCATCAGTGTCATGTGACCTTGCAATTCAGGACCAGATCTGGCTTGATTTAACTTTTGTTGTTTTTTTAAATCTTTATTTTACTTACCCAGGCTATTCTGTTGAATTGCCAGCAGGGGACAGTCTAAGTCCACAGTTCTATATAGCTTTCTGACTGTCTCTTCTCACTCAATTATGCAAAAGGTACATTTTGTATGTGTTTGTTTTTGTTCTGTGCAATTCACTGATTTACTTTTAATGGCAAATTGGTGCAAATCAGCAGTATACATTCACACATCTGTCACTGTGACAGCACCACACTGCAGCTTTGTCTTCAGCCCTATTAGGCGATGACCTTGTCTCAATTGCTATCAATCAATTGCTGTATTGTAATACAATTTGCATTCGTTCCCCAGCTGTAGGTTTAACTCAGGCTGCGCTGTTGAACCAGAGCAATAGTTGAGTCACATCCTGTTAAGGTGTTTACACTGATCAGCTGAAATGTTACAAGAGCTGAATGGGAACCTATTGTTCTGGCAGTCAGACAGTTACTTTACTACATTCCACCCACCTGAGTATGTGCTCTCTGTAATATGCCTCTAAATATCTCAAATTTTAATCCATTATAGCATTTTATGGAATCAACAGAACATGTGAGAAGGCCATAAGATGTCCTGCAGGTTCGAACTGTTGGCTGATCAGTATTGTATACATTAAATGTGGTGGAAGTATCAAGAGCTTTACCTGAGCTGGAGATTCAGACCCATCTCCTTAATGTTATTTTTAACGTCTGCTGTTGTGGCCAAAAAGTGGACTCTGCTCATCTCATTACTTACTCTCCTTCCCCTTTGAGTACAGGCGCTCTCACAGCCAACGGCATTAGTGCTGACACCAGCACGGAGATTGGACGAGCTAAGAATTGCCTGAGTTCTGAGGACATTATTGAGAAATACAAAGAGGCCATCTCCCATTATGGAAAGGTAATCAACCAAACTACAGAAATCAGTGTCATGCTTGTGTTAATATTACCCCAAAAATGCTTTTATTATAGTTTTAAATGATTTTTCAACACACATGCAAATTTTACAAGTGTATTACAGTGGTTTATACTATTGCTCATCTCAGGCATGCCTGTAAATGTTCCGCAAAAGTCTATATCGATCTGTAATGGTACATTATATCTGCATTGTAAAAACAAATTCAAATATTCACCCTGATAAACAGTTTGCATTGTGAGTCCTGAGATATTTTGGAGCTACATAATATCTAACTGCCGCATTCATGATATCAGCCACCGCCATGAATAATATATTGGCAATAATAAACAGCAACTCAGGGAATCTTGTGAGGGTTCAAATGAGAATTTTAAAGTATGATAACATTGAAACGTGAGCATGTCTCGTTTTAGTAAATCATATGTCTCACTAGGGGGCAGTATTTGACATAGTTTAGTGGAGTAGGAAGTTTGTCAGAGTAGAAACAAAGCAAATGCTGACAACCTTTGAATGCTGCATAAGGAAAGGAATGTATCTTGAAATACATTAGATGAAACAGTGTTATCCTTTTTAAATTTCAGCACAGCAGAGCATTTGCTCTACATTTGTGCCAGAATATGTTTCTACTCTTGTGATGACAACACACTCTGAGACCAAGGAGTAATTTTAACCTCTGGAGCTTAGGGAGAGGTGAATGGACTTATTGTGCTCCGGATTTATTCAGAAGCAACCCCACGCTTTATCGTCATTATTCTAATTGCTTTTTTTATGCTGACCGCACTCTACCTCTCTCTCTCTCTTTTTTTTTAAACCAACTAGTTCTTTCAGAATTAAATTACATCTCAGCACATGGCTTTTCAAATATTAATTGAATTTTAATAAGTAGGCAATGAGCATGGAAGTGGAGGGATGTTGAGAAAATGTGAGATAAAAAACAGACACAAACAGACACACACACACACACACACACACACACACACACACACACATTGTGTGTTGATTTTTAGTAGAGTGTGTGGGCATGCCTGAAAAATGAGCAACAGGGGAATCCTGCAAATACACCTGTCTGTCACTGCATTTTTCCAGTGACTGATGAACTTGGTTGTATTTTAATGCAAAAAACATTCTCTTTGATTGTTGTAGCCTGCAGGAGTCCTTTAACACCTCTAGTACCACTCTTTATTTTATTTTCATGTTTCTAACAGTACAAGAATGCAGGGGTGATTGAGCTGGAGGCCTGTGTGAAAGCTGTTCGTGTGCTGGCCATTCAGAAGAGGGCCAGGGAGGCTTCGGAGTTCCTGCAGAACGCGGTTTACATCAACCTGGGACAGGTACGCTTTCACACTCTTTGGCGTCAGACTTTCTGTGCTGAGCCATTCCTGCTGCTGTGATGCCTGAGCAGAGGGCTGCTGCAATGTCCATCTCATGATCGAAAGGTCTCAGGACACAGGGCATCACAGCTTGCTGCGTATGAGGCTGTGGTGCTGCCAACTGCTCAGAATGTCCACACTGACCTCTGTCTTCTGTGAAAAAGCCTGTCATATTCGAACCAGACCATTGAGCTGGGAAGGAGGTGAGCAGACGCGAGATCTGGTCTGATGAATCACTTTCTCCTTCTTGTGGCCAGCTGTGCATATGGCCATCACTTAGCTAAGGAGGTGATTGCACCAGATTGGAGAGCTGGCGGAGGAAATGTGAGGCTCAGTGCCATCTTCTCCTGGAGGATTGGATCCTGCTGTTCATGTGATATTACTTTGACACACACCAGCTACCACAGCATCGTTGGAGACCAAGCACATGCACTTTCAGATAGTATAATATTATTCATGAGTGGTTCTAAGACAGGTACGGCCAGGTTTGACAGCTTATCTAATTTTGTTGCCAGCAATGTTTTGGTGGCAAGAGTAGAACATACAAAGGTGCTTAAAACATGGTTGATCTCCATATATCTCAGTGTACATTTAATAAGTGCATAAAATGTGTTCTGCCGTTTTATAGTATAACCTTTGTGATTATAAAAATTAAACACTCTAGTCATTTTGATGGCTTTGGCCTGAAGTTACTGTGAGCCTTTGCGAGTTATGTGTATATTCGTCTGCATATATTGCATTGATTGAAATTTGCCTTCATGACTGTATTTAATATTCGCTGTGTTGACTGCTATTTGTGAGCCAAGTTCCCCCAGAGGGGCAGTGAAGCTTTGGTTGTGTATTTAGCAGGATGTCTCTGCCCAGTCTAAAGAAAAAATGATATTTACATAGTTGAAGTTACCCTCTGGACATCTTTAAAGTTATGTAAAATCTTCTGTTATGGATAATAATAGTTTTAATCTTTACTTTCCAAGTTAACTTTTAAGAATTTCCAAAGTCACTTTCTCTTTTCTGCTAATTTAACATAAAATGGTATGCAATTTCTTTTTGTCAGAGATTTAACAAACAATTTATTCCACACAAAGATTAAAATTTGTTTGTCTGTAAGATTTTCTAGCTGGAAATATCAATGAATCCATCTGTTTGGCAGCATCTTATGCAGATGAATGTACACGTTTCAGAGCTGTTGTTTTTCATAGTGCAGATCAGTAACCCCTGTTTAACAACTGATAATACGGCAGGTGTTTTCTCTACAACTACAGCTGTCTGAAGAGGAGAAGATTCAGCGCTACAGCGTCCTGTCTGAGCTCTACGAGCTGATCGGTTTCCGTCGCAAGTCAGCGTTCTTCAAGCGTGTTGCAGCCATGCAGTGTGTCGCTCCCACCATTTCAGAACCCGGCTGGAGGGCCTGCTACAAGCTGTTGCTGGAGACGTTGCCTGGATACAGCCTGTCACTTGATCCGAAAGACTTTAGCAAAGGTAAACTTTGATGCTTGGAAGTTGTAGCTATGTGACAAACACAGTGTTGCTCTCCAGTGTTATACGTGTGCTTTATCCCGACCTCCGGCCCTGTTGTCTTTTCATGAGTGCTTTCAGTCCTTCAGCCATCATCAATGATCCACAGCTGAGACTTAACCTGAGCTTTTGTACACACTCTTGAAAGGTCCTCATAATAGGTCTCATGATTCTGAAGCTGTTGACCTTTGCTCATTGTAGCTGCTCAGCAGTAAGCATTAAAGGCTGAGTTTAAAGACCAGAACAGTTCAGGGATGTTCATTTTTTTCTCTTCTCGTTTTAAGGAAAGAATTGTGTTGGGTATGCTGTTAATTTCTGGCTCGGGTCACTGTCAAAAACACACAAAAACTTTGAGATTATTTTTACCTTAGCCATTCAAGACCGTATTAAATTCATCATTAACACTAACAGCAAGGGGGAGCAGTGTCTGTATTATTCCCATCCTTTCATATTAGATTGGATTGATATAAAATACATCTCCTGTGTAAAACTGTTGAGGTTATAGACTACTATTCACAAATTTTAAAGTTATATTTAGGTCATAGAGACAAATAACATTAAGAGAACATTATTTGGAATTGAGCTTGATGTCATGTCTTGCTGATTGGAGAACAGATGACTGTTTTTCCATTTTTCAGCATTGTGGGCTCATGAATCAAAAAGCGGCTGAGGCAAGTTATAGCGACTATAGAAGTAGCATTCACTGATGCATTCCAAAAAGACTGCTGTGACCTGAGATACAGTGGCGCAATGGCTTCTTAAGCTGCTCCCACCGTCCACCAGAAGTGGATCTCTGCTGTTCTTTCATTCTTCCTCCTACATACTGTAGCACACTGTTATCCCCTGTCCTTATACCATCATATCAAATTTAATAACAGATTAAAGTATTTCCCAAAATCTTTTGAGAGTATGACAAATTAAGTCATTGTAGCGGTCAAGAAAGAGTGACTTTCTCAGAAAATGCTCTGTTCTTTGGACTTCAGTTTTCCAGATAAGAGCTAGTTTTGGCAGACAGGTGGAAGCCTGCTATCTTTAGACTGCTTAGTGGGCACATTTTCACACAAAGAGCCTGGAAAAAAATTGACTTTACAGTTTGTTCAGATGGCACAAGAAGTCAGGATGAATAACACCCTTGCAGAATTCTGCTGATAAATGAAAAACAGCACAGGCATGACTTGACATTATTGGAGAGGGTTCTTCAGTAAACGCTGAGGAAACATCCGTATTTAGAGGATATCATCTAACCCCCTCCTACTCACCCCAAAGCCTCAGCAGCAAATCTTTCCTCTTCTCTTCTTTCCCACTTTGTTAGTCAATATTTGGAAGCGGGGGAGTGGAGTCGGGGATCTAGCAGGGGGCTGAAGGCCTTATGTAACAGTTGGTGTCAGGCTAGAACACTATTAAGATATCTTGTGGAGCTCTGCAGAGCAAATAATATGGCCTAAATGAGCATCAGGCTGGAGTGAAAGTAATAGATTGCAGTGGAGATAAAACAATTTGGAGAGGCTGCTTCAAATTAAGTGAGTTTGATCTCTTTTTGTGAAGTGATCTCTGTTACGAAGGCTGCACAGAGACTTATGAAAGTTTGTCAAAGTTTATTTTCAACGCCGCAAGCTTTAATATTTATGTTGTGGAGAGAAATGATCTGGTATTTGTGAGCCATGTTGAAGGTATCTGACTATGTAAATGTTGCCCCCTAGTTGTGAACAATCTTTTACTTCTGTGATTTATATATAAAGCCTTAGTCATCGATAAAGTAAATATTAATGTCGTGAATGTGACCTTTACCTCTCTCTCTCTCTCTCTCTCTCTCTCTCTCTCAGGTATCCACCGAGGCTGGGCTGCTGTACAAATACGCCTCCTCCACGAGCTTGTTTATGCCTCTCGTCGCATGGGCAACCCGAGTCTGTCTGTTCGCCACCTGTCCTTTCTCCTGCAGACCATGTTGGACTTCCTGTCTGATCAAGGTCAGCTCAGCATGCTTATATTATACTTATTCAACCCAGCTTTGAAAACAGACTAAAATATAGCACTATTCTCTTTGTCTGTGGATGTGAAATAATTTTTTTTCATCCTCAGTAGTATTCTTTGCACCTCAAAGCCAATATTCTGTTGTCAGGAGTGCAACATTGTGCACTGACCATAAATCCTGTGCAGCCAGGATGTTTTTTTTTCTCTTTTTCTTCAATAAAAGCACTGAGCCAGAAGGTCTACTGGCCACAAAATAGAGGCCGGCATAATCCTTGGTTGGCTTTAAAGCTTAAAAAGGAGGGAGAGAGAGGAGGAAGATGAGGAATGAACAAGCTGAATTAAGCCAATAATATAAAACATTTAACATGAACAAACTGAGCTTCTTATGGAAAGTGTTCAGAGAAACACAAATGCTTGAATAATCTTTACAGCCTTCTATGCAATACCTAGTAAAGTATTTGGTGCCTGCCTTACTGAAAACAATGACTATACTGGGGGTTACAGCCATTTTCTTTTCAATTTTTCTGTACTAGAGTTACAATTTCTTCTTAGTGTAATAGAACGTTGCGTGCTGCCATTTGGCCCCCTAACTCCCTGCGCTCCCCACCAGCAGTGTGAGGCTTTTTGTAGGGCTCCTCGCTGGTATATCCATGTCCCCATCGGCCGTCTCTGACAAGCTGGATATGACATTATGGTAGTGAAGAAAATGAATGCTTTTTTACCTGGTTCTGCATTGAGCCCTGTAGCTAAGATCCTGTGAATGTATATGAGTCTATAATCTACAAGCCATATGAAATCTTTGCACGTTGCACAAGCCATTTGATATACTTACTTTTGTTTCTACTACAGTGTTTTTGTTGTTGTAACTGTTTTAATGACTAATGCTTCACCTTCACCAGATTTAGTTCATCGCTTGGTATTTCTTTTCAAATACCATCAGGAATTTGAATAATTCATAAGTCCTGCAGCACCTTTTCTAATGTCTTTCAATAGCTTTATCCACTTTTGTTTGAAATTACCCTCACAGTCAGCTTTGTTATAGAGCAGTTTAAGGCTGGAGTCAACCCATTCCACTAACATCTATAAAAGAAGAGAAGAACGAACAGTCCATTTAAATCTCTGAGCCTCCTTAGACAGGTTTTTTATTGAATTTTTTATCAAGTGGTTAAAATCTTCAAAAATCTAAACAATTCTAAATTAAAGTTATTGGTTCACTCTTTAGTCTGAGACTCTAAAATAACCCTGATACCTGAAATTTTTCACCTTTATCAACAGTAGTGTGATATTTATGTAATATTTTCTGGTTCTCTAAAAACAACTAGAAATTGGTTCAGTGTATAATGGGGCTTAAAATCTACCAAACAAACATGAAGCTGGCAGTAATGTGAATGGAGATGAAAATAACTAGGGAATGTTTTGAAATATTTCTGGGTTACAGCAATTCAGTTGAAATGATATTCTTGTTATTCTTTTGCAGAGTTCCGTGATTTACTTTTGTGTCTGCAAAACAGCAAAAAACATTTTGTTAAAACTGTGTTCCTGTATTCACATTTGGTGGGCAAATTTGTTCAGAAATACATTTCCTAGTCTAGAACTGTAAACTCCAAATTAGAAAATTGTATGTTTTGTGAACGTCTGCTTGTTCTTCATAAATAAGTGGGTTTGCTTTTATCGGGTTGGGTTGCTAGAGAAGATTACAAATAATTAGTTTGTTAATGACCAACAGACACAGCGTGCTGATTTCGAAGTTCTCCATCTGTAACACACAAGATGCATCATTTGTTCGAAGGGATAAAGAGATCTCTTATGAATAGTTGCTAGTGTTACAGCACAATAGTGCTTTTACTACAGAAAATGCTGCGGATAACACAAAAATTATATTAGCAGGTCTCACTGTAGCAACAACGAAGATGCACCGAAAGCAATGCTGCAACTTGAGGAGAATAAAGTAGAACATCGTGGACCACGTTTGCCCTTCTTTTTCCCCACAGCAGCTTTCCTGCACAGAGTACTTCGGCAACCAACTCTAACCAACTACTCAATTGAGACATGCTACTTTAAAAAGATTTCTTTCTATATCGGTCTTGGCACATTGGGATGTGATAAAATTGCCATGTATGAAAGCCACCGTTAGTGTACCTGAGCCTTCTCATTACATTTTTTCACATCTTTTATTCCGAAATGGAATTTCTTTCACATTCAGCTGCTGAAAGTGCAACATTAATGAAGTCCTTTCCAGAAAGATTACCTTGATGAAAGCAGACACAGAAGCTCCAGATTTTGTCTGTGTCTCTTGTGCGAAGTTGTATTCTGCTCAGCAAAATATCACCTGTCCTGTTTTCAGAGATGAGATCATGTTCATACCAAATCAAAATTCTATTCCAGATAGGACAAGGTTACACAGGTCTTTTCTTTCAGCACACAACCAGTTAGATTTTAGTCCCGATTGGTCCCCCAAAAGAGATGCCTGCTGTGATCACTCAGACGATGAGTATGTCATCAATCATAAAGGCTTTGAGAAGGAGAAGGAGGAGTTTTCAGCCATTAATCTGTCGCTACTTTATTTTGGCTACACTACACCCCCCCCCCCCCCC
>BJFM01001506.1:105013-125283 GCA_016586285.1 Arothron firmamentum
CCCCCCCCCCCCCCCCCCCCCCCCCCCTTCTCCACTCTGTTCAAGCTCATTTAGTTGCTTTCACATCGGCAAAAGCAGGTTGTGATTCGCTCAAAAAGTTCTGGTTTATTTGGGGCAGTAATGACAGGCTTTCTGAATGCACATCAGTAGCATTAAAATTTAACCAGAATTTTTTGGTGTTAGGAGTGTCTTAGACTAGACACTGTTACATTTATTGCATTAGAATATAAAGAAGAACCAGACAAACTGCTTGTTTACAGTTGATTTGTTTATAGATCCCTTTATAGATTATAAATTTTAGATGTTATTTTTCCCAGTATAGTCTCCTCTTCTTGGTGGTCACTGCATCTAGAGAAGATAAAGCAAATTGCATGGCTGAGTGAGCAGTAATGTTCCCTTTAGAAAGTATTATTGGTACAATAAAACTCACAATCACACTTAAAGGCCAGGCCTGTAAGTGCTGAGACAGACACTCCCCACAGGCGATTAATGTCTGGATAATTCACATCACACACAAACCTTAAATCACTACAAAGGAATTGCACTTGTTTGGATGAGGAGACCATTACAGGGGAATCGTGTCGTCATAATCATTGTTCCCTGATATTTAGATAATGGTTTCTATAGATTTCTGAATGTACTGCACAGCATTGATTGTTCTTCTGGTATACACTCCTGCAATTGCAGAGAAGAAAGAGGTGACCCAGAGTCTGGAGAACTACACCTCCAAGTGTCCAGGTGGAATGGAGGTCATCACCCTTCCTGATGGCCTGAAGCTCCCTCCAGTGCCCTTTACAAAGCTCCCCATTGTGCGGTAAGACACTGCAAAAGTGTGAGCTTTAATGCATTTTGTCACATATTGTGCTTAAATGCCAGAAAACTGACAGGTAGCAACCACTTCACAACTTGTGTGAATACTGAAAAACCGTTGGATGTGCTGTATAGTTAGTGCTTTTACTGTGAAGCTTGCTGTTTCCAATTTGGATTGGGGCTTTATTAATTGTGTTGTTGTATTGTTAGTTGTGTTATATCATGTTATACAGCAGAAATATGACACATGATCACCTGAAGAGAATGATATGTCAAAAAGTAATTTAATTCTTTGGGTGCACGGCCCAAGTCAGAATTTAATTTGCTATTGTGTTCCCCTCTATATCGGCCTGCAGGATCCACTTGAATCATCTCTCCATTTTTCTAAAATATTAATGAATTTCCAAAACACAGCATTTATCATCTGTTTAGCAGCCAATGTCAAAACAGCTGAAACGAGACACAACAGAAGCCTAATGATCTCTACATTTCCAGCTTTGTGAAAAAAGTTTGAATCAATTAATCATATTGCAGATCTCATCACTTCCCATGTCTAAAGGTAGATAAATGAGCAACAAAGCCACGGGTTATGCATAGCACCCCTTCCCTGTCCTAATGAGGCACAAATGTGTTAATTCTGACCAAGATTGGCCTCAAACAGTGCACAGTAAGGTTGAACATTTACTCTGTTCTTCTTGACTCAAGTCTGTGAGGTTGACCTTTAAAATCCAAAATGACTGAGTTTGGATTTAAAGTTTTAAGTTCAGGTGAAATCAAGGCATGTCTGCGTTCTTGTTTTTAGATCAGTGAAGCTCCTTAACCTGCCCGTCAGTCTGCGTCCTCACAAAGTGAAAGGCCTGCTCGGACAGAACATGTCCACTGCCAGCCCCTTCATCTACTCCCCAATTATCATGCACAACAGAGGAGAGGAGCGCTGTAAGAAAATAGGTAAGTGCATGAGCATTCCTGCTCTAACCTTGGATACATTCTGCTCATCCTAACCTACAACATATTGTTCTTTAGTTGTGTATTTGGATATTCGCATGGCATGAAAATGAAAAAAAACGAGCTTTAAAAGTATCATACATTGAAATCACAGTGGTGTTTTTCCTGAAATGTACTCATCTTACAATATCTTTCTACAGAGACTTTCCTCTGTCTTGTTTTTTGACCTTGTGTGTGCGTGCGTGCGTGCAGTAATCTAGAGCAGTGGTCCCCAACCTTTTTTGCGCCACGGACCAGTTTAATGTCAGACAGTATTTTCAGG
This sequence comes from Arothron firmamentum, assembly GCA_016586285.1. Lineage (NCBI taxonomy): Eukaryota > Metazoa > Chordata > Actinopteri > Tetraodontiformes > Tetraodontidae > Arothron > Arothron firmamentum. Next base: position 107,091 of record BJFM01001506.1, read on the forward strand.
GACCGGCCATTAAGATGTGGCGGATAAATACAACAAAAGAATGTGATATGAGCATCATCAAAAGTGTGGTATTTTCTAAATATAATAATAAATGTAACAAAGAGAATCTGGTAATTTTTCCAAGTAAAACATTGTTCAATTTCAGATAATTTAAACGAAGTAATGTAAATTATTTATTCATTATGTGTGGCCTGGTGCCAAATGACCCACGGACCGGTACTGGTCTGCGGCCTGGGGGTTGGGGACCGTTGATTTAGAGGACAAGAACAAAGCTGTGACGCAAAACCTGAAGACTTTTGCATTACACTTTTTATCCTCCACAAAGGTGACCCATTCCTCTCCAATTCCACCAGCAAGTCAGTGTCATTATTTTACTCTTGCCTAAATTCACGAGTCAGAAAAATGAACGTCCCATTTCCACAATGAAGAAATAATCCGAAATAAGCCGAAAATATTTTACAAGAAATTAACTTCTCCATCATCAACTGTCAACATTGGCCTATTCTGTGAACTGATTGCAAGATACTATTGGCAAAGATGTTCCATAGGTGTGCATCATTTATTGGCACCGCACTTTTTGTTTTAAGTTGGTATCAAAGCCCATTTAACGTGCTGTCGTCATGGGAAGGTGCCAAGTCCTTGACCTCCAGTTGCAGAAATCACAGTGTGACAGAGCGCAAGTGAGTGTCAGTGGGTACAAGAAGGGACAGGGGGCTAAGTGACTGAAAAAGAGATGCTTCACTGAAGCAATTGCAAAATCTTTAATGTTATTATGAGACCTGCTGTTACTTTTAATTCACTGTAAGACTGTTGCAGGTTGTCGCTCTCAGCAGTAAATGGCAAACACTGAGGCCAACCTCCAGCAATATTGTATTGCGGAGTTGTTCTTTACACTTATCAGAAATAGCGTATTGCCTCTATTTTGGTTTTAGTTGACTGACTATATGCAGTATGTTTGTCTGGCTTTACAGGCATTATGTAGGGCTGTGGTATGCAATTCTTTTGTAGCCTGGAGGAAGCATAATGCAGGGGCCAGTTGCGCACATTCTTTTTAGAGAGATGTGTCCGTGTCTTCTGCTTATTAAAAGTCTTACAGCGGTGGAAGCACTGGCTGCAGTGGCAGCTACATATTTTCATCAACTGGCTCACAGTCCATCGACGTATTGTCTTATGTAATTAGCTATGTTAGTTTCTGCTTTTGAATCTGTTGCTGCAGTCCTCTCTGACTGAGTTATTCCAGACTGAAACAAATGACCCATTTTAATCACCCATCACTACTCTGGAACAACCTTAAAGTTCATATCAAAGCTGGTGTTTTTGGACAGCTGGTTGGCCCCTATAGGTCATCTTTGTAGGAACACCAGAAAGTAGGTTCCTGGTCTCTTCCAAACAACAAGAATGTTTTCGGCAGCCTAGGAAATTTGGGGTGACAAAATGATTTCCAGAGGCAGGTAGAGTTCAACTAACCACACAGCCTTACATGGACTCAGCAAATCATTGTGCAATGAGAATTTACAGAGCTAAAGCTTTTGGGAATCTGAGCAGAATCTCAATGACCACTTGAGGGGAGAGGACAAAGGCAACACTAATAACATGGCAGCAATCCACTCTGCTTTTCTATTTTTCTAAGGTGTGTTTCACACTTAATTGGCTCACCATGAGAGCGTGCCTATGTGGCAGGAGTGTGTGTGTGTGTGTGTGCATGTGCGTGTGTGTGTGTGTGTGTGTGTGCGTGTGCGTGAGTGTGTGCGTGCGTGCATACATGGGCGTGTGCGTCACTCTCCTCCTATTTTTTTGACTCATTTGATTTCCCACGTTGCATGTCTGGAGCTTTCTTTACCTTTTCTTGTCAGGGTCCACTCCCCCACCCCCACCCCATGTCTATTTAGAGTAATGGATGCAAATGGATGAGAATATTTCAAATTGAGATGAGTGTGGATGCATAGGGGCTGGATCTTTTCAGTCTGACAGACCCTTTTATCGTTTCACTGCGGATATAAATATCTTAAAAATAAGAGAAATGGTATTTACTCTGATAGATTCTATTCTCCTGAATGAGATTTTATTACCAGGTGTTGCTTTTGTTCTTTTAGTTTGCATTGCAACAGACTCTAACTGTGCTCTCCTTTGCTCATTAATTCCAAATGAAATTTTAATAACCCTATATTCTGCACTGTTTACCCTTTTTTCCCTAGACTTCCAGTGGGTTCAAGGAGCTGTTTGTGAAGTGCAGCTTATGGTATACAACCCAATGCCCTACGAGCTTCGTGTGGAGAACATGGTAAGTGAAACTTATACGATGATTAGGAACAAGAGGCAGTTGTCAAATATTTCGTGCCACTTTTCCCGAGTGTGGTGACTTTTCGTATTCTGCAGTGATGTTAAGAGGCAAAACAGACCTAAAGTTCAGCAAAAAGTCACCAGACAGTGTCCTACATTCAGCAGTTAGACAGCAGTCACACCTCAAGTGGTGCACACTGTACTACCTGTCAAAAGTGACGTTGCATCACAGTATTGGAAAGCGGCCATCAAATCTGTGTGAGAGTTTCATAACTGAACCGTGACAGTGGCTTCTTAATTGATGCGGATTAGCATAGCCAACCTGCATTGTCTGATAAGAGCACGTTCTTTTGCAGACACAGGAGATTCAGCCACGTCTAATTTGGAACATCTGGACAGCATTTCAGTTTAGAGACATAATCACCAGCTATTCTCCAATGAGGAACTCTCACTAGATTAAAAATGTGGCAGAAATAGAGAGAAGTGCCTAACGCCTCCAGATGTACAGCAGTTAAATTATTCAGAGGGGATATACAAAGCTGTGATACTCATTAAATTATTTAAGCAAAAATGATAGGCCAGTTATCTTTTTTCTTGATTAGCACAAATTGTGATTATCTATAGCCTAATATAATCCTGAATTGTGTATCTATGGGTCAGACCAATACAGAGATTCTACCCTATAACATTTTATGTGTCTTTTTTCTCGGTTATTGTTATCGAAACCCCATTTCAGATATCTACACAAGTTTTATACAATATGTCAAGTTTCCCCTGTATCCAAGTTATAGATGGAAAATTAACAACTACAATGACACTTTCTGCATTTTAAGTGCATTGGAAGCAGATTTCCACACGTCTATCATGAGCAATTTGAAGATCAATCTGAGCTCCAGGGAGTTACTTATTATGCCAGAGCATGCCATTAGCTCTTTCCCACCTACGGGTTAATTGATCAGGTCACAGATGGAAGCTGGAGCACTTGACTGCACCATGACTGCTCAGGACTGCAGGTTGTGCCATATTTGTGTGTTTATAGATAGACAGAATGATGCAAGATGAGAGCTTTCTGTACCCCAGACATCTATTAGACCCAAGCAGCCATTTATTCACTGTACACAAACCCGAAACGAGACACACACCAAGGTGACCTAGCAGATCTGCACAACAGGCACCTTTTCTGTCACCACATGAGCGGAGCACTAATAGCAATTTTGCTTGTCGTTCCCTGTATGGATTCATCTTTTTAAAGAGATGGATTTTAACACAACCTCCCCCAACCTTTTTATTTTCTGGCAGCCTGCTAAGAGGCCAGTCTGTTATAACCCTCGAATATGTTTTGATTGAATCTTCATCTTTATTTTGCTTCTGTAATTCTCAGTATTGGTCCTGACCGGAGCAATTTTACCGACTTGAGATATAAAAAGAAAGCAATACTAATAATCATGCAGTTATGTCATTAAAGCTTTGTGTTGTGCACGTACATAGACAACAGCTCACCAGTTCACACTGCAATTTGCTTAGGGAATGCTAATTGTTATTGCTATTGAAACACAGTAATTAACCTTTTCAAGGGTGAATGCAAGTGAACTATTTCCAATAGGTTATCACTGATGCATCTGCTAGGCAGTAAAGGTGTGTAATGTCCTGAACTGAGAATGAAGGACAATTTAAATTACAGCTTGTGTTCCTTCAGAGGTTCAGCTCTTCGGCAGTCCTCTCTCTCATGAGGTAGTGTCTGCTGTTGGGGATTGATTTGCACATTACCTCACCTTGGTCTGCCTATTGCAACTGGACACTGTGTTATAAGAATGTTAATACTTTTACTTTTTCCCATAGAGGGCATATTAGTAGTCCCCTATTGAACAAAATTTCCTTTTGGATCTCAACCTGCTATTTTCAGTTTAGATTTTACTTCTGTTTCTGCTTTATTATTTGATCCACATATACTATGTTACCTTCCTTTTTAGAGTTTGCTGACCTCTGGAGTGGAGTTCGAATCCCTGCCTGCTGCACTGTCCCTGCCAGCAGAGTCTGGACTGTACCCAGTCACACTGGTTGGTGTCCCGCGCACAGCTGGCAACATTACTGTCAACGGTAAGTTCGGCACTGTGCCGGTTCTGTTATCACAAGCAATATCAATAATACCGAATTTATGTCTTGCTCCAAACTCAGGGTATCGTACGTCGGTGTTTGGCGTCACCAGTGACTGCATGCTGGAGGCCCTGGCTGGAGTGAAGACTAGTGGCTGTTTAGTTGAAGTCATTCCCTCCCTTCCGCGTCTTCAACTCAGCACATCTATACCACGGTCAGAAACTCACTGAACCTTTCCGAAACCATTTTTTTTCCCAGCTTACTACTAACTTTGCAGACACTGGTTGAAGTTACCACAAATGTAAATGAACTACAGAGTTACCTCACAATTCTTAAAATTGTCTGTGTAGGTTTTCATTCATCCAGGTCATAGTTATCTAAGGTTAGATCTTTGTGAACAGCTTGACTTGTTAAGATTCTTAAAGTGATTAACATCATTTAACTATGAGATATAAAGTTAACGTACTCAGGATTTGATTTTGCAGCACTCACATCTTCACCTGAGTAAGATAATAAAGGAAAAGGTTTTTATTTTTGGGTGAGTAATTGAGACAGGAAGTCTTAATAGTAATACCTCTGCAGAAGCACTGCAGCGTAATACCCCCAGGCACTTCTAACATTCACAAAAGTGCTTCTTTTGCCACAGCCAGGCTTCTTTTCTGACCCTATTATGGAAAGTTATCTAATTAAAGGGAAAAAAAGTTTGTTCAGAAAATGAATTGTCTTTCTTTTTGTCAGTATATTGTCTCAAGACCAAGATCAAGGTAATTCTCATTTGGAGTTGCTGGTGTAAAACATGCTCCATTTAAAAGAGGTGACTTGATCATTGGCCAGGTTAGCCCAAAATGTCTCACTGATCATACTCAGTTGTTGAAAAGTGCTTTGACATCCATTGTTTTGGAGAACAAGAGCATAACAAAGAAAAATGTGTCACAGTCATATTACGCACAGATGGCACTTTTTGTTTTTGTTGTCGTCTTCGTATTTGGTTTTCCAAAAAGCATGGCAGATGGAAGCAGAGTGTCTAGCCTAATTGGTCTGTGACTGTTTCTAAGATGAATGATGCCTAAATATCAATGGTTTCTAAAATGAAAACTTTTTTGTTGTTGTTGTTAACGTTTTACAGGATTGCAGCTTACCTTTTTCAACATTTTAACCTGGCACGTGCCTCTTACCAGTTTCGATGTAATCTATATCGTTTCAGTCAGTGTATGCATACATTTAACATTGAATGCTGTGATCATATTAGATGTAATTTTGCATTCTGTAGTAACAAGGGTGATGGGAGATTTTCTCCACATGTGGGTGTCATGTCATTTTGAATGGACCTAACAGTAGAAAACATGAGTGGGGAAGTCATGGGTTAAATTACTACTCAAATGGAGCAGCTATAACATCCTGCAAGAGGGTTGTAAATCATTCTGACAACAGAGCAGCTGCAAAGTCCCCTGTTTAGTTCATGCCTCTAAGTCCAGCACTTCAACAGTTTTTGATGTGGAAAATCTTTTTTTCCTCCACTGTTGGATGAGTACGCTAGTAGACGTATGAAGTAAATGAAATGTAATATATAGTTTCCTGGGTGCTTTCACTGAGCCTATAGGGAGACATTCAGCTCTGACTCTAGTCACAGAGGTGCTTCATTGACTCCTCAGTTATCTTCTTGCCTCCAGCCGAAAGCTTCAGTTCTCACAGCCTTCCTTTCTCTCATTGTTAATGTGAGAATTGAAGTGATTTGAAGTTATTTTGGATATGTCTTAAAGGCCCTCAGCATCGTTTAATAAAATAAAAATAAAATAATTAGATTAGATTAGAAAATTAAATAAAATAGTTTTCCTGTCAAAGGTCAAGGGTGAGGAGTCTCTCATAACTAACATGCAAATTGAATATACACAAGATCCGGGAGTTATTCTATTGTGGTAATATTTTTTTTTCTTTCCACAGCAGAGTTCCCTTTGATTGTTAAAAGGATGAAAGGATATGCCATCTTTGTTTCTATTATTTGACTGATTCTCCTGACACAATGAAAAAAAGATTCCCTTATTTCAAAAGGCGTATTTTTTTTTTGGCCTGTCTCCAACAACTTTGCGTTATTGTGACGTGCATTTATCGCTTTACAACAAGCTGCCCTGTTGTTGAATACTCTTGTGAAAGATCTCCCATCATACCAATGGCTCACTGCAATGTCTGATAGGTGAATGTTTGAAGATGATTACTGAAAGCGGCTCCTATTTGAACGTTTCATTCTCTTTGATATAGGGTTACTTTCCACTGAACGTATCGAGCTAAGAATAAAGTATCATATTTGGTGTTGACGTGCATGCCTAATTGCAGCCGCAGGCAGCATATTTTTTTTCGACATTGAAGTTATAGTTCTGAATCTGTCCATGTATAATGAAGTGTGAGGAAACTGCATCATACCCCCACATGGATCATAAATTTGTAGATTCCTCTTTATGCCAGTGTGTATATTATTTCCATAAACAGAAACCAGCTGCTACTTTTGACAGTTGAAGTACACTAATGTTCAATTCAAGCACGCTGAGAGTTTAAATCATATATTCATACCATTATACAGACATACATATTATACTAGTTTCTCTCTTTCTGCCTTTCTCCAAGTTGTCAAGATTCCGTATTTGTTGGTTACATCATTTTAAACTCTTCAACTTTTAATGATCAGTACATCTGGTTCCCACAGGATTATGAGGATCGTAGATATGAATATTTTGATCCAGTACAGCACACTGGAATTTCAGTATTCAGTACTTCATGCACTTCCATCGGATCTTGACCATAATGGACACTGTTCTGAATAAAACTTTCAGAGTATTCAGCCAGTCGGAGTTTGCAAAACTCTGCTAATTTACTCACCATTCTTAATAAAATGCTATTACGTCACAGTTAAACGGAGCTGAGTGGCTCTTTTGCGTACACGCCTGCTCTGAGGGGTCTGGGCTTTTTAATTTGTTCCTTTTATTAAGCTTTTAGGCATTAAAAAATTGGACCCAAATGAGCTTTGATTGTAAAACCTCACATCTCAGCAGGAGTTTCTATTTGGAGTAAAAAGCCATCAACAAATGATGTTTTAGCTAATGAGATTCCAAAAAAGGCTTTTATCATGTCTTCAAAATGCAAGGGGAAGCGTTTTAGCTTTATCTCTTTCCACACATCTCTGGGTGATTAACATTTGAAGAACCATTACAGAAGAAATGAAAACAGATAAATGTGCCCTCTATGAATGATAGTTTGACTTTTACAAATTTTAATTTATAATGATACTTATAAAAACATACAATAGTCATTGATCTCATTATCTGCATAAACTTGTGCAGGTCAGCCCACACACTCCAGCCAATGTCTAAAGAAGAGCTGTCCAGCACAGTGTCCATTCAGCTTTTCAACGGGGAGACGCAGAACCTGACAATCAGTTTGGAGAACATCGGATCGGAGGACATTGAGACTCTGGAGCTCACCTCTAAGATACTCACCACCAAAGGTCAGTTCAGTTCAGTTCCCCTAATGTCAAAGCAGCTGTTGTTCCTCCTCTTGTTAGATATCAGTGAGAATGTGAGACACATATGAAGAATGTTTTTTTGTGCATTTGTGTTAGACACACCATGGGATAAAATGGCTTTGATTTTACTGAAGAGCCGGCAGAGCAGGGCTTGATATACTTCTCTGCTGTGGCTTTTTCAGTCTGTAGCACTACGACTTTACCTGGCTCGACTTTTGACATCCTCAGTGATCGTTTGACTTTTCACTCTGTTTCATGTCTTTGTTCAACACCTGCTCAGGTCATCAGCCCTCCGCAGTTCCATCTCTGTTTCGCTGGCAGTCTTTCCGTCTCTGTTTTTGTTTTTCTTTCAATTGATAAAGCTGCTACATTAGTAAAGTAGAACTTTCCAAAAACTGCACTTTAATTTCTTACTTGACTTGTCTCCAGTCTTTTGTCTGTAGTTTGTCAGGCATCATCTGTATTTTTGAGCATCAAAAGACCTGAAGCTAATTCCTTTTCATACATCTGAGCCCATGTTGATTGGTTTTGCACGAGGTGACAAAGCCGCTGATCAATCAGAAGTCCTTGTAATAGTGTTCTGTCCTGTTTCTTACCGAAATTCATCCAGTCATTCAGTGATTGGACGTTCACTTGCTTCTTTTGTGTTCACCTTCTTCTCACGTGTACGCTGGCCAGACTCCGAGGTACGCTGTAGTTAATAAGAGTTCCCTTTGAAATAGAACCGCTATTGTGGTTGTTGGAAGTAATTTGTGCTGCAGAATATATTTTTGCCTCTGAGGTAGTGCTATTTTTAAAGTTGGGTGAACAAGCGAAAAAAGAGACTTCCTTAGCCTCGAAATGGAAAAACAGCATCTGTTCACCAAAAAACTTTTGACAGCTGCTTTAAAGCAGAATGAATAAACGTAACATGTTTTATGCAAAAGGTTCTAATAGACTTAATAGGCTGACTTACACAATCAGAAGCAGCGTATAAGTGTTCATTTTACCTGTCAGAGGTAAGAGAAGGATTATTAAATACTCTCATTCCCTTTGTAAAGTTTCACATAAGCAGCACTTGGATAAATATTTCAAAATTCAGCATTCGTAGCACATCATCAGTCATCTCTGCTTGGTTATACAGGTACATCTAAAAAAAAAATCAAAATATCATTAAAAAATGCAATATTTTACATCACTGGCTTACAAAGTGAAACCCATATGTTATATAGATTCATAATCATAGAGCGAAATATTTCAAGTCCTTATTTCTTTATATTTTGATGACTGTGGCTTCCAGATAATGTGAACCCAACATTCAGACTCTCAGAAAATTAGAATATTACATAAGATCAATAAAAAAGGATATTTTAAACAGAAACATCATCCAAAGATCCTCTATGGGGTTCAGATTAGGAGAGTTTGCTGACTGATTGTGATTGTGTAATGATTCTAATAATCCATTTGCTAAAACTTAAAAATGATCGCAGTTGCTATTTGTAAGAGCAGCAACACAACTTTTTGTGTGTCCGTGTTAACCCAGCAGCAGCATCTGGAAGCGAAGATAATGCTTTTGCTTTTCTAGTTATCTCTACCTTTTGCAGACGTTATTGTTCTACCACCTGTTTGGAGTCACACAGCGTCTGCACAGTATAACACTAATACACAGAAAAAAACTATGTTATTTACATTTTTATCATATGCAACATATGCGGGATTGATTTATTCCATCCTCCTGCACTGGTACAAACATTTTCATTGAAGTGCAGCGTATAATTTAGGTGTACCCAGATTTGAATTTTCTTATATAGAATAAATAAATTATCATAAACATAATTTTAAAAAAATGACTAATCTTTCATGTCAACAAAGACATTTTCTACATAAACACATTATTGTGACCTGAGATAAGTGTCACTTCTTTATCTTTGCATGCAGCATCTCTTTATTAACAATGTAGTTCTGCTCCCTCAGATTTTTTTTTATTGCTAGACTTAGTGACGACTGACTGCTTTTTCAGCCTCCGTTTTGCTTTTGAGCACCATGTTGTTTGCCCTATAGATAGTAACATTCCAGCAGGGTTTTCATGTCAGCACGTCCAAACTCTATGTAATCTGCACACACCATCTTTGTCGATTCAATTGTCACTTCCATCTAAAGTGTGCCACAGGAAATTTTTTCCCCCAAAAAGATAATCTTGAATATTTGATGTTAAAATTTAATTCAAAAGTTAAATTGAGTGACTGGGAAGATTTTTTTTCCCCTTTAAATAAAATCTAATTTAAATCTTCAGCAGGTTTTAGGAATTTATTTTGTTGAAACAAGCTGGAACTATATGCAGCCAGTGGCTGAAATACTGCCTAGATCTCCCATGGCAAACACTGCCAGTTTGCATAAATGTTCAGTGATACAGGAAAAGTAATGCATTCAAGCCCTGCCTCACTAAGATGTATTTGTCTAGCCCTTGAGAGACTGAAACTACCTGTTGGGTCCCATGTTTTCTCATGGAATCCAAGTACGTTTGCCTTAGCTTAAAGTTATTTCAGTTTTGCTGCTGCAGAAGGACTGGCAGCTCTTTAGCTGTCACTTTCTTGGATTAGTCACATGGTAGCAATAGTTCACAACTGACCAGAGCAATTTTTGATTCATAGAACGTGGTCATCCAAAAGGCCAGATGGATATTCACAGCAAAACAGGAGCTTTGAGCCCATGTGGTCTGGCTCTGATTTGGGATCTGATGGCCGTTCCCTAAAAGATCCAATCCTTATTTCATAGCTATTATTTGCTATTTGTGTGGTTCTTTATAATTACTGACGCTTTAAGTAGTTTTCTTTATAGGTTTTTAAAAGGATCTAACTGAATATAGACAACTAGACTTAAGTGACCTCTGGATTTCCAGAATTATTTTTAAGGAGAAACCAACCTCAGTTTCTAATCCAATCCCAGTTCCAAATTGTCAAGTCTCATGACACTTTGGAACAAAGTTCTGACCAAGTTCCAGCTAAGAGTTACTGGGCTGTTCATTGTAATGCATGGTAACACGAGCAGCATTAAGTCTTGATCCAACGTCTCTCTATGGCTAAAGTGCGACCTTGATGGATTTAACTTTTAATTTTTCTTACTGGTACTTGTGGGCATGGAAAGCAGCAGGCAAAAGCATCCTTACTAAACAGTCTTATTGATCATCTTAACTGGACCTGGGACCTCTGTTTACTAATTACTTTTTGACTTACTGAGGTATTGGATGCCTGTTGTCTCCTACATATGCAATGAGCAGTAATTGGAAGACTATTTATATTTAACTGTTGTACATGAAATAAAAAAGACACTACGATCTCGAGAAAGGACTCGAAGAGGTTGAAGAAAAGATTGAAGAGACCTTGTAAAAACTGTACCTTTGTTGGTTTCAGTTTCAGATTTCTGGCTTGTTTTCAGAAAAAGTCTGTCTGGTCATGAATCTTGAGATCGGAGGAGCAGAAATGACGCAGGCCTGTGCCGGTAACATTATAACATATACGACATCAGAAAAAGGTAGATTGCTGAGTGTGATACTTATGACAGTGTTTGAAATAGATTGTTTCATATCTGCTCTGGAGATGCACCAACAAAGATTAAAATGTCTCTGGTTAATACTCTAAATAAGAAAGGAAATGTTCCCTGACAGGTGTGGATACTGTTCCTTGTGACTCACAGCTCACTTGTGTCTTGATAATAAGGCCATCCATAATCCTGGCTGTCAAACTATTTTGTATTACGGGCTCTGTTGTTCAACTTTTTTCTCTCCTCAATGCTGTATTTTGAATAATTTTCCCATTTCCTGTGCTCTTGTCCCTTCTCTTATTTCACTCTTTAATGCTGATACGAGATGAGTTTTTGAAAGTTTAAAATGGAGTATTATTTAAAAAAAACAAAAAACAAAACCGTGTTATTTATTGCTACTTGTATTTGGTTTTGCTTATGAATCAAGCAGAGAGTTTTGTGAGTAAATTGTTTTTTTATGCGCTTCCATAGAGCAGTAGAATCTTGCCTGCACATGCACGTGACACGTACTTTAATCTCGTGGTGTAGCAGTTATTTTCTACTCAGGTTTAAGTGGATGCAGCTGAGTCATTTGCTCAGGTAGAATGTTTGAGGCATAAAAGAATCTGATCATGAGGCTCCAAAAACTATGAAGGTAGGCCAATCAGCAGCTTTTTATTATGGCGGGAACATTATAATGAGTGTGTTAATTGGTGCAGCAGATTCATCCATTCAGTTATTTCTTTTCCTTGATTCACTTAAAGTCACAAAATTCTTTTTTATTTTTTTGTCAGCTGGTTGCAGTTTAAGGCTGTTCCTGCAGCACAGTGTCGTTTTTTTATTTTTTAAAAATATTTAGAGCCATCATGAAAGCAGATTACTTCTAGGAAATGTTGTTATTTATTAATTTTTGTTTTGTGTGTGTGTGTGTGTGTGTGTGTGTGTGTGTGTGTGTGTGTGTGTGTGTGTGTGTGTGTGTGTGTGTACGTACACAGAAAAAGTGTTTGGGGAGTTTCTAAGCTGGAACCTTGAGGAGGCGCTGTCACACCTGCCACTAAAGCCTGGTCAGGCAGTAACTGTGACCGTCACTATCAAAGTCAAACTGGACTTCTCTGGCCAGGAGAACTTGTTGCAGGACCTCAATGACGGTGAGTGTACATGTCCGTAAGTGCCAAGTTATTCTACTTTCTGTTCCTGGACTTGGGGAGGCTAAGTCTCCCAGAATGCATTTCAACTTGACCACGGACAGCAGCAGCAGTAGTGGAAAGCACAAAAGTCCAAACCTGTGTAGTAAGTTTTGAGAGACCTCTAAAAACTTAAATCATTGTGTTCTCTTTCGCTCTTACTGGCTTATTGGAATTATACGTGCAGGGTTAGTTGATTCCTCTGTGACCTCACAGAAGAAGAGAAATTTTACTACATGATAGATTATATAAAGACAACTCTTGATCATTAATCCCATTTTATTGTTTGTTTTTTTCTTCTCTTTAAGTTTTAATGTGCTGCTGTCATATGGATTACTTTGATATTTTCTGTTTTCACAGACATTTATGCAGCTTGATTAAATATTATTGGTAATAAGAAAGAGTTCCTCCTGAAACCCAGTTCTCACAAATTCACGCTTTCTACTCCTGTCCGATCTTCTTTCCACCTACAGACCTCAATTATTCCATTATTTCTCTTATATTTTATTATAACTACCAAATTTCTTTATTATCTCTTCTGACCTCTCAAACCTAACTTGAGGTTTTTCTATGAATTCTGTTTGGACAGCTGAACATTAACGAGTGGTACGTTTGGACCTGTTTTTGGGTTATGGTTTGTTTTGTTCGGTTTTTTTTTTTTTTTTTTCCCGCGTGCATGCAAATAAATAAGACAGAGCAATCTTGAATGCTGCTGTCCTCATGACGGTCTTCACTGTAAGTGACACAGTTTTAAGGATTTTATTTAACTGAGCAATATTTAGCGCCCTGAATTACGGCGATAAGAGTTGCTTCATGTAAACAGCAGCTCAGGATTGAGTTATTATGGTAACACCGCAAGGATGCACTTTTTGCTAAGTGTGGTTGATGCTGTCCACCTTTCCATTAATTAAATCACAATAATGCTATGTAGTACTGAATTTATTTGCTTTTTAAAGCCAGTTGTTTTTGTTTTTAATTTGCGTCCCTGTGATCTGGAAGATTACCAAGATGTGTCACCATCGCTAATTAAACTATGGAGTCTTGATCATTGTGTGCAGAACTGTCATGCTAGACACCAATTTAATTTGTGCTACATTATCACCATTTACAATATTCCAGATATAGTCCACAGCTCAACAGACTGTGATTAAGAAACAATAAAACTTACGTCCTCCTTTAGGTCATGACGTGATTTCTTCATGAATACACATGTCTGATGTAGGAGAGGTTTTATATTTGTGCTCCGGAGACTGGCATATCGGTTTACAACCCCAATTAACTGTTAGCAACAGAATTGGTGTTAATTGTCTTTGAGCTGGTTTGAGGCAAATATCCACTGCAGCCATCATGGCTGCAAAGGATAAACCTATAGATAAATCAGAGCGACAGCGCTGCCAGTTCGAAAACCTCCACTTGCTCAAGAGCCCCTTTTTTTTTTTTTTTTTAAAGGCAAGGCACGAAATACATCACAAAATGTAGAGTGATACACAAACCTGACTTGGACATGACTTAAATGTAACCTATAAATCTACATAACTACCATCTTCTTTATAGTCGTTAAATGTACTTTTATGTGACTTTAATCAAGTGTCCATGTGCACCAGAATGACTGTGAGTGATGACTGTAATCATTTGCTCAGATCTCGGTGTATTATAACGAAAACTCATGCAGCCCTGGTTCTTGTCCCCACCCTGTCTGAATTAGAGAGGCATAATGGAGTTATTAAAGCCATGGAATTACATTTAAACTTTTGAATGGATCACTGCATCTTAATAGCGTGCTGTTTTTACTTTTATTTACCAGGCACCATAAAGGTATTTGATACTTAACAAGATAAATTTTCAGTATTCACAGTTGATGTTTCGGTGTGACTTGTGTTAAATAAGGTGTGAGCATGTGATTGCATTTTCCATTTTTACGAATGACTAGAACAGGATATTGGCTGTGGTTTTTAATGTTTACATTCAAACAGGACTGTTCATAGTTCTTCCAGGAAAAAGCTTGTAAATCTGAGCATGGTTGACGTGGCATACTCAATGGACATTCACATCTATAGCTATAAAGTTTTTAAAAAAAAACAGAACGAAAAAACCAGAAGCTTTCCCTTTCAGTTCAGATTCAACCACTAATCCAAACTGGGCTCACACCCAGCAACCCCTTAGGCTTTTAGACTGAGAACTGATTGGAGGGATGGTGCAAACCAGAGGATGATTGTGAGCAATGCCTTCATTAATCAAGCCACCCATTACTCACACAGTTGCGGCACCACAGGACATGAAGTGTCACATGCAGCTCCTGAAACAGACAGCGTGCCATAATGAAATCCACGGTTTATAATGTCTTTAAGTGTAATTCTTGCCGCATTTCTGTTTTTTCCTCCCTCTTCCCCAGTCTACAGTCTGATGCATATCTAATTTAACAGCAGGGATTCCAATATTCTTTCACATGCAATCCTCTTGGTCTTTCAGTGATTTAATGAGTTTGTTTATCCATTTGGGAAGCATGTTGTGAATTCATTTAAAAGTATAGTCAAGTTTTAATGTGTGTTTATAGGCGCAAAGCAGGTATGATGACTGTTACTTAGTATAAGTACTAAAAAAAAAAACCTCACATTTTGCTTTGTATCAAGCTATAAAGGAAAAGGGAAGTGATGTCAAGAAAGATGGAAATGGATATTTTAGGTATCTGAGTTTGACAGTCTGTGATTACATTTATCTGTTTTGTGAAACCCATTTGTGGCCCTGCCACTGCAAAGGCCAGTAATTTCCCCTGTCTTGGAGTAAATTGCAGGGCTTCGCCTTCCACTGACGTCAGAGAGCGATATGAGTGTTTTGACGTCAGAGCGTGGGCTCAGGGCGTCATTTTTACATGTTGTCAGAGCTGGGCTATAGGCAGCAGCCCCTGTGGTGGTGCCTCAACCTGCTGCTGATGGTGCAGCTGCTCCTGCATCCACATGGCTTCTCTCAATGTCAGAAAATAGGGCTATTTATTAGCAGGATCAAGTCTGCTTCTTCAGATTTTTCAGTCTTTCCCTTAAATATGTATTAAGGTAATAAGGTTAGACGTAAGCTGGAGAAATGTAGTGTGGTAGATAAGGAAACATTATGTATCATGGTAAATCTCAGTAGTTTATCAAAGACAAGACTCATGACTCTTGTTGATTTGTTTTGAAAGAGGAAGATCTGGAAAGGGCCTTGAATAAAAGACAGTAAAACCATATCCAAATTCATTGAGTTAAACTAGTCATTGGAAATGTTCTTTAATAATAATAAAAAAGAAAGCATAACAAAGCTTGGTTTGTTATGCTTATACATGAGTCCATTTAAGAACTAGTTTAAAAAAACATGTTCTGCATCACCTCAGTAATATTTCATTATGTTTTAC
The DNA here is from genome assembly GCA_016586285.1 of Arothron firmamentum. NCBI lineage: Eukaryota > Metazoa > Chordata > Actinopteri > Tetraodontiformes > Tetraodontidae > Arothron > Arothron firmamentum. The sequence goes on from BJFM01001506.1 coordinate 123,046, forward strand.
TAGTTGTTCCGGTGATGCATGTCTCTGTTTGTCCATTTCCTCTGTAGTATTTTGGACTGAGTGTTGCTATGCTCTCTTTTCAGATGGGATCAGTGTAACGGGCCTGCCTATCTCCAGCCCTCTACGTCAGGTCCTAAAGCCCAGGTCTGAGAACAAGCCTGTGAGCAATGAACCCGGAAAGTCAGAGTACAGCCACGTGAAGGTAAACCAACAGCCCAAACATGGAGCTGCAGGGATCAGGATTCCAGTAGTAGATTCCTTCCAGATTCCAGGATTCCAGTAGTAGATTCCTTCCTTGTGCATGTTTTAACTTCTGAATCATAGCTTTTCTTTTTTTGTTTTTTTTTACAAATGCTTCTCAGCTGTAGTTCTTCAACAGCATCACAGTTGTGTATCGGGTTTCTACTTCAGGCATCTTTATGATATTACATCCTTGATTTTTATAGAGACCTCAAGAATGGGTTGATGTTTCCCATTTTTACCAAAATATATATATATATAGAGTATTCTTTTTCTTTGCACATGAAAATGTCACTGAGTCACCTAATGCCAAAGGTATGCAGTGAAATGGCTATTACTGGAAGGCTTCTTAGTCATTCCTTCCATTTTTCTCTATTATTAAAATTTCCAACATGTTCTCAGCTCTGTTCAGAATAATAACTGCGAGTGATATTTATTGCAAAAGTTGAGGAAAAATCTCTGCATTGACTATCAGATAGTTTTCTATCCCAGTTGTCAGGATGCTATGACTTGCCTTCTGAAGTCAGTGCTGTGAACTTTCAGAGACCTCATAATGGTTACATTTTGAGAAATGCCTTTGCATGATAGAGTATTTAATGTTTGTCTTTCTTTCTCAGTTTGATTTAAGTTTAATGAAATTCTTCCTGCAGTAACAAAGAATAGTGATATTTTTAATCTAACCTCCACTTTTCCCCATCAGCATTTGGAAATCCACCTCCTTTTTCAGAGTATGACTGTGTTTAAAAGCGCACAGCAGCGTGGCGAGTTCTAATATTGGAGTAATTCATCCAGAGATGCCTAAACAAGGAATCAGCGTGTTTGTTTCCTTAGACTTTTCAGTGCAGTATTTCGCAATCCACTTTCCAGTCTTCTCACTACATTGTAAAAACCTTCAGGCTTTAAAAAAAAAAAAATGTGCGCTGTCAGAATGGGATGCTTTAACAGCAGGTGGGGAAGGTTTGACTGTTCACATGGGATAGTTCTGTCTATTGTGGACACATTTTCAATGAGTCTTCCCCTCAGAAAGTGGGGACATTGGTATTTGACACTGCCAATTCCTCGTCTCACCTCTGACTTTGATTTTTATTTTATTCCCAGCAACCCACAGTAGAAGTCTATCCACTGCTCACACGGTCTATAGTGATGTTGTTGTACTCAGATTTTTTTGAATCAGAGATTTAGATGGCTGGGTCCATCTTCTGGTATATGCACTGGAGGAGTTACGCAAGTGATGGGCAATAAAATTTCACTCTGAGTCGTGTTTCAGTTACTTTACCTCAGAGTGAACCTTGGTCTCTACTGGACAAGCCATCCAGGGCAGTTCAGTCAGCCATGATAGTGGAAAAGGCAGAGACTTCAGACACACCTAGGAATTGTCTTCACAAGGCAACATTTCTAGGATGCTGTGAAACTGCAGCTGTGCATTTCACCATATAGAAATTGCTTTTAGTATCTCAGTTTAGCAGCAAATATTCAATGAAAATACACAGAAAGGTGCCCAGTGATTTTTGTGTATTATTATGTAAAAATGTTTAAAATGACATTTAAAAAAAAAATACAGTTTAGATACTATATTAGAAAAGGGAATAAACCACTTCAAGCCAAATCAAGTCATTTTTCCTCTTTTATCTCGAGAATTACAGTTTTGCTACTGTATAATTTGAAAGTTATTACTTTATAGGTGTCTAGGAAAAAGAGATTTATAAACTGTTTATTACTGAGTTTTTAGGTCTAAGCCAGCTGGGATAAATGTTTGAATGAACATTATTGAATCAAACTTCAGAAAAGCCAATGAAAGTGTTTTTTTTGTTTGTTTGTTTTTTTGTTTACTTTAATTTAATTTTTTTAACAATGAAAATGATTGCATCTGTGCTTTTGTGTCCTAATAATCATCTAGGATTTCTGAAGGGACACACACACACATTCACCTTAACACACACACACACACACACACACACACACACACACACACACACACACACACACACACACACACCC
>BJFM01001506.1:125289-153809 GCA_016586285.1 Arothron firmamentum
CTCTCTCTCTCTCTCTCTCTCTCTCTCTCTCTCTCTCTTTCTCTCTCTCTCTCTGCTTACAAAGCTGGTAGAGTTGCTGTGGTAGGCAGAGCTTTTTCAAAGCTAATCAAATCCAGTGGAGACAGAGGCAGAGCCGGCTGCCTGCCTGCTATTTTTAGCAGCCCAGCTCTGCCGATGGCAGCTCAGCTCTCGTTGCAGATACAGATTGCAGCTCGTGATACAGATATTTATAACTCCCACAGCCATCTGACAAAGTATGAAACCCTAGGTGAACAAACAAATTATATTTTACATTTTTCATTCTCTATTTACTTATATAACTCTCTCTCTGGTGTTGAACATACATGAGATTCAGTGTTCTGCACTAAAATGTGATGCTTTATAGAAACGTTGTGAATATGTCTCATCTCTTCACAGTTAAAGCCTCATTAACGCTTTTATTTTCATATTGCATGTTTTGGTTTTATCTTAATAGACCCATGAAACTAAACTTTAAAAAAAAAAAACAACAACATCTAATTTGGATTTGGTTTACTAATTTTATATGCAGTAATATCGTCAATAAAAACTAAACAATGCAATTGGCAACACCAAATTTATTTTTCAGTTTTCGGCGGACACAAATGCTGTTCACATTTAAAGATTAAAAGTTGTATATCTTTGCCTTGTTCAATAGCAGAACACGTTTGTCCTACAGTTGGCTCTGGTCTCTCATGTCATTAACATCATGTTTGCCAGTCATGATTTAGTCAAGGCCATTAACATGAAAGTGCAGAGAACTGGTGAAAACCTAGTAAGTTGAAAAGGGAGAAATGAGTCAATATCATGTGCATCCCATAGCAAATCCTGTCTAAAGTTATGTCCCTAAAGCAATGTCGTTTCCACGCTGCAAAGGCGTGTTTTCTGGATCACTAAGCCTCACCTTCAACAAAACCAATGAAGTAGATTTCTCACACATATCTCTAAAAAAGTTGGAGACAGAATAAACATCATGGGTTCAGGAGAGAAGACAAGTTTACACTGCAAATAACATTGACTTTGGTATCCTTAAATATTTTCATATTTAGATAAAAGAAATTTCTTTGTCTCCGAAGCATCTTTGATGGTCATGAATGCAAAAACGCAGATCAGCAGACTTGAATTTATGTCACTTGATTCTATATCCAAGTGACCTAGTGACATAACACCTGCTGTTAACCTAAAGCATATTGTGCATCTCCCATGATCCCACAGAGAAATATGTTGTTTGTTTGTCTATTGATGCCGAAGCGTCTTCATGCTGTTAACAAGTCAATACATCTTAATTGGTGTTTATAAAGATTTCACTCAAGCATGAGAAAGCAAGAGATAGAAGCAATAATTCAGTAATCATGAAGGAGAAAGAATGAGTGAACCCCAGGGGAGGGTGAGCTTGATACTATCTGTCAATCGGTTTCTCTATATTTAAGCTCTGCCACCAGGTTTTGCTTTCTTTTTTCTAAATTTGCGGGGAACGGGGATGTGAGATAATTAAGACTGATCCGAGGACATAATCATCAGGAAGAGACAGACAAGCAGCTCATTTACAATCATTACCTGTTTACCCAACATTTTAATTTCTTCAAGCAACTTAATCTCAGGGGTGCTTAATTTACCTGTCTTCAGCGCACAGCCCTTGCTGATTGGAGTTTGATCCCAAAGCTGCAGACTGCAGATGTGTCTTCTCTGCCTGTTTTATCTGTGAATTGCTCAGCGTTGTCTTCGGGCTGCAGCAGGAATCGGCCTCCCCCATCCACTGATAGATGACTGGAGGACATGTGAGCAGGAGACAGAATAATAATGTCGTTGAGGATTTGCTCGTGTCACACGCATCATACTGCATGCGTTATCTCGACGTGTTCTTCTTTTGCTTGTTCCGGGATTCAGAAAAGCCTCGCGTTGTAGGGAATGGTAACGTCAGCCCAAATAGTAAAGTCTGTTTTCATGCTGGGTTGTTATTAATTTCCACATAATTTAATTCACTCCAGATCTTTGTGGAACAGGCATGATTTCATTTACCTGACAGGCTTTTAGTTGTCCAAATTAGGTTATCATTAGCTCATCAGATTAAATCGAGAAAGTGTGAGGAGTGCAAACATTTTTCATTAATCTGTAAAGTAGTACGCTTGATTTCCTGGGAATCAGCAAATTCATTTGCCATCACAGAATCTGCTGGCAGCAGTTCGTGGTGCTGGTAACAAATAAGTTTCAGACTTTACAACAAATGTTTAGATTATAGTAGCACCAGACCCATCTTGATCAATGGATGTAGTTCCCTACAGGATGCAAGGAAGATGGAGCGTCAGATATTTCTTTCCCCTGATGACATGTCACATCTCTGAGACTGCGACGAGATCCTGGAGGCCCCCCTTGTCTTTAACTGATGCCTAAATGATGTGATCCATTAAGACCACAAGCCTCAGGGATGACGGAGCTTTGTCTTCCTAATTAGTTTTGATGTAAAATACGCTCCCTCTCTGTTCCTCAGGAGCTTTTTTTACGAGAAGCATCAGAACAGGCTGAATTACTATAGGTCTGTGGAATGTACTGACATCTGTCCTGAATAAAAACATTGTTATCATTTAATATATTATTTAACAGAGTGCAGAATCATCTTTATTACTCCAAAACGTTGACAATTAATGCAAGAGGCTTAGTTCCGATGCAGTTTAAGACATGAAAGAATGATTTAGTTATTTGTCCTCTTTAATACTTAGCAGTGAGACTGTATTTAACATTTTACTTCATTGTTTCATTGATTTTCAACATTACCTAATCCCATTAAAGGTGATTGATTCGTAGGCCTGCCTTGTCTTTGCTAGACTAATTGTTCTCTGAATGTCGAACAACATGGAGGAAGTACCGGTACAGAATCATCAAGTAAATTATTTCAGTCCTGCTGCTCCTGGAAGGTGTTGACAGTGTTTGTTGACCTCTGCTGCTCATGTGTGCTTGTGTGTGTTGGTCTGGAGTCACTGGTGTGTGTGAGCCTAGCAGGTAAAATTAGAAGAGAATCAAGCATTTCATCATGCTTAGTGGACTTGAGTTCATGTGTGAAATCCAGTGAGCTAGGCCAAGTGTGGCTCCATATGTCCTTAGTTTGGAGCCTATGGCTGAGCTGGGTTTATTAGAACACCTTCAGCTTCTCTGCAGTTGGCTTAAACAGGATGTTTATATACCAGCAGCTTCACCAACTAGCCCACCTATGTTTTTATTCGACAAGTCACGCTGATGCTGATTTGTGTGTGCGTATGTGCATGGTGGCACAAACACCCGATCGGCACCCCACTGGGATTTTTTTCTTTTTCCATGTTGGAGGAGCTTCCTGCTGTCGGCTCATCTTGCTCCCACCTTTGAAGCTGAATTCTCGTCTTCATCGCTGACTAGCTGTTTATATGCAGTGTTATAAGGGCAGCACTGGGACCACTGGGGGATATGTGGCTTTTGCATACAGTTGCTCCAGCTGCTAAATGTTGTGATGCCAAAGCTGGTCTTCATGTTACACAGATGCAGCTCGAACATGGCAAAATTTACTAGAACACACATATGTTAACAGATATCAGTGAGGTTAAATTTGAAATCACATTGCTTCTGTCCAGAGTGTAAAGCACACACAACTGCATTTCCATATTTGTCTGTATTCTTCTGCATACCTAAAAGTGAATCTCTAAGCCAAAGAAGATCTTTTTCTGTTTCTGTGGCAATGGTTTGTTTGTTTTGTCAGCAACATTGCTCAAAATGTCAGACTGATGTACTGCAAACATCACAAGGTTCTCCATGATCTCATGATTTACACACAGCCATGGAGGAGCCATCTGAGCCACCATATTAACCTGCACAATACCCTGCATAATTGTGCGTGGTTTGATGTATGCAATGATGCTAAACACACACTCTGATAGGATCAATCACAAATTAATACACAGACTCTGTATCCTCTGTGCAGCTGCGGCATCTGCTGTGCAATACATCATCACGAATATTTGTAGATACACAGTACATTGATATAAGCCTTATAAACATTTTTGACCACTTATGTCTTGGTTTGTCACCTGAGGATGCCTTTAATGGTTTACAATCTTCTAGCAGAGTTCTACGATGGACTATAGCCTGAGCACTAAAGCCCTACACACCAGGCGTACTGTATTATCTGAGCATCTTTTTTTTTTTTTTTTATCATTATTAGAATCTGGCGATAACTCGTTGTTTTCCTGCACAGCAAAAAGTGATTAAAAATGCTATTGTACAACAGTATAATGAATGCTAATACGTATTTCTATGGCTAATTCCTTGTGAGCTTGATTTACCTTTTACAGCTTTATAGCAATTGGTCTCGTTAGCATCAGCTAAAGCTCAGCCTTAAATTGTCTGGAGGAAATTTCAAGGTTGAGGATGACATTTAGTAGATGACTCTTATCGCATTCTTGTTCTTGTGTTTTGTAGATAAGAAGATATTAAATATTCTTTTATATTCTCGTCTAATGTGGTTGGATTATTACAAAGCCATCATGTTGAAGGGTTTCAGTGAACCTGTCTGGTGTTGTAACTAGCATGGAAATCACAGGTTTAAATATTTGCACATGCTGCACACAGGTGTTTCCCTGGTAACCTGGGACTGTTGTACCAAGATACAGAGGTTTATGGAAAGTCCTGGAGGGTTTTTAGAGAGGTGAATATAACACAGAGAAGCAAGCAGCTTTACCTCAATATTTTTTTCACGTATACTAGATCGTCCCCAGTTTGTTGTCCCTTTTGCTAAATTTCAACATTGAACATTAAAGAAAAGATGCTGACACTGTTGAACAGCCACTTTTTTAACCTCAGACCTCATTCTAGGGGAAACAAATTAACTTCTGATGAGGACACCCTGAGAGTACCATAGCTGAAATCAGGTCAATAAAGTTTAAGATAGCTGACAACATAAATCTTCTTTGTAGCATTTCTTGAGGCACAAATTGTCAGTGAGACAACGTAGTCATGGAATATTGAGGGAATGGAAGGCGTGTGTCTGCTTTACTCGTGTGAGTTACGCGTGCAATTACCGTTAAGCCTCTAAAATTTAGAGGGCAGAACTTGCAGCACAGTATCTGTAATTGCTAAATGGTTATTGCGATACTGCTGTGCTGAAACAAATTACGATGTGGTTGTATCCTTGTCCAAGTACCTGTGAAACTGTCTTTAAATTTTGACATCTTTCTCTGATGACATAACTGCAACCTGACTCTGCTACCATTTCCTCTGCACTTTTCACAGCCATCATAGGTACCTGTCTAATGGAGCAAATTACAGCTGCTGAGGGGAATTTCTACCTTGCTGAACACTCTTCCCCTTTTGTGATAATATTTTCACTCGCACCCAACTGGTGCAATAACTCCAAGTTGACATCCTATAACCAAGTTTGCTGCAATTTTCTAATACTTGGACAGGTTTTTCCACCCTCTATTTAAAACGTCTCCTCGTATAATTGCTACATCAGAAGCAGACCCTAACTGTGAAGGGGTGCAGAGCGTGACATTATAAATCCCGTGGGCTGAAATGTCAGGACTATCATTATGTGGACCAGCTTGGGGCTGTTCCAGATATGGCATTTGGTCTGGGGTGGTTTTGGGGTTGGCAAGGTTATTTTGCCATGCAAACTTCTATCAGCTATTTTGGCTATTTTGGGCTGCATGCAGCTGGGTTGTTACTGAGCAGTTTTAGACACTCTATCCCCATCAGCTGTCAAATCAACACAGACTTGTTCCCGGCGCCCTCTCTCCTCATCATCCAACAATTATTGCTAAGTCATTACACAATGTAGTCCATTAGAGAGCACGTTTCTCTTATCAGCCTTCCTGTCTTATGAATTATCTGTTGCCAACAAACACACTAGGATTGTGATAATGTTAAGCTGTCTCAAAGCCAAAAATACAATTAATGTTCCTAAGGACAATAAAATGAAGACGGGCATCCATAAAATACTTGCTCTTATGTATTATATCAATGGTGCATATCATTACAAGCACATTGCATCAATTTAATGACTGCCATATGATGAAAATGAACCTGAAGAGTTCTTTAATGTAAGCAAATTGTACGCAGAGGCAGGCGTTGGATTTAATCTCCCCTGATTCTAATTGTTCCACCTTAAAAATAAACTCCATAGATGCTTTTTTTTTTTTTTAAATGTTGTTTCACTCACCTGATGTGCTCATCCAGTTGGTTTATGATGAACAAGAGCTACTGAACAACGGCACAATGCATCCGAATGCCCTCAAGTCATTTCCCATTTCACTGCAGAAGAAGCTCTCTGACAGCTCGGTTATCAGGGGCCAGTCCTCATTTTCAGGACAATTAAGCACAAACATTCTCTTTTTTCCACCATTCAATAAGTTGAATGAGTTCTTCCAGTTCCAGTTGGTACTTGCTAAAAACTCTCTGCTCTTTAGATAGAATCATAAATTATATGAACAGTTTGTGTATCTTGTCATTTACTTTAATATTAGGATGGAAAAATGAAATGTTTGGAGACTGGAAGGAAGTAGTGTCATATTCATGGTTTCCAAAAACATACTTTAAATCCCATTTGCAGGATGACCATCTGCTGGATAATGATATTTTATATTTTCACGAGAACCTTTACTGCTGCCGGTGCTGAGACTCAGAAAATGACCCTGAGATATTTTTGTGACTTTTGTTCCATTAGATGTGTGTAAACCCCTAATTGTTGGTAAAAAAAAAAAAAAATAATAATAATAATAAGGTGGATGATGAAAGCAGTTTTGTTGCATATTTTAAGCTTTTGAGCTCAGTTCTGGCAAATTTACTGGGTGAAAACCTATAAAAAACACAGACGTATAAGTATGGTACGGGGACAAGACATGCATATGAGCTTGTTTTTCTTAATCACAATTGCAAAACAAAAAGAATTTCTCACTAACTGTGTCTATGGTTGATACACCAAACCTTCCCATTACTATCATTAGCCTTATTTTGACACTTTAGCTCCTTGACTTGCTTTGTTGTCATGACCTTTTTCCTCAGTCATTTCTTCCTGAAGCTTTCCTGCTACCTAACCTATACTCTTTTAAATTCAGTTCATGACTAGGCTGAGGTCAAGTGGTGTTAAATGACTGTCCGTTTTCTATTGAGCTCAATGCTGTAGATGATACGCCAACAAGTGTTAGGTCACCCAGGAGACACCAGGTTGCTGCATGAATAATTCTATAATTATGGCACAATTATCTACTGGCAGCCCATACACTCCCAGTGCAAATCAAATTCTACTTTATTAAACTTTGTTCATGCTTTTATCTCAAAATCTTTTAATATTCTCAAGGGTTAATGATACAACCAGTTTTCCTTTATAGCTTCCAACAAATGACAGGTATTTTTGCTCATGAGTCAGGTTATGTTTTTTCATTTACCTGCAGTTTCATTTGGTCTGTGATAGTAATGACTGGGGGTTCTGTCATATTGTGTTTTCTGTGATCTGGTTATTAAAATATGAACATTAAAATGTCCCACTCCTAAGGGATTAAGATGAGACCCTCAAGCCTCCACAAGCCAAATGTCTGTGTTCGTCAAATTAAATTAAGTAGTAGCACAGTTTTGTTTTTGTGCTGTAAAAATTGGTTTTGTGTTGCATCTGTCCATCTTCCAAAAAAACATTTCTAACAAGACAGCACAGTGGAGAACGGCACAGATCACACATGAGGTCTTACTGGTTATATTCTGTTCACTCAGTATGGTTGTGCTTGTCATGTACATCTTGGAAATGTGCCGTATCTCAATGCACGGTGATGTGAGTGCAACCTTAAACATCCAAGTGCCAGAATAATTTAGCCATTATCCGCGCCTAAACATTCTTGTCAGTCTGGATGTTTGCATAGAGATATAACTTGTGCATTTATTCAGCCTCTGTATCGGTCTGCTCTAATATTGTTTACTCATCACTGTGGAAGCTATTTTTAGCCAGCCGTGATTGCAGTAGAGTCCCAAGGGACCTTTGTGCAAAGAGAAAAGGAAGATTGAAGGAGTAATGAGGGGGTTTGTCAGAATAGGGAATCAGGGTTGTACTATCAGTCTGTGGTTATGTCAACTGCAAACACTGTTCGTCATGAGGATTAAATAACAGGAACAAAACACCACTTACAGACTTACAGTCATTATCGCTTATAATACCACATTTAGCTGCAATTTGGGGTTTTTTTGTTTTGTTTTGGGTTTTTTTAGCTTATTGCTATGAAATTGTACCCCCTTAAATTCTGTGGATGACTTTCAGAAACAGAAAGTGGCAATATCATGCTGTTACTCTCTCGATGTATCTTTAAAAAAAAAAAAAAAAAGATTATTCTTCTATCTTCAGGGTTTTTTGCACAATGATTTTATGAGAAAATGGCAAACCATGTGAAGAAAAAGAGAATATTTAATGTAACAGTCCTCCAGCAGTGTCTTTGCTAAAGGAGTTTCAACTGTTCAAGTCAATCAATTTAAATGTGATTCGTGACAGCATGTTCCCAGCAAAGCATGAATCTGTCTCTTGTTTGTCTTGTAGTGGGGGGGCTTCTGCTTAACGGCAGTCTCCTCCAATGTTTGCTGTCCAGGCATAAAATCCTGTCAGGATGTTCATTTTGCCTTTATGAAATAATACGTCATGAAAATAGATAAAATAATCATAAAAAAGTTTAATGTCTCCAAAATATGAGATGGAATATTGTGAGCTTTGTCTTTCTTTGCCCTGTGGCCATGCATATCCTCTAAAACCAAGCATAACATCAGTATTACCTTCAAAGTTGATGCAGTTGTTTATTTGGACTCAAGCATGAACTTATGAAAAGCATCAAGCTGGCATGAGACTGTTCATGCAGAACTCATAAATGATAAATTAATTTCATTTCATATATAAAAAATGCAACTCACCCAGCTGATGATTTGTTGGTCTGTGCAGTGGCAAAATCTAAGAAGACTGGTGCTGCAGATAATAAAATACAAGTTCTTGAGATGAACAATCGTCTCTACAAAATGTCACCGTATCAATTGTAATTATTTCAGCTAAACCATAATGGTAGAAATGATTGATGGAAAAATCCGAGGTTCTCCAAAGGCCTTTAAACTGTATAAAGTGAACTTAAATAAGGCTGTGCAATGAATATAAGAATAATTTTGCTGTATCTCATTAATTTGTCTCCATTTGTTCTGCATGTTAGCATATAGCAGATACACTAAAAACACAGTAGACAATAACATCCAGGTCTGTTTCTCTTCACTTCTGTTCTCATCAATGTGGACAGCTGACACGTCTCTTTTTTTAATCAAATGAGAAAAAATACAACAAGAACAGCAAATTCATCTTTGTGAATGCTGCAGTCTGTGATTTCATACTTTCTATATTCTTCATTCCAACAAGAGGATACAAAGTAAGAAAATAATCAGAACTGAAATTTGTCCAGAAAAGCCCCACCAGTCCATCCATCAGCATTCTGGAGAGGGATGATATGGTATAGGCTGCTAAGGAAGAGAAGCGTGACCTTGGACGCTCCTATTACCCTGTTTCAGCCCTTTGCTTGTGTCAGCCAGTACTTCTTTCACCATAAACTGCCAGTAGTAATTTCCTTATCTTTTCCTTCACTCGGCTGCTTGTCCTGTGGCCTTTCCCCTCAACAGAATAGTGGCTAATAGCTTTAAGTTTTTCTGTGTCTACTTTCCTCCCATCAATGTTCAGCATATCCAGCATTACGCATTTATTGTTACCATTTTTTTTTCTTTTTCTTTATGTATTTCCTCTCCTAAAGCCCTGTTAGCTTACAACCTTTTGATGCTAAAGCGTAGTTACATTTTTGCATTAAAGTTGCTCTTTAGATTTAAACAAATGTGTTATATTTTTGTCTTTTTCAGACATTGGAAGCAGTGTTGAATTTCAAATACTCAGGAGGAGCAGGCAAAGTTGAGAGCTACTATAGGGAGCTCTCTTTAGGAGTCCATGTTGACGTGGAGCCATCGGTTTTCTTCACCAGGGTCAGCACACTTCCTGCAACCAGGTAACAGAAGACATTCTGCATTTCTCTGAGAATATATGATGTAAAAAAGAAAAGAAAAGCAGGTCAAAAGAGCAGGCCTTCCAAAATAGCAAAACGAATGTTAAAAACTGTAGAATTATATTGAATGCACTCATATTTATGCTTAACATGGAGTCTGAGTGAGAGAAATCTAATGTTATTTATTATTTAATAACATTTCTAAACATTTGCATAAATCAGTTTGACCACTGGTTACCTACAAAATATAGCAGCATACTAATATGATACATACATTGTGTTTTAATATAACTGAATCAGATTTCACTGCAAATTTGATTAAAGACATATATTATTTTTACAATATAGCACCACAACATGTTCCTGCAGGAGATGAAATTCAAGAAAATGTCCCTCTGTTATTGTCTGCAGAGCTTTTCTTGCTGTCATCAGGCTAGAAAGAGCAGGGTAGAATAAATTGCTAGATTGTGGATGTCATCTTTGTCTCAAATACTACAACTAAGCATCAGTTAATATGCTACTGCATAAAGATGTGGTAGATCTAAAAAAACAAAAAATCCAAAATTTAATGGTCATTAGAGGAAAAAAAATTCCTTGCAAGAGAAATTTTGTGTGATTTATGTAGGCAGCTTAAACCTTAAATTAAAATTTAATTTGCATTTTATCTCATACATGTCATCAGTTGCAATTCTTTGGAACAGTCCTGAAAGCCTCGTCTCAAATCCCATCAACAGCACTTGTAGAACAAAAGGCTGAACTATTTATGTCATTTATTTCATTCTTTAAAAGGATACACTTCAAGTCACTAATTCATATTCATTGGTCTTTGCTCACATTGATAGTTGAACAATTGCTGGTGTGAAAGAATCATTTTAGTTCAGTTACTTCACTTTGAGTGCTTCAGGGGCAGTCGTTTATTTCTTACAGTGCGGTAATTGGTTTCATTCTCTTCAGTTCTTCAATCAGAGTCTACAGTATAATCTAAAGAGCCTTTAAACCTACATGTGTTTTTTTCTTTGTTTTTCCACTATCTAACATTACTGGAGCACCAGAAGGACTGGGAAATGTACCTCATAGCCGCCAGTGACAAAACTCAATTTTAAATCCTCGTTCTTACTAGCAATACCAATAAATTTAGGTCCCTATAGAATTTGTAGATGATCATTTCAAACTGTAGCAGCCTTGAATTAGATGGCTATTTGTTTTGTTTTTTTCCTATTGCTATCTGTGTGTTCTCGCTCACTTTCATCATCTCCCTTTGGTTTTCACCTTTCCCAGCCCAATGTGACACAGATAGATCTCAGCCATGTAATGGCCACTTGAGGTGAATTATTATCTGTAATCATATCTGCAGCTTAAGCCATCCATCACCGCTGATACAACCATAGAGATGTTCCTTCTATCGCTCACATATCCTCCTCCCCACCTTTACTGCTGGCCTAGTGCCTATTCCTACATCACATTTAAACGTAGGCCAGGTATAGATAAAACATCACACCCAGTTTTAATATATGTCAAGAATACTTTACAGGTTGTAAGAATGAAATAATAATCGTTATCAACCCTTTTTCGTTATCAACCCTTTTCCTCTACCATATTTATGTTTGTCTTCCAGAGAGATAAGCACTGAAGCATTTTCCTTGTTAAGATTGTTTGATTTTCTTTCCCAGCTATGATTTGAAAGAGAATTGAGATGTGTAAAATTATTTAATAATGCAACAACAATTTATCTTTTGTCTGCCTGTTGCCCCTTTTTTACTCCCAGTCTTTATATGTACACTTATTGTATAAATATTCTAATTTGTGAGGATCAGGTAGGCCAGATCTAACATATACAAAACAGAGAAAGGATAAATTCCCAGCAATGCCTAAATTCCTTCTTTCCTTCCTTGTCTTGTCTTTTACTTTTAATTCGTTCTTAATCTTGCTTAATTTCTTCATTTCCCTTTTTTCCCCTTCTTGATTCACTGAAGGACACATTTTAACTACTTCAGGTTGTCCAAATTTGCAAAATGCTTTCACCCTTTGCTTTTCCTGCAGCACATGCCATGTACACCCCCCCCCCCACCACCACCACCACCACCACCACCACCACAGCTGGCCATATAGGTGACAGATCCGTAAAGGACAGAGAGCCAGGATATGTGAAACACTCAGTGATCCATACTTGAGAGCGAGCTGTTAAAATGCCATTTGCTTGCCTCAGAGAAGACATTACTCTACAGGGGACGATGTATTCTGGTTATTCCATAAGAAGTGAGGAATTCTGCTTCTCCTGTGTGAGGGAAGCCCGCATTTGTTTAACTCTCCATCAGTTTTATTACTTAAAAATAGTCCGGAATCTCAAATGTGTCTGTTGAATCTTGTCAGATTTTCTTCTTATTTCTGTCCTCGCTGCCTGCACCAGATCAGAAGCAGAAATACGCCTATGTTATTTGAAAAGAAAAATTTGCATTATGTTCAGTCAGTCCCCTGTTGAGTGACTGCTATCAGATATATGTCTTCATTTGATGTGGCACACATACTGACAGGGACCAATCGCTCCTTTGAATGTGGCCATAAAAGAGGAGTCAACTGTCCATCATTGGCACTGTGTTGCGAAAAATAGCCCTTCATTGGCAGTACGCTAAATCTGCCCAAGCTAATTAGGCCTGCTACATTTTCTGTACTGAGAAAATGTCACGTTTTTCTGCAGAATAGCAGCCTTTATTGATTGCAGATTTGCAGAATTGACTAAAGTGTGGGCCCAGCGCCATTGATTTGGTAATTTTTAACCTCTTCTCACTGTGTGTTCCAATTGTGCCACCCACCATCCTTGCAATAACAACGTCCCCGTTCATGCCCTGTCGGTGTCAGTAGCTTTATTTGCTTATGGCTGATGATGTAAGACCAAAGGAGATCAGACCCTGGCTTCGCTTTGCTTTGTATATTTCTGTGGGGCCTTGCCTCACTCTACTATCCATCAGCTTTGTCTAGTATAGATACGCCAAGTAGCTTGGTACCTTTTTTCTCCCGTTTGTCCAGGACATGAACAGTGAGGCTGTGGTCTTAACTGGGAGGTCTGATTGATCACCACAGTTAAATGAGATGGCCTATAAATCACTGCTTTGCTCTGCTCGACCTGTTAATCACGTTCACAGGTGGCAACAAAGAGACAATTAAATAAACATTTCTATGTCTTCAAAATATGCCCCTTTAATTGCTGGAGCAGTTTATTAAGGACCGGGCCGGTCTAACTTCAGCTTCCATTAACCCTGAGATTTAAGAGCAGGAAAACTGGCTGGTGTTGGAGCATCATGGGGGTAATTGTTTGTGATCATTTATCAGATCTTAATTGATTTGCAAATTAAATTCTAACTGCTTGATTGTAAACAATCCATTCATCCATTGATCCACCAATTTTGTGCTAACCATCACCTCATTGGTCTTTAAAAGCTTGCCTCAGCTCACTTTTGAGGCAGAAGCATACACCCTGGACAGGGCTCACTTATATTTGCATGCTGTGGACCACCTGAAAATCTTTTGTGCTTTCTCTGAAAATTGGCAGAAATCCATGCATGATAAAATAATGTAATGTTTATAATAATATACTAATGTAGTTGTATACAGCCTGTATGAGACAGTCCGTTCTTGTCTATAATCGTTCCTTTCATTCCTCATTACCAAAAGAAAAAACACACACAGATACACGCACATCTATTCTGGGAGTTAAAATGAACTCTTTGATAATCAGGGTTGTGTCTCCTGCGTTGATCTAAATCACAAATTGGCCTTCTTAAGATCTGCATGAGAATAGCAGGCATGGGATGATGGAGATGGCCTGCTGCAGCCAGACCTGCGGGTCTAATGAACCTTTGATGTTATGACAAGGACTGATGAGTGCAACACTCCTTCTCTTGATCTCATCTCGGTGTGTGTGTGTGTGTGTGTGTGTGTGTGTGCGTGCGTGCGTGCGTGCGTGCGTGCGTGCGTGCGTGCGTGCGTGCGTGCGTGCGTGCGTGCGTGCGTGCGTGCGTGCGTGTGTGTGCGCGCGCTATCAGAAAAAAAAAAAATCCATTTTCCATCCATAAATTCCATCCAGAATTTAGGCATTTATACTCTCCTGCTAGTTTTTACAGTCTAAATAACAGTGGATCATTTACAATTTAGTGCACGTATTATACATATTTAATCAATGTGTGCATCAAGACCTTTAACTGTTGTGTTGTTCCACTAACTTGTTTTGCTTTAGATATTTTTAAAATATGAAAATATGAAAAAATACAGCAGTTTTGTGCACAGGGCAGGACTGCACATTAAATGTACATCTTAAAAAATCTTTTCTCTATATACTGAAAGGTGTTGCTGAACTCTATGTCCTTGTGTCTTGCACAGCACCCGACAGTGTCACCTTCTACTTGACATCTTCAACCCGACAGAGCACGAGCTCTCAGTCAACGCCAAGAACAACCAGGGCCTTGTGCTCCATGCCAGTGAATGCCAGAGGTGAGTTTTCTTATATACTGCTCAATGCACAGCTTGTAGAGGCTTCCCGTGGTAGACAAACCAGTTTACTTCAAAAAAGGGAGAAATGGGAGATTTTTATCTTCAATCCAAGCTGTGATTGAAGCTTTATAAAGACCCTCTAAGATGTTCCTTACTTTTGTCTACCATCTTGAATAATGGCAGAATGCCCATACTGTGCACAGATCTTACCAACACAGCAGGACACGGCTAAATTGAGACTGAGATATCTGTTTTGCGATACATCAGGCGTGGCAGTTTTGACAGTGGCTGCCCTCCAAATGTTTTATGATGAAGCCACTTCACATTCTTCGCCTTTGAAAGTATTTCTGTATGGTGGAATCAGTTAAACAAACTATATTTTCTTCTTTTTTTTTTTTTTACTTTTTTTTTGCTTTACTTTTTTTTAACTTTTTGCAATTATTACAGTCTGTCATATCCTAACGTGTTTTTTTTTTTAATGCCAGCACACTGAAATACGTGCACTCTTGCCATTTTTGTATTCATCATTTGTCATTTTACCAGAAAGGTGCATTCCGTGATCCCTGTTACCATTAAAGCCTGTAGCAGAGGTACAGTGAGGGTGACTCATAAGCTCTTTTTCATCGGGGTGGTATGCTATTATTTTGGGGAGTCAGGGGGTGGAAAGGCATCGTTTCAGATGAAGCCAGGCAACCCGTCAGTTTTATGGAGCATCATCTTCCATGTGCAGAAGTGAAATGTTCAGACAAGCTTAGCAGAAAAAAAAAGCAGTTACCACCACTTCCAGGAAATATGTCATATTTTATATAACAATGTGGTGAAATTTGGCTCTCTCTTGCTTGTGAACAGTTTTCTCTGGTTCTCTCACAGACACAACTGATTTAAATAAGTTATAACCCAGTTTTGGCATGGATTTCATACAGTATTTGTAATTAATATGTCATTGTTAATAATGATAATTGGAGAGTGCCTCCACAAATCAAGAAACACCAGGTTAAGCAAAATCAGCAGGTATATATGGACTTTGGTGTCTTTTGCCACCCTTGACTAACATTCCCTGTAGACACAGCCATTTCCTTTGGCTTCGGCAATTTGGGTTTCCACCCTCTAAATGTCCTTCTGGGCTTGATGTACATGAACTCATTATCAGCTGATTAGCTCAGATTGAGTATATTGATTCCTTTTTACGGCGTACAGTATCCGCACATACCCCTTTGAAAATGGGATTCATTTCCTTTCAACAAACGCCCAGCTCAGTTGATCATTTCCGTTGCCCCACACCCAACATACATACTGATCAGTCAATGTGGAGTGAGGCTTTGCATACAAAAAGAATTCTGGGCCACGGCTTCGTAGAGCTCCGTCTGCTGAACCATATTGGGCTTGTCTCCATCAGCTCCTCTTCTCTCGACATCAGATGGCCCCGTCATTTCACATTTCTATCCTGTTCTATGATGAATGAGGTGTCAGGCACAAGATGCTTTCTGCAATCTTCAACCAAGACTCCATGCAGCAGCAGCAGCAGCAAAAAAAAAAAAAATAGACTGTCATCAGGCGTATTTTTCCTGACATGTAATAGCTCTTTTTTTTTTGCCACAGTCACAGACAGGAAGGGACAGAAAAGGTATATTTTATATACTTGTTTAACAAGCATTTCTGATCATTAAAACACATTGGTTGGTCAGATTGATGCAGTGAGTTGTATTTTCCTGTGTGTGTATTAGAGTGGTGCTTTTATCTTCTCATATCATTCACAGTCATGTCTTTTGCAAGGTCTTTATCCCCTTGATGTTTTTTTAATGGCCGTTGTAGGGGATGAAAAAGTTTCAGTCAGGTTTTCAAAGACGGCTGCAACAGTAGTGCTCAAACTTTGCTTTTCCCCGTGTTAGCTTTGATTAAGGCAGAACACGGAGAGCGGGACAAAGGGAGAGAATGACGCTCACACAGGTCGCGTATCCAAGGTGTTCTCCTGAAAATTTGATATAGTCGTCCGTCTGATGTTGAAAATTAGAATCCTTTGTCACCCAGCTATTTGTCACAGACTGTAGTACCAGGATTTTTTTTTTTTTTTTTTTGTGGTAGTAAAACCATTGGCAACTTTTTTCCAACTTTGAATTAGGGTTAGGATAAAGGATGTAGTGCCCAATTCTGACAGTCAAAATGAAATTTTCCCTTTAACACTGACCTTAAATATTCAACAAATGGTCAGACTCTTGGTCACTGTGCTGCATAAACAGCATGCAATTTAGCTCTGCTAGTTTATATGATTTAGACTGTGTGTTGGATTAAAATTAAATGACCCAGCAAAAAATGTGGGTGAAAAGGGACTGGTCGTTTTTGAAAAAGTCAATGGTAATTAACTGATTATGCAAGGTCAAAGCAGTAGACCATACAAAATGTAAATGTGAATGCATAAAGAATTGCTATCAGTAACGATATTAGAATTATATTGCACCATATTCTCGCCCCTGTTGGTCAGACTCCATCAAGTTTGGAGTCAGATGGAGCAGTGGCATCTTTGTGGCTTTGCCAGACCACTGCACACAGAGGTAGACACGCTTCATTGTATGAGCTTTTCAAACAAAGCCTGTTTCCATGGTGATCACATGTCCCCTATTGTGCTACCTTTTTTACAGGGGCAAAGACCATAAATGCATCTGTGATCAATCAACATAAACCCCTCACAGTGATACTGGGCTCACCCTTTAAGAGACTGAGATTTTACAAATTCCTAACACTATTAATTTCTTTTATTTTCATTTACTTGAGCATTGTTATTAAAAACATATATCGCCATGGCTGTGGCCTGGGTGTAGCAGCCATGTTTGTGATAAAGAAGAGAGCTGGGCGTCATACCTTCATGTGAACTCTCATTGAGATTCAGCTTCATGCCACCTTTTTTTTCCCCTCTCTAAGCATCTGCAGGAGATTTTTCTCTCCTACCCTGCTCACATTGTTTTGAAGTAATAACTTCCCTTGGGGGCGTTTTAGCCCTGTTGACCATCCTCAAATAGCTCGGATTCTAGAATATTACAATTCCTTTTTTTTCCACTCACATCCCACTCCACAATAATGTATTGCCTAAATCATTCCATCCAGAGGCACAAATCTCTTCCTTGAACTACTTCATGCACGGTGTTACTGTTTGTATGCTGCAGATACTAGATTTCCAGTTCTGTTATTCATTTCTTCTTCTTATTGCCTGTAACTTTTTGACAGTAGGTTTACAACAAGCTCTGCGATGCTATTGAAAATCCCAGTTCATCTACAGGATCACTTGTGCAAAATTATTAATACTCTGTAACTACCCTTATTCAAATCCAGCCGGAGACATTTGCTGCATGTCATTCCCTTCTACAATGCGCAGTCTTTACCCTGCAATCTAATAATAGCAAATAACCCCCAAAACAGCTCCTCTGTCTCAGCAGCAGAGATAAAAATAGCTCTCTCTGCCAACCCCAGTCACCCTCATCTGCATAAGATCAATTTAAAACAGTAGAGTGAACCATTTTTCAGCCTTATTTCATTTCCATCCACAAACAATAATTGGTGGTAAACATTAAAAAAAAAAAACGCTTTGCATATCGAGCGAGATGCGGATGGACGGAGCAACGCTGCCTCTGCAGTCGCTGCATACAAAGGGTTACACAGAGTCAGCCGCAGTCTAAAAATAGACTGTTGTTCTCGCCTGCTTCTGCACGGGCCTCAGTGGATCTCCACCCTTAAGCTCTTGCACGTGAGGTAAAAATAACCCTCTCTGTGTAAAGACACACATACACGCAAACACCACGTTTTTTTTTTGTTTGTTTGTTTTTTAATCTTTGCCTTACACTTGTCCCTTGTGATATAACAAAATCTGCAGCTATTAAAAATGTATGCAAGATGGGCTGTGGTAGGATGTTTTTGTTGCTGCAGTGTGGAGAATTATTCCATCTGCACACTTTGCTCACAGCATAATCACAACGAGCACACCGGAGAGAACTTGTGCACGCTGTAGTAAAAGCATAAAACAACTGGAGATGCCTTACAGACGAGTAGCTTTGCACTGATTTTCAGTGTCGTAACAGCTACCGTAGCACAGTAAAGTAGCTCCCTGTGTGTAGCACTGAGGTGTGGTTATTTATGTGTGTGACTGGCATGGAAATGTTTTGTGGTTCTGCAGAGGTCGGACACCCCTTATGCTTTAACGTGATTATGTACTTCTGGTTTGAGGCAAGACAGCCTTTAATTAAGAAAGGGTCATTTCACTGTGACCGGCTCATCCTAAATAGCGTTATTACCAAAACAGACTTGAATGCCCTGGCTTAGCGCGGTACGGTGGTAATTAGTAACATAGTGTCAGATGTCACACCCCGTGGACCAGATTTATATTGAGCAAAACAAGTCTTGTTTGCTTTTAGATATTTCTGGTGGAAAAATAAGATGAATGAGCCCCAGACCGCAGTCACGTAATGTGCACAAGCCCAGCTTTCCACAATAAAATATATCCATTATGCTCTTGGTGTCCTTGTTTGTGTTTCAGTTGCCAATTTGTGTCTCACCCTGCACAGTACACAGAAGAGGTAAAAGTGCTGTAAATATTTTATCGTTGTCTTTGGTGGTTCAGCTGTAAGCAGTGTTATCTCTCAATATGAGAAGCCATTATCTATCCATCAATTATCTATAACCACTTTGGAGAGCTTTTGTGGCGGTGCTGCAGCCAGTGCAAGCTGGCTCTTGGGTGTGAAGCTTGTACACCCTGCACAGGTCAGTGGATCATTCCAGTGCTGTCACATACATGTATAATTTAAATTCACATCTAATAGCAATTTAAAATAAACACCTAACCTCTATGTGGTCGTATTCTCTACAAGCACAGTTAATGCAACACTAATAGGTTTAAAGCCATAGTTTGACTGTAAACATAATAAGTACTACATCCAACTATAATTTTACATTTTGTGAATGTAGATATCAATGTTCAGGTGCAGAGGTAGCATCCAATCATGAGTGCAATTACAAAATGGCCTATTTAAATGTGAAATGATAGAGTTCTCTCATTATTCACCAACATGAGCACTTACTATAATTTCTGCTGATTTAGTGCACATCTGTTTGTGTTGTAGTTTTAACACAGATTCGGAGCTAATTTCTTTGAACTGGAATGTTTTTTGGTGAAATCGATCCATCTCTCCCTTCATCTTTCATATCTTCTGTCCACATTTGCCACCAGTCTGGAGCAGGAAAATAGTGGGTTAGAGGGAGACTGAATGGTGCAAAGATTTGGAATTAGACTTGGATATATTCATTAACAAGTGCAGCCGAACACGGGTTCTTATTCAACCCCCATGTGTCATTTTTTAGGTATGGCCTAATCCTGCAGCCTATCCTGGTTCAGTTGTAGTTCTAGTCCTTGGAAACTATTTATACTATTGGTATACTAACTGGTAGAAAACTTAATTTCATTGCAGAACTATTAAAGTCTGAATAAAATGTGCCTTTGAGCAATGCAAAGATTGTTGTTGCAAATATTAATAAGTTTTTGCCCTAGACCCAAAAGTTAATGTGTTTTATGCTGTAAAACTTTAGGAGTCAGAAAGGCCATCTGATTGATACAACAAATGCTAAAAAACTAAATTTTGCATTTTCACACTCTTCCAAAGACCACAGGAGGTTTCCTGGACATATTAAATACTTTTTCTTTGTAAAATTGTGTCTATATTGTTTCCTTTTTGAAGTACCAAATTAAATTCAGTTGTCTGGTTCTTTGTAATTATAGGCCAAGAACACCAGTTGCAGCTTGTCCAGACAGCTTCTCTGTGTTTAGGGTCCATTTACATTGTTGCGTTGTGGTATTCTTAGACCTGGTGTGTAACGGGTTCCTTTGAAGAGGAAGCATTGGCCATGTGAGGATGGGACTTCAGTCAGTGACATAAGCACAGCACCACTAATCTTCAAAGGCAGATGTGTTTGAGTGCGTTGCTGCAAAAGCAGCTTTTTTTTTTTTTTTTTTTTTGTCCGTTTTGAAGTCTCGTTATTTAATTTGTGTTCTGCTTTGCTGCAAAGCCGGTGAAATAATAATTGAATTGGCTTTTCTCCCCTAACTCTTTTTGATGTGCTGTATTTATTTGTCTGGAGTCATCGAGAGGCTTTTTTGTGTAATTCCATTAACAGCACAGTATTAGACAGTTGAGGCAACAAGTAATATTCAACACCACCAAAGATCTGAGGTGCCTTAATGAGATTTTTGCTCATATTTCTGTTGAGAGGAACTGTCACAGCATTGGTCAGTTTAGTTTGACTGCCCGTCTTTCACACCTCCCTCACATTTGGATGTGTTTATGTTTGGCATCTGCCATTATATTGATCATTAAACTTTAAATGTAATCTGAGAAACCTTTAAAGGACTCTTTCAAGTCAGCAGCCTGGGGAGATGATTGTCTAGGTACTTTAAATTTATGTGGCCAACTCAGTCGATTTCCTGAGTGAGACTTTTGGATCCAGTCGCCTGTCCCACTGTTAGACACTTAAAGCCTAAAGACCATTACTCATATTGTCAATTAAGTTTGTGTCGAGCTGGGCTGAGCTTCCACATTGTTTATTTTCATCTGCTAAATTTGGAATTGAGTTTGGTTCCTTAAGTGTGGACACATCTTTTATGCAGTGATGTACAGCAGCACAAATTGAATAACTGAATGAGTGAGCCCTCACTCTTGGCATGATTGTAGAAAAAAGCTGAATAAATGTAATTACTGAACCCTTTAACTGACAAGAAAAAGGTAGCTTGGGTAGCTAACATTGTGGGGGGAACATTAAGGTTCAGCCACAGGCAGAGCTGGAAAGGGGCCAGAGCAATGTGGCATAAATGCAAATGCACACACCTGTTGAAAGAGCTTTTCGCAAAAGATTTGCGCATCGCGGCCAATAGAATTTCTAAAAGCCTGGACATATCCAGGATGTTATTATCAGCACTGAGCAGCTGTGCCAGGAGAAACTGATCTTATATCTGTGTTCTAAATTACATAGCATTGTGTAAGACCCTCCTGTTATTCTTTTTAATCCTTTTACATTTGGTGCTCCTTTTAAATGCGACAACACTTCTGGATTAAATATTTGGATCAACACCAGGATCAACCACAACAGCCATTTCTGCCAGATATTTCAGGGTAAACACAGGTGTTAGCCATGATGCTGATGAAGACCCGGTTTCCCTTGTGACACTTACATATTTACAGCTGTGTTTGCTGCTAGAGAAACATTTAACAGCATCTCTGATTGGAGATGTCTACACTTGATGCCAATTATTTGCCATGATGATGTGGTTCAACATGACATACAATCACATGGAAGTTCCTGTATTTATGACCTGTATAGTGGCACATAAAGACACCTCTGCACAGCAAAATGCAAAGAGGAAAGCCCCTTCCAAGACGTATGCATTTTCATCTCTTGATGTTTTTCCTTACTGCCAGTTGAAAGAAAGGAATTACAAAGGGTGCAGGGGACTGGTGCATCAGACTGACTATCATACTGTGATCAATAAATATTGCCTCAAAACAAGCAGTCCAATGTGCTGAATAATTTACAACAGTTAAATGTCATTTAGACATTTAGGCTGTTTAGAATGCAAGTATTCAGGGTTGTTGTTTATCCTTCATTGATGACAGAAGATCACAACAGTGTCCTGTCTCCTTTTGCAGGATGGCCATCCAGGTTGACAAGTTTGACTTTGAAAATTTGCCACAGCCCAAAGAGGAGACGGTTCCCTACGCCAACCAAAAACAGCTGGAGGAGCACCGACAACATGCCCAAGGCTACCAGATCAACAGCAAGCTTGGCATCTGCTGGAACATCATATCCTTCTATAGTAGCTGTATGTTAGACAGTATATAGATAGTGTATAAGCATGGTAGAGGAGCTTCTTTATTACTGTTTTCTAACTAATTGGCCTGTTTACGGCGGTAAAACAAAAATCTTAAAGGTTTGTGTTTTTTATACTGGACATCTGGATCATGCATCTGGAGACTTTCTGGCCAGAAGGGAACTTTGTGCTGACAGATGAAAAAAACCTATATGCTGCTTGCCTCTTCCCATGTGTAATATGTGGGTGTATGGCATTCCTGCAGCAATTTGATCTAATATCCTCCCATAGGTCTTCCATTGTGGGTAAGCTTGCTTTGTCCACACTAGGTCATTTTTGACTGCACTGTAATGAACGTGCATCCCTCAGAGAACATGTCTTGTCTGTTCCCTCCTACTGTTGAGATGGCATGTACATGTACAGCAGCTACTCAAATGCTGCACAAAATCTGATATGTATAGATCATGGAGCACTCTGCTAAATCAGTCTCATGCATGTAATGTAGAATTGAATGTAAATACCAACAAAAACTGTCCCTTATACAACACAGTATAAGGCATGTCATGAGGATGACCTCACGAATTTAAGAAAAATTCAAAAGTTTTACTTACTGAAGCTTGGAAATGTCTTGTTCCCACAAGTGGATACCGTTGTAATTAATCAGAATGCAGATTCAGGCAGGTGCTGTACAACAGCCAGACTAATTATCATAGACTAAATTAGCCCAAATAGGAGTTACTTGCTTTGATGACTCAAAGTATACTGGACCCCAAGGCCATCTACATAATTTGGCAGAAAATATGACATTTCTAAATATGTTTACCAAAGTTATGAGAAAGTATTCATGTACAGTTACTTTATCACTTGGCCGTAGTAGTAGCCCTGAATACCCTGGTTTTTTGTTTGTTTGTTTGTTTTTTAATGTATCCTGCAGACCGACTCGGGTGTGGCTCAGTCCCGCACCTAATCTTCTTCTCCGTTTTGTTTGCTTGTTGGATCATAATTCAACCAGCTTTATTCAAATAATTCTAGCCAGCTGAATTATCATGAACCTTATGACTATACAACACGTCACTTACTAAGAAATATGCAGTAAAATATGCAGGCTTTGAAATTATCACGTAGCCAACATGTGCACTTGACAGGGCTGCAGATGTTGCATAATTTCCTCACAAACCAAGCTTCCAGCCACTGGTATGAGATTTCTGGCCAGTAAGTGCAGCAACAGCTCCTGCATAAGGTTTGTTGGTGCCCTGTAACCTGAAATGCTGGCCTGTAAAACTGTTTTGAACAAAAAGGGGAAAGATGCACCAATTTAACCTCATCAAGCCAAAGAAAAATGATTTAAAAACATCCCGAGATATTTTAGTACTGCCTGTCATTGCTGTCAAGGAGCTTAAATAATGATAAATCCGATGGCTATAGTAATCAAGTTGCCATTCTGATGAAGGCATCAACACTCCCATCATTATATCTTTTGTTTTATCAACAAGTAATTAGTCAACATGTAGGCAGGAATAATGAAAGAAGATAAAATTCAGGAAAATTCAGGAAACCCAGCTGTTCAAATGCACATAAACACAACTGTCAGACATCAGGGAATCAGTACCAGAATTATCACATGACATTTTCAAACAAGGAGTTTTTTTAAAACGGGGACACTTTAGCGTGGAGAGTGACTCAGCTGTCAAAAAAGATTTGATTAGCACAATAAAACGGCTGCCTCAGGGTGGATTTTCCCTTTACAGTACATAAAACTAAAGAAATAAAATAATTGATTGCGGTGCATGACACACTCTGGAGCACTAGGACTGCCCACAGCAAAGCAAGTCATTTTAATTTGTAATTTACGAGCTCCTTGCAGTGTTATTTCCTGCTTTGTTGATGGCATTCAGTTTTATCAAGAAAGACTAATATAGACTGACACTAAAAAAAACATAGGAGGAATAAAGGATTAAGTTTGCAAATGAAAAATATTCCGAGTGTCTTTATCATCCAGAATATTCTGGGCTACTGTACTATTGTGTCATGGTGTGACTACTTTTTGTGCAGTGACCTCAGCAAATACATAGTCAACATCCCCATCTTATGTAACATGTCCATTTCAAAGTGGACTTGTATGAGTGTCCACTGGGAATTGCTGCAGAGAGTCGGATGAGGCTTCTGATCATCAGTGGGCTGCACATGTGAAAATGTGCTTTTACTGCTCGACACTTCTGTTACCCAACATTAGCACCAAACCCTCAGAACAAATGCACACCGCACAAGATTTCCACTAAATCCACAGCACCATCATTGTTTATGAAAATAACACGCAGGTGCATGTTGGGACATTCATTATAATTCATACTTTGATACGGGAGAGGACTTCACAGGTGCAGTGGAAGCACTTTTTCCTTTTCCCTTTATGTCTCTCCCTCCGCATGCATATTGTACCCTGCCAAATATATTGATAAACACAGGTTTGACGCTCCAGGCAGTGCTCATCTCGGCCATTATTTCAAATGTCAGCTGTGTAAATGATCAACAGTGTGCTTATCATCACATATTAGCTGCGTAATTGCCCTCGCATATTTATTTTGATGCGGCATTCATACGTCAATAGCCTGTGCTGTGACCAGTATAATTTGTCCATTTTAATCACGCTATATAAATATGCTCCCAATAGGCTTAGATGAACAAATAACATGACATATGTAATAGGAGTTTTATCTATTTGAGGGTTGTTAAATCACCACATATTTTATATCATTTCAATTATCTGGTATTCTATGTGTTCAGTTTTGAATTTCTGTAAATAACCCGTCCATCCATCTATCCATCCATCCATCGGTCTTCTATACCTGCTTTATCCACACTTGGGTATCAGGGGTCTGCTGGAGCCTATCCCAGCTGTCAGGGGTCGAGAGGCGGGGTACACCCTGGATAGGTCGCCAGTAAATAATGTTTTTTTAATTTCTGACAGTGGGATATGACGTTTTGTAGTGTCACAAGTAGCCATTTGTAAAACAATGTGTCTAAGGTAAGAGTGTCTACGCTTTTTCCTTAACTGTTCCCACCCGTCCCTGCAGCGCCATGGAGAGGCCAGCGTGGAGGGAGTCCTCAACCAGCTCGTCCTGGAGCACCTACAGCTTGCTCCTTTACAGTGGGGTAAGTCTCTCAGATGTGTGAGGTGATGACATGTGATCATGTATATTTGTACTCGACCACTTTGCTGCTGTAAGGCGTTTCTAACCCAGCTTGCCTGCCAGTCACAGTTATCTGTGTGCTGCAGGGGCCATCTCTTTACCTGTCAGTTAGTGTATAAAGTTCCAGAACAGGTCTCAAGCCATGTTTTTTATTTGCATTTATAATGGCCTCCAGGCTATTCTGGAGAAGTAGAGACAGCAGCTCAGGAAACGCAAATCAGCGGGGACGCGCGAAAATTGTAGAAGCGCACTTGTGTCGCACCATCTGCGATCATCCCCTGAAATTACTTTTGATTTACTGCCGATGTTTGTTTTCCAAGAGGCCCGGCCTCTCTTTTGGCCCTGCCAGCATCTTGATTAGTCAGCTGGGGCCATCCTGCTTTTGCAAAGAGAAAGCAATCTGCATGATGAAGTGACAGCAGATCAAGCATAGAAATGTAAAAGAGACAAGGTGAAGATCAGGGCAGGCCTCCTTGTGATTTACTTTCTTACATTCTTTTACCTTTTGAAGAAGTATTTGTCTTTTTTTGATAATGTTTTGTATTATGCAGGCAGTCTATGTGCCAACAGTAGCTGCCTGTTTTATTTTTTCAACTCTTTTGTTCCATAATGCAATCTCAGTTCTTCAAGCCTAGCTGACTATGAGCGAGATAATTTCCCTCAGCCTATTAGGATGCTTTTTTCGGGATTGCAGAGACTATCACAGGCTCAATTACAGCCACATTTAAAGAATCTCCCCCATGTCTAGAGTCATTAGTCCAACTGGAAGGTTTTAATACCAGTGTATTTTGGTAAACATCAAAGAAAGTGTCCTAAAACATCTGTTAAAAGCAGGTGCAAGGATGCCGACTGCCAGGCTTCTCGCTAATAATATCACATTATGTGCTGGCTCATTCTCATTAAAAATATTAGTGGTGTTTTGGGACTTTTTTTTTCTTCAAATGAGACATTCAGACAACACTGGAAGCTT
This sequence comes from Arothron firmamentum, assembly GCA_016586285.1. Taxonomy (NCBI): domain Eukaryota; kingdom Metazoa; phylum Chordata; class Actinopteri; order Tetraodontiformes; family Tetraodontidae; genus Arothron; species Arothron firmamentum. The sequence goes on from BJFM01001506.1 coordinate 151,807, forward strand.
GTCAAGGTCTGACCTGCACACCAGCAGTGATAATTTTAAAAGAGTCATTTTAAAATGTAGATCTAAGAATGCATTTTAAAATGACTCCACTAGGACAGCTATGTTGTATAAAGTACAGCTACAGTTCCTCATTAGTGCTATAGGGAAACCAATGTGTCATATAATTTGTATTAATACATTTACAGTTGTGCATCATAAGCAACTTGATCCTCATTATGATTTACCGGCTAAAAAAGAAAAATAATAATAATCCATGAATATTTAATCACCTAGGTTCCCAGAACGTGGCCAGATCTGTTTGATGACTTTGGAATTATTTTCAACCTCCTAATTGTTCAGCCATCACTAAATAATTTTACTGCATGCTGAAATCAGTAGCACACAAACATTGGCCAAGTTACAATGCAGTTCTTTACCACTATATGCGCCTTGGACAGCTTGGCAAGTGTCTGTTTTTATAAATTCATCAGCAGCAGTCATCTGATTTTGTTCTGCAGCAATAAAACTGTGTCTGGTCCCATTATAGCGGGGAAGAACTGCAAGAAAGTGTATATGTTGACTGGGCTCTGTCCTGGCACTGCTGAAAAGGGTAGACAGCTCCACAAACACTCTAAATGTCAGGAGTGCTACCTTTGAGATTTTCAGCTATTCGTTTTGAGAAGGTTACAGGCTGACAGGGTTAATTATCTGTGACAAAACTATCCTTTACCCCCCCCCCCCCCTTCAAAAAAAGAAAAACATGAAGGTGAAGTTATCATCTGTGAAATTGTAAAAGTGGAAAAGTCTTTTTACAGCAAATACTGAACTAGGATGTGAGGTGTGAGTTAGCCTATTAGCTTTGTTGATCTTTTACAGTAAGGAATCAAAACTGCCTGTTTTCTAAACCCATCTTTATAATTTTAATAATAATAATTTATAAATTTGCTAGTTACACTAGTTATTGAAATAACTGAGTAACATAAAAGCTTTAACCGGGATTTCTTATGACGGTGTGCCAGAAGCATTATTTTGATTCGATTCATGTGGCCGAAACCATTTGCTTCAAATCAACTTGAAACCAGGTGGCCAATTGTCAACAGTTAATTTACAAAATATGATCAAATTTTCCCTCCAGACAAAGCTTCCCGAGTCTGGGCAGGTATGAATGGAACTGGTGGCACCACATAACCACTTGCTGTAATTTTTCCAGGTTAGACAATTAAATAATAATTAATCAAATGCTTGTGTTTAATGTACAAGCACCAATATCTTCTAGGGCTGCTAGAATGTTCCAGACCAGGTGGTATTTTTCAGCCTGGCATTATGTTAATAGCATTATTGATTATAGGTCCTCAGCTGTCAATTTCATTAAAGCCAAAGTGGTGTACCTTGTGATAGGAGTCATCGTGTCGGCTTAATGGAGTGTTGCTGAATAAACAGTCATCTGACCAATTGGAGGGGGCTGACACCATCATAGTAGGTGATGTTGCAGCACTAAAGCAGACACATGATCTGTTTCAGTGTTTGGACATGTTTAGCATGAGAGCAAACAAGAATAAATGATGAAAGCAACCTCTTGAAGTGTGCAAAAATGACATAATGAAAAATATGTAATGTTTTCTGAAAATGTTCATCATGGATTGGCTCATTAGGCTTATGATGAATATATTTGTAATGTTGGGTGATCAATAACAAAGCACCAACGGTGTGCACGCTGTGATTTCTCAGTATTGTCTTTAACCAAGCAATGAGATGGAAACGGGTGTGCTTGAATGCGGACTTTGCACCCATTCCACCGCCCTCTCCCACCAGGAACCCATCTCAATGGAATATAAATTCACCCATGAATGGAAAGACAAATGTTTAGCTGAGAAGAGAGAGATGGAAAGAGAAGGGTGGAGAGTGCTTGCTGTAAAAGCACAGAGATAATTTAATAAGACTGCTCTTCCGAACCAGCATTCTCTCCCTCTTTCAGTCTCTCTCTCTCTCTCTTTCTCTCTCTCTCTCAAACACACACACACACA
>BJFM01001506.1:157389-207501 GCA_016586285.1 Arothron firmamentum
GCATTTACAGGATGAAGCTGCTACTACTTGTAACAGGTGGCTGCTCTTTTAAATGCTACGACGGTTAGATGGCAGTCTGGGGCTTTTGTTTGTTCTGATGAATCATGCACTGCTCTTTCAAGTATTTTACAATTTAAGACACGTCAGAATTTTGTTTGGTAGCTTTCCCGAGTATAGACCGTTACATCTAAAAGAGATCTGAGCCTCAGCAATTGCTTCACAGTGTCTGGCAGCTGAACTGCTGGCATCAGCTGATTTTTGTGTCTTACCGCGCTGTTGTCGCTGGCAGCAGAGAGAAGTCTTAGCTGGTATCTCATTTACCCATCAGCCTGTCTGATAACTGAGTGGTAGATGCACAAGGCAATAGTAATTTTAGTTCTGTAACTGCTACCTATAGCGAAGAGCAGAATATGTGTTTCATCTGCACATTTTGGTAAAATCAGAATATTTTGGATTTGCAAATTCAAGGGGCTGTTAAAAGAGCTGTGGTTCAGGCAAAGGGTTCAGCATTTGGTTATGAAGGTTAAGGTTAGTGTACGGGGCTGAGAAAGCACTATGTCACTGAAAGACTTCGCAAAGACGGATGTACAAACGTGTGTTTGTCCCATCCATTTATCCAACTCTCCTTCCCTCCGGGACCTTTGGTTCACTATGTAGAGGGGTGTGCTTACAAAGGTTAAGCAGTGAGTCAGGAACAGTGATGACAGGTCGACCAATGCGTTTCAGCCAGCCCGTCACAAAGCTCTCTGCATCAGATGAGACCATTTTAAACCCTACACAGATTTTCTGACGATTCAATGGACATTATCGGATTTTTGTGCACATCTCAGTTGTGTAAATCCTTCGGATGTACTCCTGCTGTCATTTTGCATTAGCTCATTTAATTTCCGATGTGCAATATTTGCTGTGAGCTGCACATTAGGTTCATTGATTTCAAGGTCAAGCCCTATTTATGTGTTTGTCATTGGTGTGGATTGTGCTTTTTTTTTTTTATCTGAAAATAATAGAATTTCATACCGCTGTTACTGATTGAGAGACAGATATGCCCGACAGTCGAGTCAGGGCAGCTTCATAGGCTGCCCTGGTTCTCTTGCCCCCCCTGCTATACTTGACATTCAGAAAATAAAAAAAAAATCCTGTTGACCACACATTCATTGTAATATCAAAATAAAACATCTATTAGTGTCAGAGTAGGTTTGTATTCATAGGTGGAAGCGTTTAAGCCATTTGTAATGAAAGAATATTGTCCTTTTTTTTAACTGTATCGCTTTTACTGATACCTTTTTAACACAATCCAGCTTTCTTCCAAGAAGAAAGCTTTTACAACAGTATACCTGAAGCCTTGAATAAACGGACGCCACCTAGTTTCTATCCCCTTCCTGCCTCTCGCTGTGTGCGAGAAGCAATTCCCCAGGAACAGGAGATATGAAATTATAATTCAGTAAGAGACAAATGGTATGTGGCGCTCCTCTGAATTATAAATGAAAGCAGAAGGGCCTTAGTTCTGCCTTCTCGCCCGAGCATGATTCAAACAGTCTGGCACAAGCCGGACATGGTCAATCCAACACATGCAAACCTGTCAGCACCATCAGATCCAGCCTCGTAGAAGCTGTTCTTTACTCTCACATTTGTATTATTATTATTATTATTATTATTATTATTATTATTATTTTTTTTTTTTTTTTTTTTTATTTATTTTTATTTTTTTTTTTAATTATCCTGCATAATACTGAGCATTATGTCCTTTTCTGTATGGAAGTCTTTCCAAAAAAACATTTATCTCACATTTTTATAGTTTTTTTGTTTTTGCTTCAAATATTAATGTTGGTCCATTGTCTTAACAGAAGTTCAGGTAATGCTATGATAGTTTCAAAATATTGAGGAATATATTAAGGAAAAGCACTAAAATAAAAAAAAAAGAAAGCAGCCAGTAGCTCAGGTTTTACATCCTAAGATTTGTTAAAGGTGGTCCATCTTTCAACGTTGCTAAATCTACTTTGTTAGCCTCCTCTGTTTGAGAGCTCCAGCTCTATATCCTCCCAATTGTCAGCACTGTCAAAACACACTGCTGTTTTACAGCTGCGCATGCCAGAGTTCATTACACTGAAGTTCTGAACGTGGAATCTCCTTTACAAGTGGTGGCATCGCATCTTCATAACCCCTCGAGTATTTCCTTATCATCAACACCATTTGGGATTAGCCAAGCTATGGTTTTTGCCAAAGAATAACTGGTGGGGTTGAATTAATCGTTTATTTCTTGCCAGTTCTTCTCTTTCTGGTGTCTGTAATCCCTGAATATTGGTTGCCTTATGGAGAAGCCTGTGGGAAGCATTTCTGTTCAGCACACAAAGCTATCATCTGACGACAGAGCACTCACTCGGTTTAGTAATCAAATAAAAAATAACGGTAAAAAAAAAAAAATGCTGCAGGTGAATGTGGCTGCAGAGTGTCCATGCTGTACGTGAGAGCTCTCCTCTGTAATGAGCTGTCCGCTGAAAGATGTTTTAATGTCACCATGTCCTGAGTCCCTGTTTACTGGATGCCCTCTACCCATCTGCCAGTCTGAGTTAATCTCTACTGTCAGTGCACTTGGAAATGAGAGACACTTGTCCTTATGGTACTTGATGAGAGGCTAGAGGAAATGTGGCACAACATAGTGCATGAACATTAGATGACTGTTGTGTCATCAGTTTTGTACACTTCAGTCAAGTATCTAACGACAGTGCAGTCTGTTGCGTATTATACCTTTTTTTTTTTTTTTTTTTAGTAAATGCAATTATTGATATTTTATGTGGATGCATTTTGCAATGCAACAATTGCAGTAATGGTGGCATATGATTGTTGTACCAGCATTTATCAAGTTGTTTTTCCTGCTCTGTGTTCTCAGGTAGATCATTGCGTAAATCACCCTCAGGGTGTGACTCTGTCGGGTCATAACTGTGTTAACTTTCTGCTTAATGCAACGCTGAGATTTTAATGGCAGGCTATGTTTAGTGAGAACCATGCTTTTCCAATTTGCATACTTAAGTGCAACAGCTGTGGATCCTCCTGCCTTCCTTGGGGCTTGCCTGCAGCATGTGTCTGATGAAGGTAAAATCCCGTATGTGGAATGATATCACGTACTCCTTTACCAAAACGGGATTGCTCGGAATGTCGCAACATAACGGATTTGTTGCTGTCCTCTTTAGGTGTGTAAATGTAGGTTCACATGTGGGAAGCACTTGGAGTGAGTTTATGCAGAAAGATACGCCCACTGAGCTACGGAGATGTCAGAGCTAATCTGTGAGATTAAAGGATTTAAATTGACACTTAAACCAAACTTTCCTGCTGTCGTCTGCACTAAATTTGCCTATAACCATCTTCAATTTTAACACCAAGACTTTTGATGTTTAAAAAGTCTTTGTGATGCTGACATTAACACTTCTGCTGTACTAGTTTGGGTTAGCTTCAGTTTTCTGAATTCTTATTTGCTCATTGTCAAAAAGAGGTTCAGGTTCACTTTGTGTTTGAGTTTCTTTGGTTGTTTTGTTGCATAGAGGTACGGACCCAACAACAGTATTGTGAATTTACAGGTATTTTTAGAAGCAGCATCACTCGTTTCTTACTTTGCATTTTTTAATATCAAATGCAATTATTCACCCATTTTATGAATGCCTGGGAAAAACACATGAATAATGCAGCAGCCCTGGGTGGCCATGGTGGGTCTTAATGAGATTTTTGGAGCGATTGTGCTTACTGAATCATTTTGGGTGAAGAACTGAAGGTGAAACAGGGAGAGGTTTCAGGTGTAGTTCAAATTCCAGGGAAGGTGATGGCTAAATGTAATTATGGTGCCAAAGAGGCAAGGAAGTGGTGTTGAAGAATGGGCCATCTGGTAACCTCAGCTACTCCTGGGCCTTCCAAAAACTGAAGGCCATAAATGAGCCATGCGAATACCCCCTCACAGAAGGTCACAAAAACAGGAGAAAGTTGAATATTTTCCATCATAGAATTGGGGAATGAAAACCATATGTGCACCGGATTTGCTGCAAATACTGCAGTGATAGAAAAAGCAGTAAGTGCTATAGGAACGATCCACACTAACATGTGCCTCACAGCTGCCTGCCAAAAGCACCATTTAATTCCACATTTCACACATCACGTGGTCGTCTGCCAACACCATTGAAGGCTCATATAGCTGCATATAAAGCTCTTGAGCTCTCATGGAACAGCTCCAAACAGTGAAGAGGCAGCAGCAGGTAAACCGCATCAATGAAATAATTGAAAACTCTACAACACTGATATGAGTGCGTGAATCATTAAAAACATGATCATTTAAAAAACTGAATTTTCTTATCCAACTGGAACTCAACACACATCCTTAAAAGCTTGCCATATGTACAATAAATTACATTTCCTTTAAAGGCACATTTGAAATTAGATAGACAGATAGACTTAGTGAGAGTGGTGTTTTGATGTGTTCGGACCTGACAGATAGCAGAAGGTGCAAACACCGTCCATTTTAAACTGAAATGGCTCTGTGCTAATGGGTTGCCATCATTGATCTCCCTGTTCTTCCACCATGAGCTTGACACTGCAGGGTCCACCTAATGTTCATCTCTCCACCTAATGTTCAGCTTTCCTTTAAAATGGTGCATAAATAAAATGAGCTCAGCAGTGATGATTTCTTCATATTCTGCAGAATAATGTGCGATTAACTGTGGTCAAACTGTTGCTCATTCTAGTATACTGTTGCATATTCTTTTTTTCTGCTCATTCGTACGATATTATGAAGGTCGGATGTGTTTATACGAGTAGTTTTTGTGGTCCTACGAGTTTCGACACACAGTTCACCACCCAGCAGGGGTACAAATGTTGTAGATATGTAGGAGGTGTGTGACAGACTCAGCTTTAGGGGCTGAACTGAGCTGTCAACATGTCAGTCTAGTGAGAGGACTTAAAAGCTTCACAATAAAGCCCTCAGCATGTAAGAGTGTGTCTGATCAAATCTGATGCTAAAACTACTAAGCTAATTATCCCTAGACAGTAAATGAGAAAAGCAGTCAGAATTTAGAAGTGTGAAATAGACAAAATATAATAAATCAGAGCAGCCAAAACTGGAAAGATACACAAAAAAGGACCAATAAATAGTCTGCAGTTTTAGTTAAATGTCCCCAAGAGCCCAGCCATTGCTGTCTGGCATCAAACTATCATCCGGGTAAAGGAAAAAGGAGACCAGCCAGCTTTATTTCACCAGAAGGAACTTTGATTTTGAGTGACATGTAGTTTTTAAAGTTCTAAAAGTTCTGTGGGAATGGAGCAGCAATTCCCTGCTTATAATGGGACAGTTGTTGTGTGATCAGCTCGGCTGCTTAGCTTTTATCTGCCCAGGAAAGTTGTGTGTTACCAAGTCTGTTGCTCCAGTTCTTTTTCATTCCCAGAGGTGCAATGGAGAAAAAAAATCTAAGTGGGGCCAAGTATCGCAGTGACAAGCTGTTATCGCAGATCTGTTCCCCAGCATGTCGCACCTGCAGCAGCGTTTCCAGGATGAAACATACCGCTGAACTCAGACAACTGTTGGGCTTCTGACACATTTCGCATTAATGAATCATGTGTCTCCGCTTGCACATCAAGAAGTACGTCTGGAGGCATGTACAACAGAGCATACCTTTACAGAACAATCAGTGGTGTAATTTGAAGCGACAAAAAAAATGGCACTAACATAACACCAGAAGGAGGACGTGGCATCTACAAGTTAGTAAGATGCCACGACGTCCCGCAGTCACACTGCAACTTGTGCCACGTTGACAATCGCACCATGCTGGTGCTAATGATGATGACTATCGTAGCACAACCAGAGGGAGGCTATTCTTAGAAGCAGCACTTATTTATTTAGAGAAACATTGTCGGCAAGCAGCCCGCTCCTTTTTTCTCATGTCATTAATTTGTTTATTCACTCAGTAGACTGTGCTTAATCTCATTCCTGCCTTGCTCATTCATCACTCTAGGTACATTTCCAGTCCCCTCGCTTTCTCCTTCAGTGTCTGCTGTTTGGATATAAACCCAGGAGTCTGCCTGTGTCTCTGCTGACAGATGTCAAGACATAAATTAGGTAATGAGCTGAAGTTATTCAGATTTCTGACAGAATTCACTAGGATGGAGGAATCATTCGTTTTCAGCGACACAACAGGGTGCAAACGGCTTATTACAGCCCCTCATCTGTGCCAAACATGACCACCCTGTTTTTTATGGTGGCACCAGCTCTTCAGACAACTGTGAGGCTTTTTTAAGCTCGACTTGAGGTGTGAGCTGAGTTGAATCCTTGGAAGTTGCAGCCCCTCTGCTCTCGGTTTGTGCTGAAGCAGAAAGAGTGTTTAGGGTCACTGTCCAGATGAAATATTCTACCCAGTCATTTCAGACCATGGCAGTGGGGCTGAGCCGGTATGTGGGATTCAGAGGCACTGCAACGGAATCTTTTTTTTTTACAGCGCACATATACCCATTTTATACTGCTTCAGTAAAGATGGTTTAGTGGTAATACATTTTGGTTTGGTAACTGCCTGCTTTTGACTGAGCAAAGTTACAGTGAGACGTTAGCCCTTCAGCCTGTACATATTTATATGTGTCTATGAAAAGAAAAGCAGAATTTCTCCTGGTTGTTTGTCGACATTTAGACCTTTTTCAGTTGTCTTAGGCGGTTGTATGTAGTAACAATTAATAAAAATCCCCTTTGTTCAACGTTCATTCTTTGTTATTACACTGTTCTGAATGGCTTCAGTCCTTGATGTTTATATTAGAATATATATGAATATTTGATAATATTAGAAATCTTTTTGCATAATATGTAATTCTTTGGCAGACTCCAACCATACAATATTAATCATCTCCATAATTTAGCCCATTAGCTAAAAATATTATATATGTCTGCAGTAGTTTATGCACAAGTAATTTGTTCAGCAGTGGATGGTTTTAAGGGATTTGAGTTCCACTGCTGATATGTGTGGACTCATAACCAGTATGTTGTTAATCTATAGCTTGTTTGACTGAAGATCCACATGCATAATTCCTTTGTCCTTTGATTTCGAGAAAACCTCTGTGTGAACTGTTTCAGCAGCCGTTTATCTGTGACTCCATCCCAGCTCTGCAAATACATCATCCTCCGTTTATTATTACAGAATCTATAAATTATTCACCGGATTTGGGTAACTTTGTGCCCTTGTTGGCTGATTTTAGAAGTCTGAGCTATTTCAGTGCCAGCACTTACACGACTAGTATTAATATTAAATAATTCAAAGGAAGGTGGGAATGGTGACTGGAAAAAGGCCTCTTGTCTACCCCACAGCTGATCACAGCTTATTTTTTATTTTAATTCTTATTTTGAGTAAAACATTCTGCAGCATTAGTGCCTTGGAATTAAAAAAAAGAGCTACCTGTCACATCTTCAGTTACAAAATAACTGCAAACAATCTCTTTTATTCCACTTATATTTATTATTTAACCATTTTTTCTGTCTTGACACTTCCCACTTTTTAAGCATTTAGGAAAAATTTACACTTTTCAACAAAAGTAAGCATCTATGATAATGTTTTCAGACTGAACTGAATGAGACATTTGTGTTTTCACAAACTCAATTTTCAGTTGAGATGGAAACATTGACAAGAGTGGATTTTTTCCAAAGCTGTGTTGGCTCCTCATTACCCGTGGTTTATATCTAAATCTATTTTGGTGGAACAAATTGCACAGTTAAACTCTTTGACACTTTCACAGTGTGGCTGAATCCTGAGATCATCACTCGTGGGAAACCGATGGAGACTGATTTAGCACAATTTAGCATCTCACATACAGTTGGCTGGAGGATGTGATTTACTCTGCTGTCTCCCCAAAACAATCTTAACTACCACTCGATGCCATTATGACTTTCTTTTGTCTATTTGGCAGCTTGCTGAGAAGAAAACAACACCCACAGTGGGCAGTGAATGCATCTTGACATCCCTATTTTTAGCAACTTTTGCTTTCCACCGAGGGTATTTTCACGCCTGTCCATAGGGTCAGATTTTTCTTCACACATACAATTGGAAAGGATAATTATAGAAATAGGTTGTGGTTTCTTTGCAATCTGAAAGGATAAAGTATGCCATATGAGCCATGTGATATAAGAGAGACTCTTATTTGTGAATGTGAGCGTAGATTAGCCAAAAATCTGCCACAGCAATAGCGCTAAAGCTCACGATACACACTCACTCGCATGAGAGCGGAGAGGAATGATGACAAATGGACCACTGCCAAAGTCCAGACACCTCTATAGAAATCCAAAAAGATAGTCTGAATAATTACTGCATAGTAGCGCTGTTTCACACGCCAAATGACAACACAGGAACGTTAAAAAAAAAGCAAAAGAAACTGCTCTCAGTTCACACTGGCATAACTTTCTGTAACTACGGGGAGTGAAAACGACTTTATTTTGACTGGCATCATTAGTGCCAAAAAATGAATGATGCTTTAAGAATTATAGAGTTATCAGGACACAATGAACTCAAATGAGGGAACTGTGGCTACCTGTTGTTGCCTGTTTATAATAAAGTAGAAGTGCTCATTAATGTTTTTTCAGTAGAGACTGAACATTCCTCATTATTCAAGCCAGGCGGGGCAACTGCCTGCAGCAGATTAATGAAAATGAAATATTTAAATGATTAAAATGATGGCAGGATGCACCTTTCGCTCTGATCTCGGCTCTCATAAGTGACGCAGGCTCTCGCCTACATCTTCATTAGATCAAACACAGACAAACCTGCTCCGTGTGATTAGCCCTGAGCCCAGAATAGAGGGTCTCGCAGGCCGCCTTTATAATTGCGTGTGATATTCAGCCCTTCACAAGATTTCACTCACCTTCCATTGACTTTTAGACCGTACGTCTCCTCCCTTCTGAGGTTGTAATTGGAGAACAGGTGTCACGACCCCTTAAAAACACCCCTCCTTTCTTTACTACATGTTTTGCAGACTTGTTTTCGCTGTCAGTCATCAAAAAGGAGTCGTCTTCTGACCTTATATCCTTTCAGATTGGTGAGATCACTCCACAGTTTTTAAAACTGGATTGCATTATATTGCGTTAGTTGTTGTTGTGCCTAATAAGCAGACGGATCTGATGTCTTGTTAGTTAAAGAGATTCATTTGAATTGGCCCTTTTTTTGTCATTTTTTTGTCTCATGCACGACTAATCTAAAAAGATTTGTTGAAGTTCTACATCAAGGACATCAGCGGAGCATCAGCAGGGCTCATGTATTATAAATGTTGAGATTAACCTTTGGGTTTATCCCTTTGTCATCATTCTTTCATCACCCAGCCGAGATCCGTACATGGAATTTTGAGGATATTCGGCTTAAGCTGGTGGAACCTTGCGTATTTAAACTTTTCACCGCAAGGACTTTTACTACTAAGCTGAACTGAAATTGCAAATTTACCATTTTCCCCAGGTTCAGCATAAATGTTTGAATAAAGATCCTTGGATCATTTCATCAACCATTCTTTATTGTTCCAAGACCTTTTGTTCCAATATTCTGCCTCCTTGAGCTGTTTGGTTAGAAAGGCGGTGAGCAGGCGCAGCGGATCTCCGGCAAAATACGCACAGGTATTTTTATACATCCAAAACTGCATCGATCGAGCCTCTAGTATTTGCTGATTGCTGTCGCTCTTGATTCGTTAGGAAGTGGTAATTACTCACAAGAAACTCTGCGGCAGTTATGCAAGCATAATAACAATTCATCAGTTTAATTAAAGCTGTGCTGGGCAGAAAAAAACTGCATCAAAATGAAACATAATGAATGTGTTTGTCTTTGTCACGTCCTCGCACAAGTTTGCATAAAACCTAGTTTTTACCTAATTCTCAAAAAAGGAATTAAAAAAGCATCAAAGAAATAATCCCAGAATATAAATACACTAAAAACACAGGCAATGATGTCTAAACGGGGGCTAATCCTGCTGATTATTTTCCCTAAAATATTGATTTTTTTTCAGTTTGATTGATAGGTTTCATAGCAGAGGAGAGTAAATTAAAAGTAGTTATTTTACTGTGTATGACAGTGAGGTACATTCTGTATGTAGCCCACCAGTATCCAAGAAGATGTAACTAATGTTGGCGGAGTCAGAGGTTGTAATGATTTCATCGGCAGTGGTAATGAAGTATTGCAGAGTTGGAGTAAGAGGGGCGCTTAAAGGTTCAGGGATAAAAATAAATGACAAAGAGCGGCTCGCAGAAATTACCTTTGACTCGCGAAGGGAGCCGAGACGACGAGCCCCACAACACTTAATGAGTGGAGATGATGGAGTGCAGGCGGAAGGCAGAGATTCAGCGTGGCAGGCGGACAGGTATGAATGATGCAAAGAGTTAGGACGGCTGACTGGCTGACGCTGGAAGAGGGCCGAGAGGCTCAGCCGAGAGCCCACCGATGTAGTGAGCACGTCCGGGTGCCTGCTTCTGTCGGTGATTGATGGCGGGCAGGTTAGAGATGTAATGCAGTTCAGGGTGATTTAATTCACAGGCTAGGAACTGGGAATGTTTAACATAAGCTAATTTACTCTGACCTTCTTTAGGCTGTTTGAGATGTTTTACATTCTTTTCCCATTAATCTTGATGAATGAAATCAAATCCACTGGACTGCGCTGACGGCAGTGATTCTAGAGATGGTTAAGTTGATGATGTTATCCTGTTTGCTGCAATCCAAACATATTTGTTTCTGTCTTGTGCATGTGTAGTAATTGTGTATTTTGCACGTCAAGAACAGGTTGGAGTGGTCTGAAGTTTGGATTCTTAAATAAACCTCCTTCCTTGAGCCATTGTTAATCTTTCGCCATTACTCTCATTAAAATCCACCCAGTAGTTTGGGGTTAACCCTGCTGAGGAAATGCACCAAATAGTGTGTGTGTGTGTGTGTGTATGATCCAGAACATCATTACAATTATTTATGGATTTCCATGTTAACACTATTTCCATGTTTCCATAGCAAAATATGAGAAGATGCTAAATAAGTAGCTAAAATGATGAATTCTGGAGTTCCAGAATGGACTCGAAGTTGAAACTAATTCACTGTGACATCATGTTCTGCAACACTGCTTTTCAACAGCATAATTCAGGAAACGGTTCAGACCATATTTCATATTTGATGAGGCGCTGAAAAGGTGGCACCACGTTTATTGACCCCAAAAGCGTCAAAATTATTACATTTTAAATATTTAGGATTACAATCCTGAATACAATTTGAGATTTTAGGCAACATGACTGATGTGAGTGCTGAAGTGCAAAATTTGGAGTCTTACCTGGGCAGGTCCACGGACTTGCTTTAAACACTTTTTTTGTTGTTTTTCTTTTTCTTTTTAAATAGATGGCATTCCCTTCCGCTACATCCACACACGATGCTGATCGGCATTGTTTATGCGCTGGCTGGCTGTTACATATTTGAGATGAAGAGCATTCATCTCCAGCGTGATGAGGAAGGCAGTAATTAAAATGTGCTAAAGCAAAACAATGCAGTCATGAAAAGAACTGCAGCGAGGCTTGATGACAAGATCTGAGAGACGAGAGAAATGCCCCCCCCCCAATTCTTCGGATTTATTCTCACCATAAGCTGTTATTTAAGATGTCCGATTTAATCTTTATTGGTAGATGTCATGTCCCAGGGCCAATAACATTAATTTTTATTTGCATCACATAATCAGATGTAGATTGTATCCAATTCTGGCCACAACTCGGCTGTCAGTCAGCTTTATGTCAGGTTAAGCATAAAAATTAGCTGCTCATCGTGTGTTTGCATAACATTTAAGTGGCTTCAATGAAGATAGAACTGCAGCCTACAACCAGAGGGTAATCAGGGTAGTTTGGAGTCACCTTTGGGGTGCACTCATCCCATCCACTTCATAATAGTCCACATTTCTTATGCTTTTTTTTCTTATATAAATGTAATGTTGTCTTTCCAAGGTGTTTTCCCACCTCAGACGTGCCATGTAACAGCACTGTGCCCCTCACCGCGCCTGTCTGTTGTATTTGTTCCGCAATAAACTAGAAAGCAGTAGCAACAGGAGCGTCGTGCTATAGCAAACCGTGTGGGTGTTCAGGCAAGGCTTTTTTTGTGAGCATTTATTTATTTTATTTTACATAAGAAACGACATTCCCTTTCACAGCACCCCCATGGTTCATTCTTGGGAAATCCTCTTTTAGCTGAGGCTTCGTGTGCGTCATCGGGACACACTTTTTAGTGTTTTTTTTTTTAGCTTTCATCCACCCACATGACTGCAAGCTTGATGGCAGAGGTGTTTCCCTCTGCGTCTAGAAGACAGGTTTTATCTACACACACCATATTTGAACCTGTTTTTGAGACTTTTTCTCATTTAGCCTCTGTCAGTATGGGCCGAGAATGTCAACACAGTTGTATAGAATGTCTCTTTCCAAAGATCAATCTCATGAAAGCTAATCATGTCAGCGGAGGTTTTGCTTCATTAAAGCAAGATCAATGTGGATGTCGGCAAATCTGCGTTGGCTTCAATTGGTTTGGAGATCAAGACTGGAACATGCTTGAAGGTCTCTGCGCACATCAGAGTTTCCACGTATGAAGGTGGCGTTGTGTGGCTAATTAGAATAAAAACAAGAGAGCAAGGAAGCAGAGTTACGGTAATGAGGCAGGAAAATTGGAGACATTTCTCATCACAACGTATGACGACAGCTCTGTTTAGACCTCACTGCAGTGAAGCTTCCACCAGAGACTTGCTAATGGCAAACCATTTACTGGAGATGAGTCCAAACGGCCGCTGCTGCCTCTTCCCAGTCCCTGAATCGAATCTGAACCCAGCACCCTGGCTGCCAGCTGCTGCTGCTACTGCTGCTGCTGCTGCTGCTGCAGCGCCATGGACACAGAATTTAAACAGCAGGTTACTATACGTTAGCCGTGTTCAGTTTTCCATCCTAAGAGGTTTATGTCAAAGGAGAAAAGAGGGAGATCGTTTACAGCACAGCAGGTTCCCGTCACAATCGAAGGTTGTCCCAGTGAGCAAATATTATCACGGACAAAGGCTTTGTACTCTGACACCGCTCAAGGATCACACTTTTCAGGAGTGTTTGTTGTTTTTTTGGCACAATTTAAGTACATTTATATGTACAGTGAAATGTCGGCTTTGCTTTAATTAGCTTCAGAACAGTCCTGAGTTCCCTGCGGACTGTTGTCAGCCCTGTTGTAGTGTTCCAGTATTTATCAAACAAAATGAGCCTCCATGCAGCGCAGGAATATGTGCCTTTTATTCTTACGCCAATGAGTAAGATAGCAACCAATTATTTTTAATTACACACTCAAGAAAATGTCATTCAAAATGAATAAGTAAATTCAAATTTAATTAGTGTTATAATCACAGATATATCAGTCAGTGGAAATAGTTTGGTATTCAGAAGTGCTTTAAAATAAACAACATTGCATTCATCCACCAGACAGCCATTAACATCATGAACTACAGGTCATGGGTCTGTTGTTCTTGACCTCAGATGTGACAGGGTTTCACTTATACCCATCTGAGTGTGGTGCTGAAAGGCTTCGCCTGTGTTCAGCTACTCTAGTGTTTATTTTGAAACCTCTGCCGTGCTTCATCTTTTCAGAGATGAAAAAGCGATTTGTGTGAATGCTAACACACTAATTGATCAGTTAATAAACAATGACACTAGCCTCAGGCAGGCAGAGCAGTTTTACACAGCGTGGGACGATGACAATAAACACACATACACCAATCCTTGTATTTCTTTATTAGACATAATAAACCATGTCAAACCATCCCAGCTAAATCCCTCAGCCTGACTTTAACGTAACCCTTAAAACCCTTTGCTGGTAGAATGCGCACGCACGCACGCACACACACACACACACACACACACAAACACTCTGTCATTCTAAATGATAATGTCATCCATAGTTGTATCAAGTGTCAATGAATATGTAACTTTACAGTTGAATTTTTTTGCCCCAGAGGAGTCACGTTATGCAAGGGTCAAAAAAGTCACCAGAGAGGATAATCACGTGCAACTCAGGCAGAATATGTTTTTGCAAGCAGAACATCCACCTTGAAATTCAGTCATTGGGTGAAAATATCTGTTCTTTCCATTAATACTTAACCGGTTCTGTTCAAATTAGCATTGACAATCAGATTAGATCTATTGCAGCAGCTGTTTTCCCTGCTTTGCCACCCTGCCTATCGACGTCTGCTAGGGGATGATAGCCCTAATTATTTTCCATCCATATGTGATTAACAGAGATTTGCCTTGAAATTATCAGTCCGCAGGCCTGTCAAACGCGCAGACACAGACGAGTGGCTTCAGACTCATTCATGGCTGACTGCTCCCCAAGCTTCGGTGGGAATACCGTCTCACAGCGCTGTAGTTATAGTGTTTTAACTCTTAACTTTTTATGTAAATTACCTTTGAGGTGAGGAAACAGTTTTATGTTTATTTATTTAACAACCTGGAGTAAGTTTAGTGAAAGTTATTCATAACAATGCATATATAGCTGCACTGATGTCATTCCTCTGCTCACATGAAGATATTTTCATTCATGATTTTTTTTTTTATTTTTTTTTTTTATGAACTGAGGCAGTAAAGTGGCAATGAATTACGCTTGAATCCAGAAAAAATGAGATCATTAGAGTTTTAATTTTGTTTGGTTACAGGTGAATTAGTGGGAAAAGAAACAGATAAGAGGGGCTGCCAAAGCCCATAGCTCATATTCCACTGATGTGTAATGATGTTTACTAGGGCTAGATGCAGCAGAATGGGAATAACAATTTAGAAGGCAATCATACTCCTAGAACAATAAATCCAGAAAATTACAATAGTGGAAGGCAAGATTTTTATGTAAAAATATGCCTACAGAGCAAGAGGGTTCTCAGAGGTGCTCCGAGTTTGCCTTTTGATAGCAAAGCTGGCAACGGGGTTGACAGCAGTGGCCAATTTTCAATCAAAGGCAGTGGGCACTTAAGGTTCCCCATGATCCTTATTGTCTGCCTTTTCGCCGTGGCCGATGTCAGGAATATTATACCTGTCATGTTGATGGTGACGGGGAAAATAACACAAATATTCCTGCACTCCAGCACACAACGGTATGCAATCTAGCTTGTGCTAGGTCACTTATCTTGAAGAAAAACCAAAAATTGCTACCAAATGATCAGGATAACGTTGCTTAGCGTTGCAAATTTAACCACAGATAACTAACCACAGATAAAAGTCATCTCTACTCATCCATTTTGTCTCGAAGATTTCATTTCCTCCAGATTGATGGCACAATCGCCGCACACCGGTGCTGATGCAGATACTCTGTAGCTATGGATTAAATAGTTAACAGTTAGTCTGAACAATTACATGTCTGCAAAGCTGATGCGCCACACCAGGAGTGTGACTGCGTGGTGCAATTATAACAAAAGGATTCCAGCCATCACACCAGCATTGTCTGACACTATTGATTTACTCTGTAGTCAGAAAATAGCTGTATTATGGATTTAATAGCCCTTTGAAATAGACACCTTGAAATGGTATGTATTGGCTAATTAGCACTGAAAGATATTAGAAATTGCATTTAAACCAGTGTACTTTTCTTTTTCTGTTGTGAGAAACAAACATGTTGTGGCCATTTTTTGCAGTCGATTGTGACTACTTATATTTATCTGATATTTCCCCAGGCCACTTTTTACAAGAGCCCTTTCAGATGCACCATTACTCGCCTGTAGAGAATCAGAGTGCCCTTTTATTCATCCATTGTTGAATAAGTATGTGTGAGGGAAAGAATATCTTAATCCCAGTCCTTGCTGTTCTGTCCGCTTTTTAAAACCTTGTTGAGTGCAGCTGAAGTGACGGATAAGGATACTAGACTGCAATAACCTTTGAAGCTACTATTCAAACCTCAAGCTGGCAGACTGTCTTCTGCTCTCGAAGAGGAAAATAGTCGGATCGATTGGAGGGCAAGAAAGAACTGTTATTTGAGTAAACACAGGTCACCTGGCTGCTGGTGGAGCATAAAAAATAAAAGCTGAACTGGATGAGAAACACCGTTGCTTCAGCAGTCACAGAGCAGCGCCGAGCATGTACAGCCTGGAAGCACTTCTGCTACATTAGCAGAAAAGCCAATATTGGCTCCAACGAACTGTTGCACCAACATGGCTGCTGTCATTTGGTCACTGTTGATGGAGATGCTAGGAGATAGCAGGTTTGCATGATTGCAGTGACACCTCCTGGAACAGAGTCTGTGTTGGATTTCAGCGAGAACCGCGGATGGGCAGCCATTATTCAGTCCATCAGAAATATTCTGTAATTGGAGAATCTCAATGGGATCAGCCAGTATTTTCCTTTTGGACCCCTTTTCCATTGTCCTTTCAGTTGTTTGGCCCACTACAGAGTCCCATCTCTCATCATCTATTATTATAAATATATCCATTTAAATTTACTTTTACCACAAACATTTTACCACAGAAATTACTGCAGAGGCTCCATCATTATCTAACTGAGCCTTGTAAATCAGTGACTTCTTGAAATATGTGTCAATCTTAATCTATGATGACATCATTCTTATGTTGGGATTATTGTTTTAACTCATTAACAGATTTATAATCATATACAGCACATAAACATGAAAATGCTTCACATCCCAATGTGTTTCTGGTTTAACGGATTCAGAGCACATGGAATCTTTAAACATTTGTTAAAGGAAACGTCAACAGATATCAAGCGAGTGGTTGTTATGGGGATAATTATAAAAGGGGCAGATGGCCTGAGGGAATATCAGCGGCTGGCGGGTTATTTTTAGACTTGCTGCAGTACACCTCAACCTTTTAAAGCACATCCTCAGGCTCTATCAGAGCATTCATCAATGACCCCGCCTGGTTATCGGCTGCTGGCCGGCAGGAGCTGTTAAACCTTGATGACCTGGTCATCTGGGCCAGATCACAATTCTGTGTTAATGCTCTTTCTGGAGGAAAAGTTACTGCCTCTCCAGCACAATCAGCCTGAAGGGGATTGTTCTGTATTCGATGTGTTCTATATGAACAGCCTGGCCTGTATTTCTTAGTATATTTGAAATAATATATATGCCACCACAGGGGAAAAGCTTCATTGACAAATTTGTCAGTGTCTTTTTCAGTAAAAAAAAAAACCAACAACCAACAATACTTGACTCTTGATTGCTTTCAGCCGTGACAATCTGGGTTCATTGTTTTCATGTTCTTTTTATTCATTGATTTATCAGATAGATTTACTGCCTTACATACGTTCTGTTTTATACACAGACGGTTTTGCAGGAATGACGTCTGCATCTCACTAATCTGTCCATTGTCTCTCCTCACTTCCCGACATTGCGATCAAAACAAGCTGCAGCCGCCATGATGTCCGTTGTCCCGTAAACAACAGAGCGTTGCTGTCATCTTCCCAGCGATACCATGAGAGATGAAGTGTTTAATCTGGAACTTGTGGTCTGATACATGATGCTTATACTCGAACAGAAGAGTGGGGAGGATATCATCTCCGTTTCTCTCCTGGTTGCTGTGGCGACACGTGCCGCAGCACTTTGCCTCTGCAGACCCCAGCAGAAGTCAAAGCCAAACATGTTGCGTAACGCATCAGAGGCGCTGCGCTTGCACATCAGCACCAGCCTCAAAATTAATAAGCAGATTGATTCTGCTCGTTTCTTACAGCGCGTTAACAAACTGTTGCACCACAACAAATCAATGCATTAAAAAATGAGGCATCTAATCAATGGCCGACTGTACCTGTTGTGTTGCAGCACTTGTTGGAGCGGCGTTTGTCGCAGCCATAATTTACCCTCGAACCCCCATCTTCTGGTAGCAGTTACCATCTTGTTGTGGCTTATTTTATTACTCCAATTCTCCAAGTGTTGCGCTGTTCTTCTTCACTCACTTGCTGTTTTATTCTTTATTTTCTGCTCTACAGCTTTTATTCTTCTCTTCAGCACTCCCCATCTAAAGACTCCCTCTCTTCCTTCTGCACTGCCTGAACCTTCACTTTACATGACTCCGGTGTCTTTAACAGGCTGTGACATCTGATTTGGCATTTGTTTGACATAATCCTTTGGTCAGTTACAAAGACTTACAAAAAAAAGGGATATTAAGTACTGTAGTTAAAGTCATAGTTGTAATGTCATTTTTTTGATGTTAGATTCTTACATTATGCACCTGTTATCTTATAATTCCACATAAAGCTGTCTTCATTTTAATTTTGAGATATGTGGGAAAGGAAATAGCTCATTAACTCACGCTGTACCATTTAACTTGGGCTTGAGTTACACCGAGAATTTATAGATAGTTCAAGCTGATTTGCATTACAGGTTATTCTACCTGGAAGGGCATTATCCTTCCTGACGTAAACTCCAGCAGAATGGCGAATTAGGCCTTCACGTTGCAGCTGGAAGTGCACAGAGCAGATGTTCTTCAAAATGTGCATTTTGCCCTGACCTTTCCTGGCTCCCTTAGAAGACAGAAGATGTTTATGGATCCTCCTGAGGGAGCCGTAGCCGCTTAGACAGCATCTGTCCGCTCCTATTTGCTTTACTTCTTTGAAGGAATGCACACTAAATAGCTTGTGTATGCCATACCATTTCATAGGAACTCATTAACCACATGTATAGTAGCATTTATTTTCAGGTTCTTGTATGTACATTAATGGTCTCTGCATTTAATTGAACTTAATTTCTTCTCCATCTCGTTTTTTTTGTTTTGTTTTTTTACATACACATTGATTTGCAAAAATCTTCAATAGAAGTAAAGGTCAGTTGCAAATGTCAGTCGCGTGGGTGTTAGTATCCTTTCAAGTTCCCACCTAATAACAGATAAGTGTTAAACCTTCAGTCCAGACCCTTCCTCTGCCACCCTTGCAGACCAACAACTTTTCCGCCCAAACTAAATGTTGGGTTAGTTGTATTTTGCATACGCTGTGTGTATAAAACATCAGGGGTTGGAGGTAATCAGCTATGCGTGCTGCACACTTCTATCCAAAGGCATGCCCTTCAGCTTTTTAACTTTTGTATTTATTTATTTTTATCAGGAACAAAGAATAAGTGTTTGGTTTTAAAAAGTCAATTCATTAAATTTAAAAAAAAAAGAAAAAACTTCTCTTTCCCAGTGTGTGTGTGTGTGTGTGTGTGTGTGTGTGCGTGTGCGCATGCGTGTGTGTGTGTGGGTGGACATCAGCTCATTACATACCAAAATTCTCTTCTATTCGCATGCAACTGAAGGAATTTAAATCCACTTTTCGAGGCAGTGGCTACTTATATTTTTGTTCATCACCTAGCAACAAGACTGAAGCAACTAAATATAACCACCTGCCAAGGTGCCACAATATACTGAACGCTTCTGCCTATGGTTAGTTGTTTATACAGTATATGAATGGAAATCCAACTGCACCAGTGCTTGCACCGCTGGCAAAGTAACATTTAACCCAAAACTGACAGGTGACGATAATGTCATTAATACCTCATCTGCAACATCTTGGGCAACGTGTGTTTACTTACTTAGGATGCAAAAAAATCCAAAATTTTTTTGTGACTCAAAAAATAATCCGTATCTGATCTAAGAAAAACAGAATATCAGAATAACTAAAAAAAAAAAAAAAGAAAAAAGTCAGATGCTGTGGTTGCTAATTTGTTTAATGACACAGTAACAGCGTTAAAGACCTGAAACTGTGAGGTCAAGACAACGAAGTCGACCCCTGGATGACGTAAGCTCTGTCAGCTGCAGAGTTCAGAGCTAGACCTGTACCTGTGGGACGGGACAGATCAAACAGTCTAGCACAGGAAATGTAAATGTGCTCTTTATGAACAACAGTTCCACCCATGGCTATGGTTAAGATGTGTTTTCAGGAGTCCAGAATATAATCGGATAACATCCAAGGCCACTACTTTTGTCAACACACCTCTGGAGAGTGGGCTCTGTCTGCACAGCCAGGCTTTTGTTGAGGGAAGACAAGAGTGTTTTTAAAACGGGCCCCCGTGGAGCTGAATGTCACCTCTCCCGCTGACTGCAACAGCTTGGTCTGAGCTGCCCATGCCCGGCTTTGCCGACTACCTACCTCCCTCTTCCTGGGGGACTGTCTGCCTATCTGTCCACCCCAGCCTCGACCCCTCCACCCACACCTGCCTCAGCGGAGCAGGACTGAGCACAGGTCGCATCTCTCATCGCCCGGGCTGACTCACAGCTTATCACAGCTACGAGTTTGACATCAGGACATGTGTGACAGCCGCATGTGAGGAACTGGAGTCAATCTTGTCATCACGTCTCAGCCACACCAGGCTGAACGAGCTCATTGTTCCAAACTAATGATTGCATCTCCCCCAGACCTTCAGCACCTCAGGAGCGACCGGCCCACATTAGCAGAATTGAACTCATTCTCTGTCTTTCCACAAGTATCCCTGGAGAAACGGAGGTACGAGCGTGCAGAGGAGAGGCGCGCTGGTGATTGGTGTGTGTCTGTGTGGGGCCACAAGTCTCATCTGCTCAGTCTTGACTGAAATTAGTCATGCATGAGATTAGCTGAAGGGGCTGCTGAAAACTCACAGCATTGTGTCGCTCCCTGCTGATGTCAGTGAAATGTATTTTAAGACAAACAAAAGCTATTGATATGTTGGAACAGTATGATTGGCCATTATTGGTATTGTTGAATACAAATGAAAGGAATGTGGGAGGGACTCCCTGCAAAGAGTTTCAACAATGGTTTGAAAAGGTTGTATTCTTGTATAACTCATCCAAATTTCTTTTTTTTTTTTTTTTTTTTACACAGAACGAAGGACAAAAGAACTCTCCATCTCCTGCTCGGCTAATCCTCTCTCTCCTGTGTTTAAATCTGTTTCCCAGATGTGCTGGTGAACGGGAAGCCGTGCGACTGCGACGTGATTGCCGACTGCGGCGTAGGCGATGCGGTGAGCCTGGAGGTGCAGCTCACCAACCTGAGCAGGAACTCAGTGGGCCCCCTGGCTCTGACCGTGGTGCCCTTCCAGGACTTCCAGAATGGAGTCCTGAACTACGACCTGGAGGAGGCGGTCACCTTCATCGGCTCCAACAGCTTCTACATCGACACGGTACCACCTGAACTATTGTGGACAGCTCTATACTAACATTGTAAATTATTTACTGCATGAAATTAGCATATCCTGCACATGCTTTAAATCCTCTCCTAGCAACTTAGAACATTACCGCTCATTTTGACCTTAAGTTGAACCTTCGTTGAACAGACCCTCCTCCTTCTTTGTCTTATATTTTACTAATAAATAGCCCTGCTTGCTTTGGTTTGTGCTAAAAACATGAACCCAGGCTACGCTTTTTTAAGATGCAGTTAGCCCAGCAGCAAAAGCAAAAGACTGGCATTCTCAAACCACATCCACGACCTTTTGAAGGTCACGGCTGAAGGCTTTTATGAAAAACAAAAGTTAATTAAAAAATAAAAGGCCTTTTCTGTAGCAGATTTGAGAGAGATATGAGGAAGTAAATAAAAAAAAAAAAAAAAAAAAAAAGCTGATCCTTGACAGAAGATTGAAGAAATTCCCCAAGGTCACTAGTGTTCAAACAAAGCTAATTTCAGGGAGTGTTCTCACTAAAGGAGTGA
Source organism: Arothron firmamentum (assembly GCA_016586285.1). NCBI lineage: Eukaryota > Metazoa > Chordata > Actinopteri > Tetraodontiformes > Tetraodontidae > Arothron > Arothron firmamentum. Next base: position 178,988 of record BJFM01001506.1, read on the forward strand.
AAAGCTTGCACTAGTTTGCATCTTTTTATTAAAGCCTCAGCTTCAGACCGCCTCTCCTGCTGCTTTGATGTTTTGTCTTTGTTCCTCATCAGGTGAAGCCCAGAGAAACGTCTGTGTGTGTGGGTGCTTTGCTCTTCCTCTACACTGGAGATTTCTATCTGAACATCAAGTTCCAGGACGACAGCGCTCGAAGAGAACTTCCTTTAGCGTGGTTCACTTTACCCAGCGTCCACATCCGGGCCCTGGACACGCCTCCACAGGCTGGGGCCTAATGGACATTTCTGTTGTTGTTGTTGATTCTCTGTCTTAAGTACACATGTGTAAATATCAGCCTGTGTGAAGTGAGTCTTCTCTAAGCGCCTTGATGCTTATTTGCAGTGTGCAGGTGTGCTTTTCACAATTTTAAAAACCCAGTTTATCTCCAGGCCATCTGAATCTATTCTGTAAATACACACAGATGTGGAGGATTGACTCTGGAGGACAAGGACAAAAACAAGTGGAGCTTGCGGTGAGATCTGATATCACACACACACACACACACACATGCAGGCACAGCTACACAGCTAATGTGTCCTTTTATTTGGCATTTCAGTGAGATTAGACGGAGCTGGTAATCTGTGTACATAATGAGATCAAATTAACTTTTGCAGCAAGTACGGAATGTTTTCACCAATAGCAGTTAATTCTAATGGAACAACTGCAATCAGAATTAAAAGGTCTTGTACTAAAACAGAAGCTCAGGTCAGAAAAACATGTGCACTACTACATTTTTTGTCAAACTGTCCACTTAAACTCAACATGAGATGAACTCACCGTAACTGTTGGCCTTCCCGTTGTTTCATCCATCACCCGGGGTTGCATATAAATACATTTAAACAGTAAATGGACCACTGATGTTGCTGTCTGCTGGGTAACTGCAATCACTCTTTCATTGGAAACTAGAAAATTCTTTGATTTGAATAAAAGAAGAAAAACTACTTTTAAAAAAGCAGGAATGTACCCTGTAAGACTCCATGTTCATCCATCTTGCAGAATCACATCAAAATCTAAAAGCAGTTGAACAAGAGTTACTGAATAACAGGAGCATAATTAATATAATCCCGAACGACGTGTTTGTATCAATATATTTTACTGCTGTATGGACAGTTTCCTTTATCTCTGTGTGACAGTCCACTGGATTACCTGTCAATTGAAGCCTGTTAGATCACCATGTCTGACCTATAACTGTAAATAAATGTTAACTTCACATTTTTTTGCCATCATTCCAGCTCTAACTCTTCAAAAAGGAAAACACGGCTAAATGTGTATCCAGCTAAGAGCAGGTGAACTTTACGTACCAAAATGTCCTCCTCAGACTGAAGCACAGACTTCTTTGTGGGCGTCATTATGCTGTCATCTGCATAATGTTTATTCTGAACCTAAGTGTTAAACCTTCAGTCCAGACCCTTCCTCTGCCACCCTTGCAGACCAACAACTTTTCCGCCCAAACTAAATATTGGGTTAGTTGTATTTTGCATACGCTGTGTGTATAAAACATCAGGGGTTGGAGATAATCAGCTATGTGCACAGCACACTTCTATCCAAAGGCATGCCCTTCAGCTTTTTAACTTGTGTATTTATATTTTTATCAGGAACAAAGAATAAGTGTGTGGCTTTGAAAAGTCAATTCATTAAATTAAAAGAAAACCTTCTTCTCTTTCCCTGTGTGTGTGTGTGTGTGTGTGTGTGTGTGTGTGTGTGTGTGTGTGTGTGTGTGTGTGTGTGTGTTTGTGTGTGTTGAACCCTGACTGAACTCGCATCTCAAATGTAAATCCCATACCCCCCATTGTTTATATACCTTCATCTTAAAGGTGTCCATATCTTGACTTATAACATAAATTGGACTAATTAAATACAAGGTCACATGAAGAGCCGGAGATTCTAACTTAGAGAATATGTTACCACTCGTTCTGCTTTTTTTTTTTAATAGGCAACAATAACACGCACTTTAATGTTTTTTTTTTCCCTCTCTTTACTGTTGAATCTGCTCGTATGGAAGTTTCTACTCGAATGTTCTCGCTTTTTTATTGACTCATGTCAAAATAAATGAGTTACGCAGGGAAAAACAAAAACTCCAACAGCTATTGATGAATGATGAAGAATTCCACTCATTGAATAACCTCATGTAGCATATTCATGTTGTTGGAGGACGTAGTGTGCCACATTAGATACAATTTACATATTATTGCTGTTGTTGAAAATTATTTAAAGTTGTTCAAACTCTTGCCTTAATGTATAAGAGTTTTCAGTGAAAACAAAGAAAAACTTTTTATCCTGGCTGAAAAACAAAATCAATTCTGTCTTAAACCTGAAGCAGGTCGACTGCACAGAGTAAAGGTCGGTTGAGTCTGGCTGAGCTCCACAAATCCGACAAAGTAGATTTTTATGAAGCTCAGACGAGTTATCAGCCTGTAAAAAGTTGCAAAAATCATTTTTTTCTTTGTTTTCGTCTGCTGGGTATGGCCAAACATTGTATTTCTCCTTTCCATGTCCTATAAACTCCCCATTGTAAATGTTTCTCTCCGGCCGGGTTGCCTTATCTGCAGATAGCTCCTGGAATTCATCACAGACTTGATCAATGATTCAATGACTTGTTTCATCCCAAATGGAGCAATTAGTCCTGCGGCTGTGAATGAAGACATCACACATGACCCGAGAGACAACGATCAGCAGGAGAAGGACATAATAAGCCCCAAAAATAATAAATATATAACAGTCCAGGCAGATGAAATGACAGCTGCGTTTGAGATGTTGACCTGTTGCATTTGTATCAAGGCTCCTAAGTTACAAACAGCCATCGTTTGGGAGTTCCTGTTTTGGAGCAATGGATCGAAACCTCTCCTCGTTCACGGACAACAAGGCAAGCTGTGCTAAGTGATTCACAACATATGTCTGCTTGCAAACTCATTCCAAAGCTAATTCCTTTAAGGAGAAATCCTCAGGGATCTTATATGAAGAGATTCTGCTGTTTCTGTGCAACCTGTGAATTCTGCACACATTTTTAGATCTTCAACTCGTGCACATCAATGTGTCCTCCACAGGGACCGAACAGGCCATCTCAGGGTTAAAGAAGGGTCTTGTCAGAGAATCCCGCCGTTTCAGATCACTTCTGATTGAAACAGACCTAATAATAGGCCACTGCGTCTCTGTGGATGAGTCCCCTCCCAGCCTCGTATTAGCTGGTCACAACTGTGAGGAAAATGAGTTGTTTAAAAGCAAACAAGAGGCTCTCATTTAGTTGCAGAGAAATCCCCCGGAGCCCTGCTCGAGATTGTGCACTCTCCCGCTCTGCATTAATAAAAACAGCCATGCAAATGAATCTCCCAAGAAGCCAGAGTTCAATTAGATCTCTTGCTCTCCGTGCTCAGTATTAAGTGTTCAGTCATGTCCATTCATATCTAACTGGAACCTTGATATGGAAATGATGTCGCGGGGGACGGTGTGGTTGGCTGCTGGCTGTGGTGATTAGGGTGTGATGAAGGAATCCTGGTGACACGCCGCTGAGCCTGCATGCTCGCTCCTGCAGCACTGCAGGGAGGAAACCTGGCAGTGAAAAGCACAGGAGCTCCCATTGGCTGCCTCTGCTGATCCACTCAGACTCTGCAGCCTAATTAACACGCTATCAGCTCAGGAACATGCGGGAAAAATATGAAATCAAGTGAGCCCCAAGTCTGAAATGAGTGCAGCTTGTGTCAAAATTAGCTGTGGAAATTAAAGTAAAGTTGAAGGGTTTTTGCTGTTTTTACATGTTTCTGAATGTCTGCAGGAGTGTGAGACAAATTATCAGGTCCTAATGGGGGGAAAGGGAGGGGATGGAATATAAGAATATGTTATCAGATTGAATGGATGGTTTTCTCCCAGTCTAAAAACATGCACATCAGGTTTACTGCAGACTTTAACTGCCCCTCAGTGCGTGCTTGCCAGATTCCTGATGATAAATTATTTCTTGTCTGTTTTCTTCAGATGACTAGGTGATGAATTAGTCATTTATTGGTTTAAACTTCTGCTGCCTCTACAAAGCACCACTCCACCTCTCCATGAGTGCTGGGCTTCCTCACAGACAGTCGTGTCCCCATGTTGGGCTGGGTGTGGCCCGATCCCCTGGCCAACAGCCAGTTTGCACTCTTAAATTAACTCCTTCCCCGGGCCAGGCACAGTTCATTCATCACTGTTTTTCTTCACCACTGTCTTCTTGACTTGAACTTTGCCTGACCCTTTACTTCAGACCTTTTACCCTCTGAAGACCCCAACCATGTAACATCTGCCCCCTGTAACAGCTGCTGAACCCTTCTGTCACGGTAAGGCCATAACTCGCATCATCATCCCAGAGAAATAAAACATTTCTTCAGATCTATTTTTTTTCACCACTTATCACATCCTATAGCAACGAGCTAAAGGCTGAAGCGAAGACCACCTCCCTGTCGCCCACAGAGGAATTCTCAGCTGTCAGCTGTGTCAGAGTTTCATCTGTCTCCGCTCATCTCGTCTAATTGTAAGCATCAGACGTTGCTGTCGTGCTAAATTTAGATCGCACATATGATGGGGTGTGGGGAGGGGGGGGTGCAGCCTTCATATTCAGCGTGAACAACAAACAGAGGCGTCGTGCTCAAAGTTTGATGCCATCGCCATGGCAATGGATGCAGTTATTAAACTTGTTCCTTCCGAGCTCCTCCAGCAATGCATTCTCTGGTTCTGTCGGTAGGCCGAGCAGCAAACTTGAGATGTGAGAACAGGGAGCTAAAAATAGATCTGGCTACAGATCCAGACGCTGTTGATTAGCAAAGCCGTTTAGACTGTTCAGAAACGGCGTCTGTGGCACGCTCTGCTTCATGGCTGCTGCATTCTGTACCCCCACTGGAGCCTGTGATCAGCCAGAAAGGACTGTCAACACTGGATGTAAACCTTTAAAAGATTATAGATCTATTATAGACACCTCTATGCAAGATTATAGATCTATTATAGACACCTCTATGCAAGTTGTCACACAACAGCATTACCTTATAATATTTACAATTTGATTGAAAATATTGGAATTTAACTAAGATGAAGGCATTGTGAAACATTTTTGCTCCTCTTTTATGAAATCGTACATTTGTCATCATTCTGCTAAAGTTTAACATTGAAAGTTTAATCATCTAACCAAATTGAATATAATTCACATAGACATTTTTTTATACGGTGAACCTGTCATTTTGGTCACATAGGAACAAGATGTTTGTATAATTTGGATCTTCATCAGCATGCATCATTATTTCATCATAATTCTGTGCGCTGTTGGAATGAAATGTGAGATCTACACACGCACACACACACATTGATTTAGGCTGCAGCCATAAGAGCTGGTGACCTGTTGGTTGGACAAGTAGACTGAATTTGTACAGTAATTCTGACCTCTGTCAGTGCCAGGAGCTGCAGGATGTCACACTGTGGTGTCAGTTATGTAACAGCAGTCCTGCAGCTGTCTGGGGACTGACTGCCTTGCTCAAGAGCACCTTGAGGTGAGTTGAGCAACAGACTTGTCATTTTTGCCACACAATTTAATCATTCACTAAAAGTTTCTTTCTCTTCTGTCCTCAGAGCTGGAGTTCCCTTCAGAAGTCCTCAACTCATCAGGGGCTCCTTTTGAACGCCTGCCCTCTACCTGCGCATGCAGGTCTGTGGAAAACCAGGTTCAAATCTGATTTATTTCAAATGAAAAGACAGCATTACTCTGTTTACACTAAACATGTTCATCATTGAGCTGGTTGTAAACCAAAAAACATCCGATGTGCAGAGTTAGAACCACTTTTGGAAATACGCAGCCGTGCATTGTGTTAGAATGAAGCCCGGTCACGTTGAGAGATCTTAACCTCAGTGATGTCATCCACAAACGGGCTGGACATGAGTCAGTCTGCGCAGCGCGCACGGTCGTGAGCCGCTCTCAGCTGTCAGCCATGTTTCAGCCTCTTAGTTAATGTCGCCAGCACACGGGAACACATCAGTCACATAAGTAGCTCAAATTACAGAAACAACCTTGTGAGGCAGACGGTCAAAGGCACCTTACTCAGAAATATCAAACATATACCTCATTTTGGGTTTGGAGTAGGTCGGTATAAATCTCTTTTGCAGCTGTTCTCTCGTCAATCTTTAATTCAACCATAAAGGAACCAGACAGAGAACGGTGGTTAAAAACCAGCCATGAATCAAGGACCTGGTCGCATGTCTCAACTAATGGTCCAGCAATTGTGGAAGAAAAACAGTGAAGGCAATACATAAAACCCGTCCATGCTGTGAATATTGTTCCTTTTTTTATTTTATATATTTTTTTATCGTCATGGTTATTCCACCACTGTTAAGGCTGAAAAAAGGACTGAAGCATAAATTTCAGGTCGACTCCAGCATGAATGTTTAATGCTGTTCCTCTGCTGTTCACCACTGCAGCAAGAGTTTCATACAAAAAATACCTTCAAAAAACTGTTACATAATTGCAGGCCCACAACAACAGCCTCAATAAAAAGCAGGACTGTGGTACAATTTTGTTAAACTTTAAATTATTGTGCCAAAATTACCAATTTATTTACAGTGGGAAGTAAATTAAATGAATATTCAAACTATATAACTTATTGTAGCATCAAAATGACATAAAATGAAATAAACCTTAATCTTCTCCCTTCCCAAAATGACAGATTAGTGTTCAACTCATTTGCTTATGAGCGTTAAAAATGGTAGCAAACATTTTTGAAAGAAATACAATTTTAACAAGTACACAAAGTGAATTTTGTTTTAGAAAGCAGCTAATCTAATTTTAGAGCTCAGATATCACATTTCTGTTCACGTGGAATGTTCCTTTAATAGGTAGGGGAAAAAATACAACATTAAGAAGACAATGTTCACTTTTAAAGCTGTTAAAAAAAGATGGGCCTTGGAGTCAGTGCATGCGTGTTTGTGTGCGTGCGTGCGCCTTCAGCACCGCGGACAGCAGCAGCTGAACCCGGATTGGAGCGAACTTCCTCTCCGTCCCCACTTTACGCTCTGAGGCGACCATCTGAGTGTGAGTAAACCTCCTCTGTCCATCCTGAGGGGGGGAAGAGGAGGAGGAGGAGGAGGAGGAGGAGGGGTCCGTGTGGGAGGGGTCACGCGGTGTGAAGAAGAGGTTACGCAGTCACTTGTGGCCAGCAGATTTTTTCCCTTTTTTCCCCCCTCTCTTTTCCTGGAGAAATCTTCCATGCTTGGATCTGCGGAGCGTCGTGCCACTCGGGGAGACAGAATGACACAGGCGGGAGGAGCAACACCCACCGCTTAAAGTCTGAGAGTGTGACCAGGACTGGAAACGTGGAGTCTCCGTAACATGAGCAGTTCGTGACACGCATGGTTGAGCCTCCGCGTCGGAGAGAGCATGCGTCCTTCCCTTTTTTCCAGTTTTTGAGTAAATTGATCAGCACTGGAGAGGCAGGATGGGTGTGCGTAATGGAGCATGTGTTCCACTGCGGGCACGGAGCGCGCCGTAGCCTCCAACCAACTGTCGCCATATTTTCTCAAAATCAGTCAATGCATCAAGTTGAAACAAACTCTGTGATGGGACCCGCTGTCTTCTGGGATATGCCGCGGTTAATTAACTGCTCTTGATCCGGGAAGCAAACAGCAGCGATGCTGTCTGACCTGCCCGCTGAGAGCGAAGAGCTCCTCTGCGTAACTCCGTGACCCTCCCGGCGACTCAGCACATTTCTGCTCAGGATGCCTTCTCTGTGGATTCGGAGATTCCGTGGAAAGTGGATTTTTTTGTCCTTCTTCTGAGGGATGGCTTTGAAAAGCGGTCTCAATGCTGAAGAGCTTCTACGAGGAACAGGTTGGCGTTCAGATGAAACTTAAAGGAACATGCTGAGGTTCGAAATCGCATCACATTCGAACTGAATGTGCAAAAGGGTTCTATTTTTTTCAGCGTTAGTTTATTTGCTCAGACGAATTAGTTGAGAGAGGGACGCTTCACCTGAGGATAGTAAAGACTGAGAGCCGAGGAGCAGCTTGTTAATGGCACTGCGCACCGAAAGGACTTGGTTTGGGCAGGTCTTGCGCAGGGTCTTTCGGCTGCAGGGCTCCTGGTCCAGGCGATCCAGCAGTCTCTTGTGTCTCTCTGTCAACCAGGAGCAGAATCTTGGCTTCTGTCAGCGGGATCACCACAAGGCGGGGGGGTTCCACCGCTGCTCCGACTCCGGCGGCCACCGCGGCCACTGCCACCGGAGCGCACTGTTCTGCGCCTCCACCTCCAGGCACTGTCCGCTCGGCTTCCACCACGCCAACTGCGCCTTCCCGGGGAATCCGAGGGGACATGAGCCCCTCGGTCGCCGGTTCCTGTTGGCCATGAAGCGGCAGAACGTGCGGACCCTGTCCCTGATCGTTTGCACGTTTACGTACCTGCTCGTCGGGGCCGCCGTCTTTGACGCACTGGAGTCCGACTTCGAGATGCGGGAGAAGGAGCAACTGCAAGCCGAGGAGAAGCGTCTCCAGGGGAAATATAACATCAGTAAGGATGATTACCAAAAACTGGAGACCATCATCATGGAGGCAGAGCCCCACAGAGCTGGCGTGCAGTGGAAATTCGCAGGCTCGTTTTACTTTGCCATCACGGTCATCACCACCATCGGTAAGTGTGTGTTTATTCTGCTAAAACTACTGTAACAGAGCTGATTGTGTCCACAGATGCGTGTGTCACCTGCTTTTCACTGTTGCGCAACAGGGCGCGATTTACTACGACTGTTGCGACTTCAAAGCAACAAAACAACCTGTGCGCAGCCGTTGCGCAGAAGCACATGTTACACACGCGTCTACAAGTTCACGCAACATGTTGCAGCACTCAGTTTCCAGTCGCAAGTGACTTGTGCTGTGTTGAGCCGGCTCATCACCATATATTTGGGATTTGGGGCTTTGAGCTGCTCAGCGGCCGAGCGGCACTCCAAATGTTCACGACGCTGGCGAAGCGACGCGGTGCTTCAACTTTATCCGTGCGTCACGGCGATGCAGCAAGTGTGGCAGAGTTAAAGGGCGTGCGTTTGCCTCAAATCAAAGCCCGTGTCATTTAAAAACACCAAAGGGGGGAAATCCAAGCGCAGCGCTGTGGTGCTGGAGGGACAGCTCCCCTGAGTTCAGCACCAGGCTGAGAGGCGAACTCGGCATTTCAGTCTTTATCCTCGGTGAGAAAACCGATTCTAATATGCAACAGCTTCCCCAGAGACACGGCGAATCACTCGTGTGTTTAATTCTCACGCTTCCAGCAAAGGAGACGTACTGCCGTCTGCTGCCTGACGCTTACGATGAAGCATTTGCGTCGCGAAGGGTTTTTTTGGGGGGCGGCCGGGCAGAGTTTGGTTCACGCTGCATTCTTTCCTGAGGGTCAGCCATGACTAAACTGCAGCACAAATAACCCGGGCTGGAGCCACAGTTAGTTAAAATTCACCCTGCTGAGCGTGAGTGTGTTCTTCAAGATGAGGGCTTTGTCGGGGGGAACTAATGCGCCCGGCCCGTCCTCCAGTTTGCCAGGCAACACTCAGAAAGGGACGACTGCGCGGAGCCGTGAAGGTGGGCACGCTGTTGTTTCCAGGCTACAGCAGCGAGAGAGCCATTGTAATATTCATGCGCTGTGAAGTGGGTACATTTGCTGCAGCAGGCCGCATCTCCTCTGTCAGGACGCATGCGAGCGCACGCTTCCATCCGCACACGAGCAAGAGGGAGAGCAGAGATTTTGCTGCCTGTTAACGGCCTGCAAAAGTTACAGGCAAGTTAGCAGACCGATGCAGAAAATGGAACACAACTTTTCATAGTGACTCTGAAGTGTTCAGCGCACCGTTTGCAGGCCAGAAATAGCAGCAGAACTTGATGCCTGGAGACAGATTGGAAAACTGTGGGAGAATAGTGGAAAATCTGTTGTTTTCCCTCAATCGGATGTCTGAGTTCAGACAATAAAACAAGATCTGAGGGGGTTTATGTAAATGTGTACATGTATTGCTACAAACAAGTCCAGAAGTTATAGTTTATGCAGAAAAGTGGGAAAACTGTGTTTACTAACTAACGCTAGTATAGAAAATTGTGTAGCTGCTCCAAATGATGAAGGGAAGAATGGATGGATTCATGGATGGATGACAGAGTTTTGTCTAATGCAGCATGTTTGATCTTAAAGTCATGATGACATTTAGCAATTTCTTCAAAGAAATAGCCACAAGCTAACATCCGCCAGCAGCAAACACCAGCCTCCACTGGGAATGAGTATAAACCAGTGCATTCATGCAGTAATGTGTGCATTCATGCAGGGAGAGCCGCAGACATGCATGTGTTGACATGCAGAATGCATAATATGATGAGTGAACTGGGTCCATTCTTTCATAATTTCTTCCCTAGACATTTCTGTGGGGATGCTCTAGGCAACAAAATATGCTGGAATCAGGAAGCTAATTAGAGTCAGACAAAGCCTGATGTTTCCAGACATTTATGCAGATGTGTTGGGTAAAAAGAAGGATTATAACAGGATTATCATCGATCCTCCACCACTGACTGCTAAAATGTCTGCACACATACAAGAGACAGAATTAGCTGTAGCTTAGATTTCTGGTTCCTCCCCCCTGAGTGGTCTCAGTGTCCTCCAGTATCCTGCCTCAGACCAAGAGGTCCAGCCAATCATTGCAAAGTGTCCTGATGTCACTTTGATAACATGTAATCTGACCCAGCCATCCACGACTCACGGGCAGCAGGCAGCGCAGCTTTGATTCAATGAGCTCGCTCAGCGGCCGGAAGGCCGCTCATCTCAGATCCAGCGCGTCGCACCTCCAGCCTGTGCACGTCTCCGAACAAACTGTTCCTCAGGAAAGACAGACCTCGTTTATTTTTCTCCGGGTAGATTTACAAATAATTACTTCAGCCTGTAAGAAAGTGAGAAGCCGTTCTGTGCAGAAGTGAAAACGCTGCCGAGCAGATAAGGACAGTGTTTGGACTGTGTCAACCGTGAGCTGTTTGTGGAAGCTAATTAAATTGAGTATCATTGTGTGGGACAGTAGAACCATAGCAGAGATGCCTATTAAGATATGCACCACTTCCCTTTCTGTGTGTGTGTGTGTGTGCGCGCGCGCACAGCAGGATACATCACAAACGGTTTCTGAGTAGTTCATCTTCACAGTGAACCTGCAGCCGTCTCGTCAGCAAAACAAATGAAAAGTTTTGCGTTCTGAGGTTCCAGATTCCTGATTAACTGCACATCAGGATGGAACGTGAAAAGGCCAATAAATGAGCGAAACCATAACGGACGGAGGCAGATCCATAAGCTGTCAGGCATCGGCGGCGTCACATCAGAAAAGTTGGTTTCATTGGAGCAGATGGGTCAAAGATAATGTGGCATAAACTCAATAATACGAGAGCCGGTTATGGTGTGCGAGAGTCTATGAAGTGATCGGCTGTGAGGGGTTTACTGGCTGCATTTTGAAGGCAACCAAAATGGGTTCAGCAGCACTGAATATTATTTTCCACACATTAAAATAAACATAAGGTGGTTTAGCAGCAAAAGCAACAATAACTCGTCTGGAAACTAGCGGCAGACCTGTTATCAGCAGTGACCGTGGGATTTATTTAATCAGGATGGAAAGTGTTTCTAGCAAACACAGAATTGTGATAAGTCAGTTAAGATAACTTTGGTTTTAAAGCACACAGAACATGGCAACAGGTGGGATTCTGGGGCTTTTTATATCCAAGAAGGGCCGTGTTGGCCATGATCAGATGTCCTTCACCTTTGTTACAATCGCAGCTCCAGAGGACAACTCAGAGCTGGAAGTTTGTCTCCGCTGCCCAGTGGGGCTCTTTTTTAATCCTGTGATTAATTGCGTCATTTTTGACACTTAGTGATGCGAGCATGCTGCGCTTTACGGCAGCGGCAGCATGCAGTGTATACATGCGCACGTGGCAACACACGCGCGCACACCCTGTCGCTCATGTTGCTGGGTGACTAAAGACAGTTTAAAAGTCATCTCAGCTAAATGCCTGGAAACATCAACAGCTGTATATACAGTAGATATGCATTATATCCAGAAATTAGCCTGAGTGTTTAGAGAAAGGATTTCCCAAATAACTCAACTCAAAATATAAACACTAATTACCAGATTGCTGCCAACAGGAAATCTCATCATTCATTTCAGATTTTACAGGCTGTTTTTTCCCAAATGTTGGGAAAAATGACCAGAACCTGACAAAGAGGGTACAAGACATGCTAATCAGAATTAATTTACGGTGAAAAACAGGCGTGAACAGGTTAAAGTCCGTTTGGTCGGAAATAATGGCCACTGAAAAGGCCAGAAAACATCAGAAAATGATGATGCTAATGTGTGTGAGAAGTTCCCCTCACAGCTGAGCAAAGCTGGTGTTTTTCCAAATAACTGACGCGGGCTCTCCTCCACATTCCAGCTGTAATCTGAACCCACGACGCTCTCAAGACCGAATAATCAGTTGTGTTCTTCATTGAAGCCACTTTGTGAAGACGAGTCACACGCTGCGGCGGCGCCGGGCCCGTTTAGCCGCTCCGAGTTTCCATTACGCTCCTCAGCAGCTGCCGCTGGCAGCGCAGTGCATCCTCCCGAGTGCCTTTATTTGCCATCAGGACAGGAGCACAGACGGCGAGAAATGGAACCAGAGAACCTTTAAGACGTCTACATGATGATCATCTTCAGGCGGTGAGAGCAGGTCAGTTGCCAGCTGTGGCGATGGTGAGCCAGGGCAGGTGGAATTTCATTAGCGGCTTTTTTCAGTGACCCGGGCTTCAGGTGTGATATCCAGGCTGAACAGCTCCGCTGCTAATGATCGAGATGAACTTTGTAGACACTTGAGGCAGAATCCGACCACGGTATCTCATTAATGGGCTTTCTTCTGAGATCTCACCTATCTGAAAGAGCTCCACAAGAGAGCTCCTCGAGCATCAAGCTACAGAGAGCCAGCCGGCAGATTTAATTAACTGATTAAGTGGTACACTGATGCCTCTGGTTCAGCACCCAGTTTCCTGGACTGGTCAGATCAGGCTGAACCAAGAGCCGCTTCAGTTGTTCTCTTCAGGGAACTTTGGCTTTTATGTTTCCTAATTAGCATCAACAGCTGAGCCCCAGGTTGATGCATGGGTGGGAAGGCGACACCGTGCAGCCTCTGCTGGTAAATGACACCACCGACATGTGACGAAAATGTAACAGCTTGAACGGAGAAGCATTCAAAGCTTCAAAACTATCCTAAACCTGAGCCAGCGGAGAGAACAGAGGATGAGAGTCATGTGATCCAAGGGAGAAGAAGAGTGTAACATGAGCTACTGGGCGGGGCTTTGAATCCAGCGTCACGCTGCTATCAGAGGTTGTCCACAGATTAATGAGCGCAGGTCCTAATGAGGGCGGCAGCAGATTTCTGGAGGAGCATCATCCTTCTGATGAGCTCTTTTGCACATCTGGACAGATTGTTCTGTGCAACCGTGCACAGTCTGACGCCCAGCAGGGCTCTTGGCAGATACAATAAAATCATTTCAAAAATTTGTGCAATAAATTAGCACCTTGGCAACCCGCCGGACAGCTTCCTCAGCCAGCTCCTACAAACAGACCGCCAGGTCTGCCGGCTGCTTATTGAATAGCCATTCCAGCCATTCGCCCCGCTTGCACCTATTGTAGCTGGTAGATTATTTTCCCTCAACTGGAGTGTCCTACTGGGAGCATGATGGCGGTCTCCACGCAGATCGATGGGAGCGGGCTCCTGCGGTGCTGATGCTCTCGGTGGGAGTCGTGGCTCTGGGTCTATTTTCTCCTCTCTGAGGGGGGAGTGGGCTCGCAGGGTCCGACGTTACGGCACAGCTCTGAACTGTGGCTTCATCCTGGACATTAAAGGACAGTCAAGAAATAATCACCATTTCATCTGTGGAAAAAGCAGATATTCGGGTGTCTGAAGGGTCGTAATCAGCCGCTAAAAACATTTGTTTGATGCCACTTTGTTGAGAATTAGGCAGCAAATTGAGCGCCAAATGCTTCTCACTTCGCAAATTTGCACCTGCTCATCTCTGCCTAAAATGGATTTGTGACAGCTATTTAACACATGTGGAGGACAAAGGAGATGCAGCTTACAGTCTCTCAGCATCCAATGCAAAACAACAACAACAACAACAACAACAACAACAACAGTGATCTAACAGAAACAGTGACTATTGCATGCTCAGACCTGTAGCTTGAATGATGTCAATATTAGCTTATGTTGCTGCAATCATAGCTCTCCAGGAGTAGCCGAGGTGGAAGGAGCTTTAGTTATTGGAAAGTAGGAGATGGTGTGACAGAAAGGAGAAAGGTTCCTGTTCCATTAAGCTGTTCAGGTGCAGCATGGGAGAGGTGGTGTTTCTCTAACCTGAGGTGACCTCCATGACCTCTGGATTCACCTGATCCACATCTGGCAGTTTTATTCACAGCTGGCTGACATTTCCTCGCTGGCTCGCTGATGTTTTCTGAACACTGTCTCCAGTTTGGGATGGCGCTGGAGTCATCTCAGGCTGAGCACTGGAGCAAACGCTTCAAGCCGGCCATGCGTGTGCATGCCATGCTGTTTCTGGCTCACTGGTGGTCATGTTTCCATAGAACAGCCATCAGCTCCGTCGCTCAGAGCGTTCCAAAGCCGTGAGTAAAAACAGACGTAATCTGGAATAAGCAGGCTAACCTTTGTCAGAGGTTGCGGCGTCCCGCGGCTCACTGGACTATTCCCTTTGTTCCCACTCTCCTCCAGCATTGTTGTCTATCCGTCTCAGCAGCGGGCATAATTTCACGCGTCACAACATCGTGGCTTGTGGCCAGCGTTTGCTTCCTGTTTTCTCATCTGTGTGAAGAGCAGAGCCTGCGTCGGGGGGCTAAAAACGCCCCGCAGGCGGGTGAGAGGCTCGCTCTCGTGCGCCAGCTGTCTTCGGGGACGTGTGGCGCTGAATGGCTGTGCCTCTCCAGTGGTGATGGAGGCGCAGAGAGCGACGATCAGCCCTTCCAGACTGGAGTGGGCCGGTCGGAGTGGGGTCTTTGAGCTGTTTCTGGGTAAGAGTGCCTCTCTCTGGTCAGAGGGTGGGGGGTCCAGGTGGCCTGCTTGTTGAGACAGCAGAGGGGAGTCATGTTGACTAAATTATGAGGAAGGAGAGGAGTCTTCCAGTGATAATTTATTCATTGCTTAGGGCCACAAAGGAGGCAGGAACGTGCTTGTCATGATGTCTGTCTGGGCTTGCATGGCCTGCCCTTCACCCCTGACCTCACTGCAAGGCAGCAGTCTTAGGATCAAATCGAATCCTCTGCCTTTAGCATGGTTTTATGGTTCTGTTTGTGAGTAAATCCTCCTCTGAGGAGGTGTTACAGGCGTGCTTCTCACTTAAGCAGGCCCCACCGCCAATAAAGCCTTAATGTCAACTTCTGAGTCTGACATCAGCCTGGCAATCATCTGACATTTACCTGGTGTCCTCCTTTGGCTGCTAGCTGCATTTTTAGCCGCTCCGGGCACCTCAGGCTGTGAGTCAGCACGACACAGTCCCCAGCTGCCAAACTGTTGGGGGCGCTTGCTGGCAGCGCCGCCACAATACAGCTTGTTTTTGCCCGATTTGTGTTGTTGTCACATTGTGTGCTTCATTCCTTTCCAGAAGAGGTCAGATGACCAGTGGTACTCCATCACCACCCCCTGCTGCTAATGCTCCCCAGCTGCACCCTGCAAATCTTCCATCTGTAGTAATGCACTCCCACATGGTCTTAGCACAGCCACTTTAAATCGGCTGCAGAAGGAGTGGGAGTGTGTGGTCTCCTGCATGAGTTATTGCTGTAGGACAGCAGCATGAAATCAGCGTTGGCGGCTCCTGCGCAGCGTGTGGTCCGTGAGCGTTTCTGATACATGAGTAGTATCTCTGATACTAAATGTGGAACCTCCGGAGGGTGGAAAACAAATACAGTGTGAAAGCGCTGCGCCTGTGGAATTACACAGGTTGGGAGCAAACAAAGGAGCAGTATGAGGGCTGCAATTCTCACAGGATTACCCTCAGCTTACACACCAGTGCTGAGTGTTGGCATATTTTTGTCTGGTTTTTTATTTTGTGCAGCTCTTTCGATTGTAATTATGTTTCTGGGAGTCCTGGAAAGTCCAAATGCCTGAGACGAGTGAGGCTCCATGTTCTCCTGTAGCATCACGTTTCAATGTAAAAGAAAAAACTCTGCAAGCTTTAAAGGCTAAACTATAAATGATAGCCTATATATTCAGAATGCTAGGAATGGCAGTGGAAATTTCTGAATAGCTAGTAGTTGTTGGAATCCATTGCATCGGTTGTGTGAGTCCTGAGGGGAACCTTACAAATGTTGCATGCGTGGAAAATCAAACAACCTCATCTTTACCGATCACAGGGTGCAGACTCTATTATCTGCGAGTCTTCTGGCTAACACCACATGTCTCCAAGACGTCACTGTGAGGTGACCCTGTGACTGCAGCTGAGCACATCCTGTTATGAGTCTGAGGCAGAGGGGTGAAGTGTCAATTTCTGTGGGGACGTGATTTTTAGTGACGACAGCAGAGCTCGGCGGCCATATTTCCCAAGCCCATTTGATGAGCCTCATTATGTGGAGTCTAGCAGGAGATATAAGAGCGACACCTGGGACGGGAGCAGGATCCCGGATGTGAGGGTGACGCTGCCTGATGACTGATACGAGACTGTCCACCAGCGAAGCTTCCGATGGCCACGGAGAGCTACAGCTGCTGTCGGATGTTGCCCCGCAGAGGCATAATTGTCTTTTTATATGACGCACAAGCAGATTATGTTCTGAAGTTAATGACAGTTATCGACGCCGAGCAGAGCCCGCTGCTGTTTTCCACTTACCTTCTGTTTCTCGACAACAGTTAGAACATTGAAGCGTTTAGAAATAGTTCTAAATCAAGCAGAGGAATACTGGTGAGGCTGTCAAATGAAGGCTGAGGCAATAAAAACTGCTGTTTAACTGTATTAGCAGCTTGTTAAGTGTCAACTCTGACCTCAACCTTAGGACCAAATCTTAACCTTCAAACAGGACCAGCCAAATGTGGAAAATCATGTCCTCATGTCCCAAAAATGTCCTCACCTTGCTAGTAGAATGAGTGTTTTGGTACTCAATATGTAGCAAATACAAGAAAACACACACACAAAAACACACACACACACACACACACACACACACAGAGCCTTCGGCCTGCACAGTCATGGACAGAGAACATGAATGGCTGTAAGACTGTCCCTAAATTCCTGAGAGGAAAGAGGAGGCTGCTCAGAAATACAGTCCCTCTTCCCTTTTAAATCAGAAACATATTTGCTGTAACATGTTATAACCCCAGCAGCTCGGGCCAATATTTGTCAGCTAGGAACATGAGCCTCGGCGGCGCTGCATTAATTACTGGCCCTCACGTTATTGACAGCCCCTTGACATTTACCACATTCTCAGAACTCATCAACTATTGTCTGGAAATGATTCAGCTGTAGGGTGCAAACGGCCTGGGTTTGACGTAGCAAGAGCAAATATAGTCAACAGGATTAGCCACTTGAGACACAGAAGTTTGTATCAGTACGTGAAAAAACAGTTAAAAAAAAAAAAATAGAAAAATCTTGACCGCAGTTGGTTTTACATGGCTTTTAGGCATTATTCACTTTACCTGTCTATACTGTCTATATACCATTACTGTCCATACTGTATTTACTGTTCATATAACTCACATTGTTTATACTATATATATATTAATTGTAGTTTTATATTGTTAATTGTAGTTTTTATATTGTTAATTGTAGTTTTTAAGGTAGCTTTTTATTTAGTTTACTTTAAAAAGTTTACTTTTAGTTATAGTGGTTTTATTATTTAAATTTCATTTATTCTGTATGTTGTGCATGTACAGCATATCTGACAATAAATTTGACTGACTTGACCTGATTACCAATTAATATTAGTCTAGGATGCATTGATGGTGCATATTTTCCTTTTTCCATCTCATGTTTTTCTAAAATAGTCAGATATATAAAAAAATAAAATCATGATCCGTTTAATGATGAAAATAAACCAAGGTCAAGTAACTCTACAGCATTACATTGTGCTGTTTAATGTAGTTTTCCTTTTCAACCACTAGATGGGAACAAAAAACTTCATTCACCTGTGACATTGTGTCAAAACCCGGAAAAACTGCATGTCGAAAGTGAGGATGAGAATGCAACGATCGGCGCTCGACTTTCACGCCTGCCATCGAATTATCTGTGTTCCTGGCTGAAGTTGTCCGTGTTGCTAAAACCTAATGCGAGGAGGTAATGTCATAAGATAAATTTGCAACAGGAAGTCAGACAATAAAAACAAAATGTGATTGGACTGAAAAAGAACTCCAAACATGTTTACGTGTCATTATAGAGCTAAGCGACTGCATAACAGCCGGGAACACAGATAATTCGATGGCAGGCATGAAAGTCGAGATCCGATAGCTGCAGTCTCATCCTCACTTTTGACATGCAGTTTTTCCGGTTTTTGACACAATGTCACAGGTGAATGATCATTTTCCCTTGAGCTCCAGGTGTAAATGATTGACAGCTATCATGTCCCGCCCTCGCGATTTGCTGTCCATTTGGGTCGATTTCATTCAGCCCATCAGTCGACAGGCATCGGTTCTGGCCAATCAGCAGCCTGATTGGTCTTTCGGGCTGATTTCATTTAGACCAACGCCGCAGCAAAATAAATAAATGGAATAAAATAAAATAAAAACAAGAATGAGGTTTATTATCTTCTTTGTTGTCGATCGTCGTCATACATGTTATCTAGTTATTCTATCGGTGAAAATTTATCAAACGCCTGTGTGTGTGTGTGTGTGTGTGTGTGAGAGAGAGAGAGAGAGAGAGAGAGAGAGAGAGAGAGATTGAGACTGTTACTTAAAAAAAAATCTATTGGAGGGATAATCGATCAAAAGTCAAAGCAAACAGACAGCAAAGTTTTTTAAATGTTTTTTTTTTTTTTAATGTTTTATTTGTGTAAAAGCCTAAATCACAGTCGCACACAAGCACGGGACAAAATGCAAATTAAAGCAGAGTCCTGTGGCTTAACGCAGCCTCTGCTCCTTATTTCACTTATCATAATGAACCAAAGCATTTCTGACCCCAGTAATCTCCCAAAGCTGTTGTGGCGTTTCGCCGCCCGCTGCGAGAGCTACAGTTATCACCGCCGCTGCGCCGCTGCGCCGCTGCGCCGCTGGGCCGCTGGCTGCCAGCATCTCCGAGCTCCGCCTCTGGCGGCGCTCCCTCGGTCTTCATAAGGGGAGGCGGTTCAGAGCCCCGCATTCAAAAATGAGAAATTTGTCCTTTGAAATGAAACGTGGAATTATGATTTGACTGGAAGGGTGCAACAGTATGAGTCACCTCGGTGAATACTCATCTCCCCCTGGGTGTTTTATCACTGAAATTGCTCCCAGGCAGCGTTCTGCCGGGAGCTGAAGTCCGAACCAGGTGATTGAAGAGGAGAGCCAGGTACTCTGATAAGGTGCTGGCTGACTCATTGCTGATTGGTGGATTTTCCAGGCGCCACGTCGTTGTTTTAAGTGGCAAGCGTGTGAAGTAGACATAGATCGTGTTGAGCAGCGCCATTATGATTTTTCTGAAGTCTAATTTGATTTTCATCACTGAGGTTTTTATTGACAGATGATGAGACCCTGAGATCCTGGGTCCATTTCATCTGCTGAGCCTGCAAAATTTTAATGATCATGTGGAAGGAACTATTAAATCTACTCAAGAATGTGATTTATCCAATATTAATGCACTTCTGCCTTTTTCCCCCCTCCAAATTTTTTTTTTTTTTTTATTACATCTCAAGGGCTTTTTTTAATTTGGGCTCTTGTTGAAAATTTTAATTATTCTGAATAAAGTAAAGTAACATCAATAATTTAGTTCTTATTTAAGTAGCGCATTTTCCAACTACGACACTGAACTGATGAATGCAGGAGAATGAACTAATTCATTGACATAGTCCTTTTTCAGGAGGCCAATACTCCAAAAAGATTACGGATATTACTCAGGTGTCAGCCCTCTGAAGCTGCAGCGAAGGACAGTAAAACTGAAGAATAAACCTAATTTAGACCAAAGTTAAAGCTGCAAACATTCAGAGCAGTTGAGGTGAATAAAGTTACCTGGAATAAACATAACCCCAGGTTAAAGGATGGCTCGGCTAGGATTGTCCTTCAAGGACAATTGTGGTTGGATGGAGGTTGGGCAAAGAATTCCGGTGCAGCACAGCTCATCCTCTTGTCCCTCTGCTACCTTCTGTGCTCCTTCATTAGCATCTCGAGCGATGGAGTTCCCCACCCTGTGCACCATATCTCAGAGACATGCATCTACTGTCTCCACGGAGGGAGGGAAGGAGGATGTTTGTTGTGCTTCCTGCTGAACCCCACACGGCTGCTTGCATCAATCAGAGAACACACTCCTGAAAAATGCAGTTTTGACAAAATAACAGCATATAATCATTCATGAAATAGTAGATCATCAGTCATTCAGACAGAGAGTCATAGTGAGGTCGATTATACACGTGATGGAGACTGGCTGTACTTCAGGATTGGAAGAATGTCATATTCTGTGGACAGTATCCAGCATCTGCAGGCAATAATGAGGATTACTGGTTTCTCTCTCCAGGCAGCTCATCTTCTAGCCCAGACACCCTTTCTTCAGCTACCCAGCTGGTCTCCAGAGACGATTCAGACACCTGAGGGGTTTAAGAATTCACCCAGAAACACAGGAGGGTGTTTTCATGGAAGCAAAAATGCAGCAGGTTATGGTCTTATTAGCAAAATAAGAGAATGGAAAAAGGGGGCAGAGAATGCAGATGAGTACCTAATAACAGCAGGATTGATCAGAACGTTGTCAGATATTTCCCTCAGGTTTCTGCAGAGTGATGAGTTGATTGACTGTTGACTGCAGGGCCACCGGAGGGAGACAAATCTGCAAACAGGCTGTTTACACGCCTGCTAAAAGTGAGCAAATGTCAGCAATAACTTGCTTCATATGAAAAAGAAAACTAGTGCATCTCCCAAATCTAAACGTTGACAAAACGCGTTACAGAAACGCATTTCAAACATTGTCCAGATTATGGAGGGACAGAGGGACAGCGACACACTATTTGTATCGCATACCAGCAGTTTGTGACGGATTACACGACCCAGCGAGCGGCTAAGTGCTGCCTCACGGCGGCTATTCTAATTGGGGGGGGGGGGGATAGTATTAAAGTGGTTAATATTACAGACCAGCTGACAAATATCAGCATTTATTATATTTTTTAATTAACTTTTAAAGATTGACAGGTGAGGCCCTGCCTCCTCTGAATTCACGTCACTGATTAAAATGTAATAATTCTTATGATTCCATATTGTTTCTAGAGTATCCTGGAACAAACACACTTGCATGTTTCTTTAGACCTTTAACATATTTTTTGCATGACACAAAAAAATCGTTTCTGCAGAAGTCCTGCTGTTACCAAAAAAAAAAAAAAAAAATCCCCCCATTTTTGTCACTGAAAAAAGCAAAAACAAACCTTCACGGGACTTACCTAAGCCGTCTGATATCAATGCAATTGCCTCTCAGTACAATATTATGTTTGACATTTAACAACAGAGCAGCGGCAGAAAGAGCTCGAACGTGACGGCAGGAAAGCAGAATCGTAGGGAGACATATTGGCGGACGCATTTTCCGCCTGTAGCAGGTAACCATGGTGCTCCCACCTCAGGAACATTAAGCTCTTGTTGGTGGCCTGGTGAGAGAGCTGAACAACATGTTCTCAACGCTGTGCTCCTCTTGACCTTCATTAAAATGCCATGGCCGGCGACAATTAATGCCACCAGGGCACCTGAAACACGAGCCGGGTTCACCTGCGGCTCAAACCACCGAAAGGTGTTGGTTTAAACAAGTGCCTGGCAAATGGGTGAAGGCAGGCTGATTGGTGGCTGTTTTTCCAAGCGTGCGTTTCCATTGAAAGCAAATGCAGTCTAGCCTCAAAAAACCTGTGGAAACAAGTAAAACTGCTAGCTGCATAAGTTCAAAGTTGATTTAACAATGACTCATTCACTCCAGGGGCCTACGGAACTCAGGTTCACAGCTGTGGGCAAACATGAAAAATAAGTCATAGTAAAGAGGATCAGAGCCAAACACAAATATTACCGTAGAGGTTGTTAGAGAGGATCAGGTCTCAAAGATTCCAGCGATTTCAGATGGTCTTCCAGGCTGATCACATTTATTCTTGTACTGTTAAAAGTAAACGTAGCTGTGCTCGTTTCACTCACTAGTAAATTAACAGCTTAAAAAGCAGGTTGGCCCTTGGTTTACGCTCAAGTCTGGCTTCACGCCATTGACGGTGCCACCTGGTGGTCGACTGATGTTGGAGCTTCTTTTCAAGAAACAAGATGCGACAGATGTGAAGCAGATGTGGACGTGATGTGTATCTGTGCAGGATGGAGCGATTTCAGCTCATAGATATTCATGTGGTTATTGGGGAAACATGCTAATGCAGGTGCAAACGTATGCAGTGAAATGCTGCAAACCCATCAGAGAATGGTGGCAAAATTCTGTCTGTAGGTAATTTTGAGGCTTTTCCCTATTGCAAAAACATTTGCTACTGGTTGGGATGAAAACGATGATCGCCACAGCTTGCAGGAGAAGACAGATTGAAAACCTCACATGCTTTCTTGTTTGCTCTCGGGGTGTTTGCATAGTTTTCTCGAACGTAATGGCCCACACACACACACATATTCACAGACACACACACCATATTATATAATATTTGAGTGAGCAGACCTTTCTTCCTATTTTGGGATTCATTAAAGAGTGTGACTTTTTCCACTGAGCCGCACTCGCACTCACCTGTTCACACAGAACAACAAACGCACCTGTACATGGCCGGCCTCTGTGTGGCAGAGCAAATACGTCTGTTCCCAAGACAACAGCAGATAATAGAGTCATTATAACAGGACAAACAGATTACACAGTGCAGTGCTGCCACAGTGCAGAACATATCACATCAACACTCCAAGACAGCAGTGCAGATGCGTCTTTCCATACTTTTCAATGTTCTGTTCCTGTTAATTCATCTTGAGATCGATTGATTTTAATCTTGTCTTTTATTTTATCCTACTTAATTTTTTTTTTTTTTTTTTTGACAACGAAAATCTCACAAAGGCTTCATGAAGCCATCACACAAGATCATTCGGGTGCCATTTAACTGATTTCCTGTAGATCTCCATTTCAATTAAAGAGTGGTTATTATCAACAAATGTGAGCAAATAGCTGAATTTAAATGTAAGTTAATCATTTTTTCTTTTCCTCATTACGTCACAGTGTTCCAAGGTTTTGAACACCGCATTCCCTTCATCTATCTCATGTTTTCATTTTAAAAACCACATGAAATACTCGAGCCCACTGGTGCTGTAGTCAGCACGGATATGGAGGAGGGACAAAATGGAAAGAGTGAAAAAGGATTTGTTCTTGACTTATTTTCCAGTAGATCCTATTTTAGATGTGTCTGCAGGAAGTGTGGAGATACATTTTTACCTAGCGCTGCTATCAGAAGTCAAGAAAAAGCTGTTTTCTGTATTAAGCCTGTTAGCTTCCATGATAGCACACACCATCACCATATAGGTGTATTTACAGTCGGAGCTCACAAGCTGGTAGGGTAATACCGTGGGGGTTTTTTACACCGAAACCTGTGGAAAAGGTGTGTTTAGGTACAATAGATTAGATGGTCATGAGGTAAAACTGGGAGCAAGACAGGATTTTGTGTTTATGGGGTGCTAAATTTGAATTTTAAAAAAATCCCAACTAATTTAACCATCAAGTCTTCAATATGTTCTTAATTTACGACCATAAACAAGGATTTTCAGCAACTGGTCCACACTCAGTTGCACACTGCTGATGGAAGCTGTGGCCAGTAACAGGCTGGTGTGCAGCATTGATCATCTGCTCACTCATGCAAATACAGTGTTTTTGTAAGCACTCAACTAAAACCCTGCAAGAGTGGGTAGAAGGCCAAATCACAAAATCAATACTTTGAGAAGATAGAACTTGATCTGGATACGCCTAAAATCCAATTTAAAATGCAGCACAGTAAACTAAAAATATTCCGTCTACATTTTAAAGTCAGTTGCTTAAGTGATCCACTTGCCAAGTGATGGTGGGCGTTTCTTGGCTACAATTTTGGTGTTACAGGCTGAAAATCAATACAACACTTTTCTTTTAGCCCTGAATATTAAACAGCCATAGCTCCCATTCATGCTGCAGTTGCTGAAAATCATCTCATAAATGTAACTTCCTGCGTAAAGCCCATTGTTTGCCCCACAGGTTGATTTTGCGAGTCGGTTTGTGTGTGAGTCAGCAGGTTACAAAGCGAAAGTTTCATTAAGCTAAAAGCTTTACTGGCTCTCCTGTGACTCCAAACCCTCAGACCTCACCGGAAACTTCTGACTAATTGGACAATCCACTTGCTATCATCTTTGAGCCCAAATAAGATTAATGGCAGACACATTTCTGTAGCTTGCACCTATTTAATGTCCCTTTTGGCAGCTCTTGTAGACCCACCTGGACGTAGTTCTCGCTCGGTAACATTAATAAATAAAGGCTAGCCATGGTGGTGCAGCTTCACGGACATGTTTGGAGCAATCTCTGACGTATTTCTGTCATTTGTCTCCTCTCTCTTCAGGTTATGGACATGCAGCCCCAGGGACAGATGCAGGGAAGGCCTTCTGCATGTTTTATGCCGTCCTGGGAATCCCCTTGACTCTGGTCATGTTTCAAAGTCTGGGCGAGAGGATGAACACTTTTGTCAAGTACCTCCTGAAACGCATCAAGAAATGCTGCGGCATGAGCATCACGGAGGTCTCCATGGAGAACATGGTGACTGTGGGCTTCTTCTCCTGCGTCGGTACCCTCTGCATCGGGGCAGCTGCCTTCTCCCACTACGAGGACTGGAGCTTCTTCCAGTCGTATTATTACTGCTTCATCACATTAACAACCATTGGCTTTGGGGACTTTGTGGCTCTTCAAAAGAATAAGGCCCTGCAGAAGAAGCCGCTGTATGTGGCCTTTAGCTTCATGTACATCCTGGTGGGACTAACAGTCATCGGGGCCTTCCTCAACCTGGTGGTGCTCCGCTTTCTGACTATGAACAGTGAAGATGAGCGACGAGACGCTGAGGAAAGGGCCTCGTTAGCCAGCAACCGGAACAGCATGATCATCCACATCCAGGACGAGACGTTGCCGCGGGGTCGGCGGCGGCGGGAACCCTTCCGCTCAGAAGTGACCGACTTGCAGTCGGTCTGCTCCTGTATGCACTACCAATCTCACGAATTCAGCAGCTCTGGGGGAGGAGTGGGAGGCGTGGGCTGTGCCTTCGCCCATCAAAACTCGTACAGCTCACAACTGAATCCTAATCAGTACTTTCACTCAGTTTCTTACCGGATCGAGGAGATCTCGCCCAGCACCCTGAAGAACAGCTTGTTCCCCTCTCCGATGAGCTCGGTGTCTCCGGGGCTGCACAGCTTCTCAGACAGTCATCAGCTGGTGAGGAGAAGGAAGTCCATCTGAAGCAGCTCCCTGGCGGGACATTTTATACACAAGGTCAAACATTTCCAATGCTGCTCCTTACCAAATCATATTTCAGCACTTTCCCTCCCCTCTTTTTTAGTTGTATGTAAAATAAAAGTATTCTTAAGAAAAGATGAAGAACTCATAGAACACTAAGCGTGGACACAACGGAATGCAAAGCATGAAGCATGGATGTCTATTTTTCAAGAGATTGCTTCATTTACACGAACTAGCCGACCTTCGTTACTCCAAATTTACGGCGGAAACATTGATATATCGACTTTGGTTTCATACCAAATAATGCACACATGGGGAAAAGCTATTTTTCAAATGGGAGTTTGCTCGTTTCACCTTAACTTGAAGAAACTTTTACTGTTAAATCCGATTTCATTGCCTCACTGCAGACAGAGATTTTAAAATGACTTAAAGCATCAGGTATTGTTTTCTATAAGCAATCATATATATAAATTGGTTCACTAGCATCAAGCCAAAATATCCTTTCCAATGTTAGCATGTGCATTAGATGTCATTTCCTACCATGGTTTCGTGACATTCTTCAGTCCGTTTGGAGAACAGACGTGTGAACACTGTCTCAGATTCAAAGGGTCGTTCTGCTGTGATTAACGTTATTCCCTCAGCACAGAATCGGATCTCGCTCCGAATATTCCATCCGGCAGCTCCCAACATTAAATTATAATTGACCGATTAGCAAGATCCACCTCAATCTTCTCTGAATGAACAATTGTGAGGATATTAAACACTCAAGCCGCAAAAAATTCCACTGTAAAAAAAAAAAACGGCAGAAAGACCGTAGGATGAATGATCACAAATTAGCACATTTAGCAAAGTCATTTGTTATTAAATAAAGAAGAATAATCAAGACTAATCCAGCACAGGCTGAGGATAACTAAATTGCTAAATCGCTCATGCATGATGCTATTCAGTTGGATCTGTCATTCTCTACAAACCAAAAATATCAAATCTTTCCCTGACAATAGAGCAGGATAACAGGCTCAGACGGTGGATTTTTTTTTTTTTTTTTTTTTTTTTGGTACTGTTTGTAAATCAGGGGAAAATGTGTTCAGAACTACGGTAGTATCCACAGTAGCTGACCCGGCATCTGACTGATGATCGGCTCTAACCGGGAGCAGAAGCTCCGGCCCTGACGGAAAAGCGTGCAGATCTGAGCTGGCAACTCTCAAGGTTTAGATGCACTTTGGAGCCATTAGGCAACCTGGTAAACGCATCAACACGGAAACGAGGAGAAACTGCGGGTGTGATTTGATGAGAGGGGACAGCTGAGGATCACGGAAAAGCAAAATGGTGGTAGTGCCAGTGTGATCCTTCCCGCTTCTCTAAAATTTTAGGAGATAAAGGAAGGATGAGGGATTTTACTTTTGCACCCAAAAGATCTGATAAGTGCATGAACTTTGTGTGTGGAGTGGGAGGAGGATTATGTCTAAATACCTTAAAGGAGGAGTCATACCATGAGGTGCTGGTTTCGCCAAAATTTTGTTTATTTTGCTTTTTAAACCATCTAATAATTTGTGCTCAGGTTGAAAAGAATCAGTGACAAAACCCCAGAAATCCAAACAACAAAAGCTATATTCTAAATCTTTTCTTAAATCTCATCTTAAATCTTTCTGCAATTTCCCCACTGTGGGATAATAAACATATTCATTCATTCATTCAGTCATTCATTTATTACTCAGAATTCTCTAAATGAAATGCATTAATTTATTTTGGGCTGTTTGATCAGATTATAAATATAGTATAGGGGAGTCGAAGCCTGGCTGAAAACGCTTTATCATCTGTGGATATTAATATTAATTACACGTCTCAGCTTTCCCAAGGATAACTAGCATTTTTCCAATTTTCCTCCCTGAATTTCACGGGATTGAAGCTGTAATTATGTTGTCGAAATGTTCTGAGTTGAAAATGTATGCTTAAATATGCGGGAGCTCTTTAAGAAGCACTGCGCCGGGGTGTACTTTACCCTTTTCCAACATCAGAGTCCAGGATGCCTTTTTTTTTTTTTTTTTTTTTTATCTTGAGAGTGCTTTTCAGCCCAGTGTATAAAAGGTTCCCTCACAAGGTGAATGCCATTCTGTTTGGGTAAATATTAAAATGCCATGGATGCTATTCAGCCGTGACAAACATAACCATGCGTGGAGTCTGAGATAAGCCCTAAAAGCATTGTTTCACTACGGGAACTATACCGGCTGAATATCCTGTACAATATGTTTATAACAACCTTTGGAATAAGAATGCCTTTTAACGGCTGAGATGCATACGTATTTTTACACATTAGCATATGTGCCTTTAAGAAACAACACTATGTGTTTGTGTTGAAGGTGGCACATTTAAATATGACAGCAGCAGATGTTTTTTCATTTCAAAATGAATGGTTTTCCATACACAGGTCTGCATTTGAAGCTGGTTATACATCTAAGCCCCTAAAACCAACGTCTGGTCCTATTTAACTCTTTTTCAAAGTGCCAAAGCGCCTCCCATCCCTCCCCTCATTTGTTTTAAGACAAATGCATCACATGAACGTTTTCAACGAGCAACTTGGGTCTTTTGTAGTTTTTGCCATCAAAAACTAGCATGATTTAGCAGAGCGTGCCAGAATGGATGGAAAACACAACCTCACAAAAGGACATTTTATGGAGATCCATGTGTCTGATTCCCTCTCCTCCTTTCTACCTGTAATTCCAGAACAAAAATCACATATTACACTGGATCTCAACGGTTTAGCTATCATCTTCATGAGTACGCTCTGCTGTTTGAGGATAGATAGCTATCACACAGCAAGAGCTTCTCCTGAGAAAAGATTGCTTGCGACAAATTTCATGAATAGTTTAAGAGGAGAGTCTACCTTTTGCCTGAAACTGTT